>CM076977.1:7067966-7080466 GCA_039105355.1 Benthosema pterotum
AAATAAATCAGAGAGTGGTTATACCAATCAAGAGGTTTATAGATTGAGGAAAATGGTCCAGAAACTTAATTCCAAGTTAAATGGGGGAAGTGCAAAGAAAGACTAGCTGTTTTCTGTGGCTTTTGTTTTTGTTTGCTTTTTTCACATCAGAAGTCATGAGTGATTTCAGGGTTGCCACAATTAATTTAAATGGTGCCAGGGATGTGAAAAAAAGAGCAAGTGTTTTTGAAATGGTTAAAATAAAAAACATCAATGTAACTTTAATTCAGGAAACTCATAGTGATTATATGAATGAGACTGATTGGAAGAGGGAATGGGAAGGAGAGGTTGTTCTCAGCCATTTTCATAATAATAGTGGTGGTGTAGCACTTCTCTTCTCTAAAGATTTTATCCCGACATCCTATGAGGTTGAGGAAGTGGAAAGAGGCAGACTAATGGTGGTCAGGGCCAAATATGAGCGTTTTTCTATGGTTTTCATTAATGTGTATGCCCCTAATTTGGGAAGTGTTCGAGTTCATTTTTTAAGTGTACTCAGTAATGTATTGGATCAATGTGAGCCTGAAGAATATGTTTTTTTGGGTGGGGATTTTAATTGCACTGAGAATGATCTGTTTGACCGTAATCATGTTGAACCACATGGTCCTTCCAAAAGGGCCATGCAGCAGCTGGTGGTAGCCCACTCTTTAACTGATGTTTGGAGAGAGCTGCATGATAAGCAGAGACAGTACACTTGGGCTCAGTCCAGAGACAGCTTTTTTTCTATGGCCAGACTTGACAGGCTGTATTGTTTTAAGCACCATTTTAGTATTTTTAAAAAGTGCAATATTTTGCCTGTTGGTTTTTCGGACCATTCAATGGTATTATGTAATGTTTTTATTGCAAATGTCAAGCACAGATCTGCATACTGGCACTTTAACACTGCACTTTTACTGGATGTGCACTTTAGAGAAAGTTTTATTTTTCTTTGGAGTGTTTTGCAATCTAAAAAGAGAGATTTTGTTTCCTTGAAGCAATGGTGGGATTGTGGAAAGGTTGAAATTAAGCAGTTCTGTCAACAATACACTTTCAATGTCTCTCGTGACATCACCAGATCCTTACGTGATCTGGAGATTGAAATCGTGGAGCTGGAGAATGCCGCATCCACTGGAAATCGAGGCAGTATTGATGACCTCAACTATAAAAAGGCCATTTTGGCAGACCTGCTGGGCTCTAAAGCGCAGGGGGCGCTGGTCCGGTCCCGGTTCCAGAGCGAGGCCTTAATGGACTCACCGTCGAAGTTTTTCTTCAGCCTGGAGAAGAAGAAGGGTCAGAGCAGGTTCATCCATGCTCTGCGTTCTGACAATGGACAACTGCTCACTGAGGCCAGTGACATCCGCCAGAGAGCTGTGGACTTTTATTCTCACCTGTACAACAGTGAGTACAGTGAGGATGAGGAGGCCTTTGACCTTTTCTGCAGTGGACTACCCAGGGTTTCCGTGGAGACCAACAAAGATCTGGAGGGTCCTTTGACTATGGAGGAGCTATACACGGCACTGCAGGGCATGCAAGGGGGTAAGGCCCCTGGCATCGATGGACTACCACCTGAGTTTTATAAGGCTTTTTGGGACCTTCTTAAAGGAGATATTTTGGACGTGTACAACGAGTGTTTTAAAGGACTCCTTTTTGCCCCAGAGCTGCAGGAGGGCAGTTCTGACTCTATTACCAAAGAAAGGTGACCTTCAGGAAATAAAGAACTGGCGGCCGGTGTCGCTGTTGTGCACGGAATATAAGCTGCTGTCCAAGGTCCTTGCTAACAGACTGAAGAAGGTGATGGAGGAGGTCATCCACCGGACCCAGACATACTGCGTGCCCGGCAGGTCCATAGTTGACAATGTGTCACTAATTCGGAACCTTTTGGACGTCTCTGGTTCTTTGGGTCTAGATGTTGGCTGGTTTCACTGGATCAGCAAAAGGCTTTCGACCGGGCTGAGCACCGTTACCTCTGGAAAGTGTTGCAGAGGTACGGCCTCAGTGATGGTTTTATTGCCAGGATCAAGGTGCTGTACGAGGACATTGAAAGTGTATTGAAGTTTAATGGGGGTCTGTGTAAACCTTTCAAAGCAACACGGGGAATCAGACAGGGGTGTGCAATGTCTGGTATGCTCTACTCTTTGTCAATTGAACCCATGTTGCATAATATTCGATCTAAGATTAATGGTTTCAGTCTTTCTGGTTTTACTACACGTTTTACTTTGTCCGCATATGCAGATGATGTCATTGCTATTGTAAAAAATCAAGATGACGTAACAAAGTTGGGAAATATTGTTGAAACTTTTGGTAAAATTTCATCTGCTAAAGTTAATTGGGACAAAAGTGAGGCCTTAGCCGTAGGTAGTTGGTCTGAGGGCTTACCTAAACTGCCAGGAGGTTTAAAGTGGAGGAGGGGAGGCTTGAAATATTTGGGGATTTTTTTGGGGGATAAGCAAACAGAACAAAAGAATTGGGATGGAGTGGTAGAAAAGGTGGAGGGAAAGTTGGCAAAATGGAAATGGCTTTTACCACAGATGTCTTATAGAGGAAGGGTTCTAATCATCAATAATCTGGTGGCTTCAACCCTTTGGCATAGGTTGAAATGCATGGAGCCACCTGCTGGTCTTTTAAAGAAAGTGCAATCGATGATGGTCAATTTCTTTTGGGACAAATTGCATTGGGTTTCACAGAGTGTTCTTTTTTTGCCAAAAGAGGAGGGGGGTCATGGGTTAATTCATTTAGAAAGTAGAACAGCAGCATTTAGACTGCAACATATACAACAGTACCTTACTGGTTTTGAAGTGGTTTGGAAACCGTTAATGGATGTCATATTAAGGAAAGTAGCTGGTTTGGGTTTGGATGCTTCATTGTTTTTGATGGACTGTAATTTTATTAGTTTGGGTACTTTGTCTCCTTTTTATCAGAGTCTTTTCAGATCTTGGTCTCTTTTTAAATGGTGTAGAACAGAGCCTGCTTCTTCTTTATATTGGCTTCTAGAGGACTTTAACTCATGGGGCCCGATTGGACGTACAGAATGGAAGCAAACCTGGGCTCACACAGCGCTTAGTGTCAAGTTTAAACACATTGTGGATGTAGAAGGTCCAGGATTCTACGACACAGAGGCAACAGCCTCGTTATTGGGTCTTAGATCAAGGCGACACACAAGAGACATTTTAAATGAATGGTTTAAGAGGCTTACTAAGGAGGAACTGGAATTGCTGCAGGAATATTTCAGTGGTGTGGAGCATCCTGATGAGGGGGACCCGTTCCCTGATTTGGGCCTTGAAATGGATCGGACTGGTTTGGCAGGTTTATTCTTGGGATGCCAAGATGAGACGGCTACGGACTTGCTCATGCTGGGGGGGAAAGCTATGTACAGGCATTGCGTGAAGGCCTTGAACAAAAAAGAACTGAGTTTGAAAACGGACACTGTATGGAGAGACATTTTAAAGATGGGGGATGACTGCAAACCTGTATGGAGGGTGTTGTATAAGCCCCCTCTAAACAAAAGATCAGGTGATCTGCAGTGGAGGATTTTGAAGGGAGCCCTTGGCGTTAACAGTTTTGTTTCAAGGATAAACCCCTCAGTGTCGATTCAATGCCCTTTCTGTGAGAAGCCAGAGACTGTTTTTCATTGTTTCATGGAGTGTTCCAGACTACAAGTTTTATTTGATACTTTAAGTGGGATTTTTTCCTATTGTGACGAGGACTGGTGCATAATGTCTTTCATTCTTGGAGCTGGTTACAAAAGAGACGATGCAAAAAAGTGGCAGCTTTTGAATTTTGTTGTGGGACAGGCTAAATTGGCCATTTACAAAACGAGGAAAAATAAGATGTTGAATGTTTCTGGGACAGAGCTTTTGTTAATGTTTAAAGCTTTAGTAAAAGCCAGAATCAGGGTAGATTTTGGGTTTTATGCACATATGAATGATGTAGATTCTTTTATTTTCCAGTGGTGTTTTAATGATGCTCTGTGCTCTGTTGTGGAGGGGCAGTTGGTTTTCAATTTTGTGTTGTTGTAGTATTTTTGTATATATATATATATTTTTGAAGATGTATATGCTGTAGTTTTTTGACAACATAAATGTTCTAATTGACATATTTATTAGAAAATAAAGTAGTTTTAAAAAATCAAAAAAAAAAAAAAATCTCTCTCTCTCTGTCTCTCTCTCTCTCTCTCTCTCTCTCTCTCTCTCTCTCTCTCTCTCTCGCCCACATAATGCTGACCAGGAAGAACACAGGATCACAGGTCAAAAGGTCACGACCTCTGACCTCCCTGTGAGTCTGAGCTTTCATGGGAAATCATGTCAATGGTGGCACTGAGTGAGCAGACCCAGGCGACACACGCATGCACGCGCACACGCGCACACACGCACACGCACACACACACACACACTTTGAATTGTGAGTTCTCCGGCACAAAGGCACATCAAAGCCTTCATTCACACTGTCTGTCTGTCTGTCTGTCTGTCTGTCTGTCTGTCTGTCTGTCTGTCTGTCTGTCTGTCTGTCTGTCTGTCTGTCTGTCTGTCTGTCTGTCTGTCTGTCTGTCTGTCTGTCTGTCTGTCTGTCTGTCTCTTACTTGGGGTATCTTCTCTGTTGCACCATGGGAAGGATTTCAGACGCTACGCGTGAATCTGGTAGTAGTAAATCTGTGAAACGTTCTGGGGAGAGAGGAGAGGAGACGGTGTGTCAATCAGCTGGAGTATAACCTTCAGAAAATAAGTCAAACAGTCAAAAACAGTCAATAAGTACTGATTACATCACTGTAATCAGTACAGGGTGCAGTCAGATACTCAGCCAATGGGATCACTCAAAAAGGTCTGTGCGGGCTTTTTTTCCTTTCAGATCCTGGGAGATTCGGTTCATAATCAGGACAACAGCAACATTAATTCAAATCATCATAAAAAATCATGTAAACAAGTCACCACGCCCACACAAACACAAAAACAAACTTCCCTTTCCTGTTCCGACTGTATTGCAACCCTTATCGCGAGAATGTAGCTTTTCAATGAATTTTTTCAAACAAGTATCAACAGCACAACCACTCTTTTTAGTGATCATCTGTAAACCTCTGCACTGGGTCAACTGTAAACCTCTGTAAACCTCTGCACTGGGTCAACTGTAAACCTCTGTAAACCTCTGCACTGGGTCAACTGTAAACCTCTGCACTGGGTCAACTGTAAACCTCTGTAAACCTCTGCACTGGGTCAACTGTAAACCTCTGTAAACCTCTGCACTGGGTCAACTGTAAACCTCTGTAAACCTCTGCACTGGGTCAACTGTAAACCTCTGTAAACCTCTGCACTGGGTCATCTGTAAAACTCTGTACTGGGCCAACTGTAAACCTCTGCACTGGGTCAACTGTAAACCTCTGCACTGGGTCAACTGTAAACCTCTGCACTGGGTCAACTGTAAACCTCTGTCTGCACTGGGTCAACTGTAAACCTCTGTAAACCTCTGCACTGGGTCAACTGTAAACTTCTGTAAACCTCTGCACTGGGTCAACTGTAAACCTCTGCACTGGGCCAACTGTAAACCTCTGTAAACCTCTGCACTGGGTCAACTGTAAACTTCTGTAAACCTCTGCACTGGGTCAACTGTAAACCTCTGTCTGCACTGGGTCAACTGTAAACCTCTGTAAACCTCTGCACTGGGTCAACTGTAAACCTCTGCACTGGGTCAACTGTAAACCTCTGCACTGGGTCAACAGGTTGAAGTTGGTTTTGAACAACATTAAAACCCTGTCGTCTAGAATCTTCCCAAAGACAAGGAAACAAAGAAATAACTTTAACACGCTCTGATGGGAAGTCATAACCGCCCCCCCCCCACACACACTCACACACACACACCCATGTCAGTGCGGTGGTGGGAGTCATCATGGTTAGGCCCCTGAGGCTAACCAAAGCCCCACAAACACGTGAGCAGATGTAGATGATACATGTGCAGGAAAAAACACACACAACACACACACGCGCACACACACACACACACACACACACACGCGCGCGGCCCTTTGGAATGCCCCCCCCCCCCCCCCCCCCCCAAAAAAAAAAAAAGAGGATAAGAGGATGGGGGATCGTAAAAATACTTCATTCATTCAGTCAGCTGTGCGTGTGTGTGTGTATGTGTGTGTGTGTGTGTGTGTGTGTGTGTGTGTGTGTGTGTGTGTGCGCGCGTGTGTATGTGTGAACTCACTGGTCCAGTCTCCCACCACTCGGAGGTGAATGCCAAACGTTTCTTTCTTCTCTGCAGGACACTGAAATTTACAGAGTGAACAAAATGAGTCAGAACACCGGCGAACACGGAACAATACACACACACACACGCACGCGCACACACACACACACACACACACACACACACACACACACACACACACACACACACAGAGAGAGAGAGAGAGAGAGAGAGAGAGAGAGAGAGAGAGATAGAGAGAGAGAGAGGAGAGAGAGAGAGAGAGAGAGAGAGAGAGGGAGCAGAAATGGTGCTGACAAGGAGCAGACAGCCCCCGGAGGCTAGTAACACTGTCTGCCAACAGGAAGGCTGTGTGTGTGTGTGTGTGTGTGTGTGTGTGTGTGTGTGTGTGTGTGTGTGTGTGTGTGTGTGTGTGTGTGTGTGTGTGTGTGTGTGTGTGTTGTAAATTCTAATAGAGAGAAAGTAACATTCCAGTGTGTTCTGAACTTTAGAACAGAACAATGGTTTCCTATAGTGTTACATGCTGTGTTTGTGCAGGAAACTGTCCTCGCATCTACATAGATTAAGATGTTTTGGGGTTGGTTTTCTGGTAAATGTCGACGCTCCTATCGATCCATGACTACAGCGCTACGCGAAAAAAAAACACCCAAAGTGGCAAGATGCGACGCGTAGATTAGTTTTAATTGGAATCCTTGGAAAGTTCACATTCTGGACATGTATACGTATACTTCACTGGAGTGTTTCCAACTTTCCGATCATTTATACTTTGACTCCAGCACGTCTCAGAGCAGAACATTATTATAATAATAACTATTTGGAAGGATCAGTTACTACAGATCGTTGCAAGGCATGCATCAACAGGTTGGCAGCATAATCTGCGTTTTCATGTGTTTGAATCCATTAACTCTAGTCTATGCCAATACTATTGTAATTTTACTCCTGTTATTTAGGACTGAAACTTCATACGTCTGGTTCAGGGGCGTTTTTGCCATTAGGGAGACTAGGCAGTTGCCTAGGGCGCCATGAGGGGAGGGGGCGACCACCAGAAATGCTTTAAAAGGATAGCAGGCTAATAAGACTAAGGCTCCAGGGAAAATCTTGCCTAGGGCTCCAAATTGCTTAGAAACGCCACTGGTCTGGTTAGTGCTGTTGCCTCAAAGCTAGAAGGTCCCAGGTTCGATTCCCAACTAGGGATGCCATTGTGGGTGCTGGTGGCGTGTCTCCTCCTCCGTGTCATCAGTGCCCATACCCGAGGTAGGGGTTGGTGAAAGGGCCTTTCTGTGTGGAGTTTGCATGTTCTCCCCGTGTCCCCTAGGGTAGATACCCTCACATGTTCTCCCCGTGTCCCCTAGGGTAGGTACCCTCACATGTTCTCCCCGTGTCCCCTAGGGTAGATACCCTCACATGTTCTCCCTGTGTCCCCTAGGGTAGATACCCTCACATGTTCTCCCCGTGTCCCCTAGGGTAGATACCCTCACATGTTCTCCCCGTGTCCCCTAGGGTAGATACCCTCACATGTTCTCCCCGTGTCCCCTAGGGTAGATACCCTCACATGTTCTCCCTGTGTCCCCTAGGTAGATACCCTCACATGTTCTCCCCCTGTGTCCCCTAGGGTAGATACCCTCACATGTTCTCCCTGTGGCCCTAGGGTAGATACCCTCACATGTTCTCTCTGTGTCCCCTAGGGTAGATACCCTCACATGTTCTCCCCGTGTCCCCTAGGGTAGATACCCTCACATGTTCTCCCCGTGTCCCCTAGGGTAGATACCCTCACATGTTCTCCCCGTGTCCCCTAGGGTAGATACCCTCACATGTTCTCCCCGTGTCCCCTAGGGTAGATACCCTCACATGTCTCCCCTGTGTCCCCTAGGGTAGATACCCTCACATGTTCTCCCTGTGTCCCCTAGGGTAGATGCCCTCACATGTTCTCCCTGTGTCCCCTAGGGTAGATACCCTCACATGTTCTCCCCGTGTCCCCTAGGGTAGATACCCTCACATGTTCTCCCCGTGTCCCCTAGGGTAGATACCCTCACTTGTTCTCCCCGTGTCCGCTAGGGTAGATACCCTCACATGTTCTCCCCGTGTCCCCTAGGGTAGATACCCTCACATGTTCTCCCCGTGTCCCCTAGGGTAGATACCCTCACATGTTCTCCCTGTGTCCCCTAGGGTAGGTACCCTCACATGTTCTCCCCGTGACCCCTAGGGTAGATACCCTCACAAAAACATGCAGTAATCCTGGGCTCTAGACTGCCTCCCCCTGACCAGCCGGGGTGCCTAATGGAGGGGACAGGAGCTGGTTAAGGGATCAAGCAGTCCCCAAAGTGGAACATGGTCCCTTCTTATTTTTGACTATTTTTATCTTCTCCTCCTCCTTCTACCAAAAATAGCTGTTCTGGCTGAACCGTGCAGTCGTTTTTTTTTTTTTCTTTTTTTTTTTTTTTTTTTTGCGAAAATTGGGAATCTGGTAGAGGGCAAGGCCAAATGCTGATGATGCAAAGCCCATGACCATTGGCCAAATGGTGGCGCTATACCACTCAACTGAAAATGCCAACTTTGAACACTCATAACTCATGGGCCGGCTATATTTGGAATAACGTGTTCCTTCCACATGCTACATCCAACCAGGGAAACTCCCCCGTCAGGTGAAAAGAAGGCAGCTTGGACTCCTCATGCATTGAAGGAAGCATGAGGCCAGTCCGCTGCCCCCCTAGGTTGGTGGAGGGTGTGTAGAGGATCATTTATTAGGTAATTCATTAGGTAATTGGCAATGGGCGAAAAATGGGTTACAAAATTGTGGGATAAAAATAAAACAGTTATGCTGCAAAAGTCGCAGTTGGACAGCCAACGACCTATATCGAGAAAAATAAAATAAAAGCAACGCAGTAATAAAAGGCAGGAGGATGAGAACACTGTGACAGTTCTGACTGACTCTAACAAAACAACCCTCTAGAACACACTGTGACTGGAGGGCTCAGCTGTCAATCAAACTGGGGGGCGGGAGGGAGGGAGGGGATTACATGTTCCATGCCGGGGGAGAGAGAGTTCTAGATACTGTAAGAACACGTGAAGCATGCCTTGTGTGTGTGTGTGTGTGTGTGTGTGTGTGTGTGTGTGTGTGTGTGTGTGTGTGTGTGTGTGTGTGTGTGTGTGTGTGCTTGTGAGCGCACACATTGGCTCATAAGTGAAGAATGCCTGTAGAGTGCGTGTAACAGCATCACATAAAAGTTTATTATTTTTTGTTTTCTTACCGTTGTGAGGGTGAAGGGATGATTCTCCAGGGAGGACACACCTGGACAGTTCAGGACAACGTACTGGAACAGGAGACAGACAGACAGACAGACAGACAGACAGACAGACAGACAGACAGGCAGGCAGGCAGGCAGGCAGGCAGGCAGGCAGGCAGGCAGCAGGCAGGCAGGCAGGCAGGCAGGCAGGCAGGCAGGCAGGCAGGCAGACAGGCAGGCAAACAGACAGACAGACAGACAGACAGACAGACAGACAGACAGACAGACAGACAGACATGGACACACAAGAGTAGGAGAAAAACAATTGAGAGTGAATCGGAGTAATCTTGGTCCTTACTTTATCCTTACTTTATATCCTTACTTTACTTATGACATCTTCGAAAATAATAATAATATTACTTCACTTATTACTTAAATCAAAGAATATATCAAAGAATATATAAACAAGAATATATTACATATTACAATATTACTTTCCCAAGCACCCCTCCCACCACAAAGAAATAGAGATAACACAATCCATTTGGTTTCATGTTTACGCTCTCAAGAGTTAAAATATTCACCATCTGAATTAGCCCAAGTCTAGAACAGTAGAAGTTTAATGGCCATTTTGATCTGTATTGTGGACAAAAGCAAAAGAAGTCCTTAGTTTTGGGGTCTGTCATGAAATGCTTTATTTTCTACAGAAAGGTGAAAAGTCAACGTTGATAATTGACGTTGCTTGTTGATGTTGATCAAAACATTGCTCGGTGTATCAGCGCCCTAACAGGCCAGTGTAAAAAG
Organism: Benthosema pterotum; assembly: GCA_039105355.1. Lineage (NCBI taxonomy): Eukaryota > Metazoa > Chordata > Actinopteri > Myctophiformes > Myctophidae > Benthosema > Benthosema pterotum. Next base: position 7,078,202 of record CM076977.1, read on the forward strand.
GGTGTGTTGCTTTTTGTTTATGTGGCTCTAGAAAGGTCTCCAACGTGTTCTCTCTCTCACCTGCCCCGGGCGGGCCTTGAAGTCTCTCTTCAGCATGCGCACCTCGATGACATCACAGGGGTGGCGGACCACCGTCACTATGGTAACGGGGTCACCGCTGCGGAGGTAGCGGAAGAAACGCTCTGCGCAGTACAGACACAGAGGACCGGACACCCACAGCCATGTCTGTAGAACACACACACACACACACACATGAAGAAACGCTCTGCGCAGTACAGACACAGAGGACCTGACACCACAGCCATGTCTGGAGAACACACACACACACACACACACACACACACACACACACACACACACACACGCACGCACGCACGCACACGCACACGCACACGCACACCACACACGCACACGCACACACACACACACACACACACGCACGCGCGCACACACACACACACACACACATGCATGCACGCACACACACAGTGAATTCACTTTTGTCAGATATCACCCAATTATTTTTTTCTGTTAAAATGCTCTATTATAAGGTGTGCAGACCATATATGGAGTTTCCCCCTACCCCACGTTAGCAGAGGAGCTAATAAAAGTTCCCCAGGTGGAGGGTGAATTCTCCTCCAATCAGGATCGAGCAGCAGGTTCACATAGTGTAGCTACTCTTGGGCGCCCCTAGTGCACCAGGCTGGTACTACACCAGGAATTTCAAATCACTTCCCTACCTTTAAAAATGAGAATTTTTGTAACTCCAAACTTATTTTTTTTCCCCACACATCACATCAAAGCACACACTGCAAGATAATTGGACCACTATATCAGGGGTTTTCAAACCTTTTTCATCCCAGGGCCCACCATTTATTCAACATTTGAGCCACGGACCACCATTTGAGGACATTTTAGCCCCACAGACCCCAAACTAAAGATTTACTTTGCTTCTGTCCATGACCGTTAATCTACTACTTGTGTCGATTTAGGACTAATTCACATGATGAATATTTCAACTCTTGACCCTGGCGGGTCCATTTGGTTTCATTTTTACACTCTCAAGAGTTACTTCTGGTTAACCAACTTAGCTGGGGACCACCTGGAACCCTCTCAAGGACCACAGGTGGTCCCCGGACCACCTGTTGAAAACCACTGGTCTATATGATTAAAAAATAATAATCTGATTGGAGAGGAGAGGAGAGGAGAGTGGCAGAAGGGAGGGGAGGAGAGGAGGAGGAATAGATTACCTCTGGATTAAATGTAAAGTCTGCCCCAGAGTGATGTAAAACTCATGTGTGAGTATCAGTATACTAATAAAATATGATGTGTGAAGAAAAAAGTTTGGAGTTACAAAAATCCCCACATTAGAATCAAGACAACCTGCGGCCATGTAACTGCATTGGAGGGAGGAGGACCTCAGGGTGAAATGTAGAAAAGGAGGCAATCAAGGTAGGACCAGGGTGTAAAACTCAGATACAGAGTGGGCCAAAAATTTTAAACTGAACAAAGCCGCGGGCCAAGTTTGAACGAACTAACCTTTTAAAGGGGAATTCCACCAATTTTCAAAATGATCCTGAGAGGGTACAAATGTGCACACACATTTGTACCCTCAGGAAAAATGGGTCTGAAAGAAAAATCATTGACATGGTGAAATACATCTTGATGACGTCATCAGATGTATTTCACCATGTTAATGATTTTTTCAGACCTCCATTTTTAGGAAATACAGAATTGGGGGAATTATTTTATCATGTCCACACAACATCTCTAAGGTATATTATGACATATTAAAATGTTGAAAATTGGTGGTTTTCCCCTTTAATTTGATAATGTCTCAAGGCCAAATGAAATTACACGGTGGGCCAAATTTTGAGTTTGACACCCATGAGGTAGACTGATGCCAAGTGTGTTTTGGTGTGGAATTCTCCTTTAAGCAGCACAATAAGCAGGTAGTGTACTAGTGGGTGTGTGTTGTGTGTGTTCTGGCAGACAGTGGGGGTTCCTGCTAATTGCCCCCAGCTCCACTAAAGCCCCTGGAACACGGGGCAGGTTTAGGGGGGATTTTTACCAAGCACTCCGTCACTTAACAACCATGTGCAAACACGTCCTGAACCCAGCGCACGCTGGAGCACGCTGCACGCACAGGCACACAACACACACACAGGCACAGGCACACACACGCACACACACACACACACACACACACACACACACACACACACACACACACACACACACACACACACACACACACACAGCACA
>CM076977.1:7087966-7095466 GCA_039105355.1 Benthosema pterotum
AACTTATAACTAAAAACTGGCGTCAAAAACTAAGACCCAAGGTAGAAGACTGGAAAATATTAATAGAACAAATAAAAGTAATGGAGCAGTTAACATATAAAATTAGAGGGAATCCGGAGGGGGGTACCGCCCTATGGCATAAATGGGAGAGATACCTGGAAGGTGGGAGAGAGGAAGGGGCAGGCCCATAGCTTATAACTCTACAATACCCCAGCCTTACCAAAGCCAAAATTTTACCATAATAATTAATTAAGTAAACAATGAACAAATAAATACACAATAAATAACTAATAAATAAAACAATTCAATTCGTGAAGTCAACAACCAAATAGGGTTTTAGCACTGTGTGCGGTGTGGGTGGGTGTTGTGTGTGTGTGTGTGTGTGTGTGTGTGTGTGTGTGTGTGTGTGTGTGTGGTGGGGCGTGGGCGTGGGCGTGGGCGTCTGTGCGTACGCACATGACTATAGGCAGGGCAAAAATACTTATATATTAGAAATAATCAATAGCTACAGCGGAAATGAGACCTTAGCCGGGCCCCATCGCCCGCACTGCATCTTAGGCTGGAGTGGTTATTTTGTTTTATTGTTTTTCTTCCTCTTCTTTGTTTCCTCTTGGTTTGTTATATAGCCTTTTTTTTCCCCTTTGTCAATTGTGAGATTGTCATTATTTGATGTTGTTTGTATATCTGTATGCACTGGTGTCCTCACATAAAATAAAAATATAAAGTATAAAAAAAAAAAAAAAGAAAACGGGCGCCCGCTTTTGTGAAAACGGGCGCCCGCTTTGAAAACGGGCGCCCGTTTTCAAAAGCGGGCGCCCGTTTTCACAAACGGGCGCCCTTTTCAAAAGGTTATGGTTAGGGTTAGGTTAGGTTTAGGCATAGGTTTACTGAGGTTAAGTTTAGGGTTAGAGTTAGGTTTAGGCATAGCCTAGTTTGTGAAAATGGGCGCCCGCTTTTGAAAACGGGCGCCCGCTTTTGAAAACGGGCGCCCGTTTTGTGAAACCGGGCGCCCGTTTTTGTGAAAGCGGGCGCCCGCTTTTGAAAACGGGCGCCCGTTTTTGTGAAACGGGCGCCCGTTTTTGTGAAACCGGCGCCCGTTTTTGTGAAAGCGGGCGCCCATTTTCACAAACTAGGCTATGCCTAAACCTAACTCTAACCCTAAACTTAACCTCAGTAAACCTATGCCTAAACCTAACCTAACTAGCAGCAGGGCGCTTTTGGATTTCGCTGGCTCTCTTTACTAGCCTGGGATCCTCTTAAAGCATGTTTGTTGGTTGCCCCCTCCCCTCGTGGTCGTGGCTGATCTAAGCAGCAGTCAGCCATCGCCTCAGTCACACACCCAGAGTGAGATGTGACCACACTACGTCTGCTGTGCATGGAGTTAATCGAAGCACACATGAGTAATCCCTCAACCGCTCCCTTCACCAGATCAGTGGCCTTGTGGTTAAAGTGTCCGCCCTGAGACTGGGAGGTTGGGGGTTCGATCCTCGACTGGGACATAAAAAAGGGATCCGTGCAGTGCCACTCTGCCTGGCCCTCAGTGTCGAAGGTTGAATTGAAATCCAGAAACAGGCCGTTGATGGCCCTAATGGCTGCACAAGGCTTGCTTACATGATGCGCACATTGAGAGAGAGAGAGTCTCTGTCATGACAGGTCTCTTACATCTGTTATCTGCCTTTCATCTTGTTTACAGCAATACCTGCCACTTGATACAGCGAGAGGCAACGCGTACGCAGCGCGTGGCTGGCAGGGAAATAAAGACAGCTTTAGAACTGAAACAATGGCTGCGGTGTGTCCCACCACAGCCGGGGCACCGTGCCCATACCACGGGATGATAATGTAGAGAGAGAGAGAGAGAGAGAGAGAGAGAGAGAGAGAGAGAGAGAGAGAGAGAGAAGAGAGAGAGAGAGAGAGAGAGAGAGAGAGAGAGAGAGAGAGAGAGAGAGAGAGAGAAGAGAGAGAGAGAGAGAGAGAGAGAGAGAGAGAGAGGTAGATTAAGGATCCCTGCAGGCTAATAAGACAAATATGCCTTAAAACACTATACTTCTATAACTAAAACATGCAGATAAAAACACCTTCAATACTTTATTTCTTTTATAAATAAAGCATCTTTCACTCAATAGCAGGTGCTCCTGTCGCAGGACGATGATGTCACATGAGCATGTTCATCCATATATTCCATAGAGCTAGACCACACATGGACATGTGACATCATCATCCTGCGCCAGGAGCAGTTCCTGTTGAGTCAAATATTCTCTATTTATGAAAGAAATAAGATGCCATTGGTGTTTTTATTTGTTTATTTTACTTATATAGGGAAAGTATAATGTTTTGAGCGATGTTTGTCTTATTAGTCAGGGATCCTTTTGAGATCAGTAATATTCCTATTTGTTCCCTTTACCCAACATTTTTTGTACATATTAACATTGTTGTTTTGATTGATTTGCTCCAATCTTGCTTTGGCAGTGAAATTGTTTGTATGTTTGTAAATGTCTGTATGCTTTCTCATAGCCGTGAAGTTCCCTTGGTTTTGAATTGTATTTGACACAGACATGCACAATCATGCACAAACGCACACACACACACACACACACACACACACACACACACACACACACACACACACACACACACACACACACACACACACACACACACACACACACACACACACACACACACACACACACACACACACACACACACACACACAGGGTGGTCATCAGTCTTATTAAAGGGGTCAGCAGACACAATGACCCCTAGTGTCATAAACACACTATCAGCTCCTCCTCATCTGTCTCAGAACTCCACCCGTCACCCCACCATTTTACCTTCATCTCTGTTCTCTGAACTACAAACTCACACACACCAGGGGCGGATCTAGGCATGGGCATAGGGGGCCCAGACTGCCCCACCAAACATGATGGCATGCAAAACAACCCCAAGATATTTCAACATTGCTTATATTTAAAAAAATGATTTGAACACCTACTCTCTCCTCCTCCACTCTCCTCCTTCAAATCTGCACTCAAAACACACCTCTTCACTGCTGCTTTCCCTAGCTGAGGCCCAGTCAAGTTGTCCCCCCTGACTTTGTTTGCCTTTGTCTGTATTTTCTGTTTTTGTTTTGAATAAAGTTAGTTCCTAGTTTTTTGTAAAGCGCTTTGGGTATCTAGAAAGGTGCGATATAAATCCAAGCTATTATCATTATTATTACTACTACTGCTACTAACTAACTACATTTGTGTCACCACTAAACCAACAGCATTTCATCATTGAAAACAGAAAACTCTCTGAGTCAGACCTTTAGCTTTATGCATGCTGCGTGTCTGTTGCAACTTCAACAACAACTGATGTTATCATTGATGTTTTACTTGCCTAATAAAAGTCCTTTAAGCAAAAATGGTATGGGTGCAACTTCATCGCCCGTGGTGCAAAGCGACACGGCGATGAAGTCGCACCCATACCATTTTCTCCTGCCCCCCAATTGGGAAATGTTACATCCGCCCCTGGCACACACAGACACACGCGCGCACACACACACTCACACACACAGTTGTTGACCCACTGACCCAGGTAATAACAGAGTTGTGAGTGAGACACTCAGGGAGGATTTGCTCTCTAAGGAGACATCTATTAGAATGCACGCATGCACGCACGCACACACACACGCACGCACACACACACACTCACCACACACACACACACACACACACACACACACACACACACACACACACACACACACACACACACACACACACACACACACACACACACACACACACACACACACACACACACACACACACACACACACACACAGACCCTCGGGGTCACACTAACAGAACCAGACACTTACAAGTAGTTGGATTGCAATCTGAGATGATCTAATCTTGACTTGTGACATGGATTATTGAGCCCCGTGGCAGACAGACAGTGTTGATAATAATCCTTCTGTCAGCCATGCCTGAGGGATATCTGACCACCCAGCATCTAGTTCTGTTACAGTACCACAGACATTAGCCAGTTTAAAGGAGAATTCCACACCAAAACACAGTGGTATCAATCTCCCTTGATTCCTGTGACATGACACATAATGTCCTGGATTTTTGACACAGATTTTCTACATTTCACCCTTGAGGTCCCCATCACAACATCGCCGCAATGTTGGCGTTCCAGCAGTTAAAGGTAGGGGAAGTGATTTCACTTTTGTCAGATATCACCCACAATTTTTTTTTCTGTTAAAATGCTCTATTATAAGGTGTGGAAACCATATATGGAGTTTCCCCCTCCCCCACGTTAGCAGAGGAGCTAATAAAAGTTCCCCAGGTGGTGGCAAATTCTCCTCCAATCAGGATCGAGCAGCAGGTTCACATAGTGTAGCTACTGTTGGACGCCCCTAGTGCAATAGGCTGGTACTACACCATGAATTTCAAATCACTTACCCTTCTTTTAACATGGCCCAGGTTGTCTTTATTCTACTGCGGGTATTTATGTAACACCAAACTCATTTGGACATTACAAGATAATTGACCACTATGATTTTTAAAAAACTCGGGTGCACCCGTGGGACAGGAGTTTTTACCGGAGTGATTGGAGAGGAGAGTGGCAAAATGAGGGGAGGAGAGAAAGAGTAATAGATTACCTCTGGGATTACATGTAAAGTCTGCCCCAGAGTGACGTAAAATTCAAGCGTGAGTATCAGTATACTATTAAAATGTGATGTGTGGAAAAAAAATAAGTTTGGAGTTACAGAAATACCCGCAGTAGAATAAAGACAACCTGCGGCCATGTTAACTGTTCCCAACGTCGTCGTGGGGACGGGTACCTCAAGGGTGAAATGTAGAAAATGGGACATCTGTGATAAAAATCAAGGACATTATGTATCATGTCACAGGAATCCAGGTAGATTGATCCCAATATGTTTTGGTGTGTAATTCTCCTTTAAGGAGAGAGGAGGGGCAGGTGCTGCTGGTAGTGGACTATGAATAGTGGTGGTTGTGGTGCTCAGAGCGGTGCTCACGGTAATCACCGAAATTCTAAACCAGGGGTTTTCAACAGTGGTCCGGGGACCACCAGTGGTCCTTGAGAAGGTTCCAGGTGGTCCCCAGGCTAAATGATCAAAGTTGGTTAACCAGATGCAACTCTTGAGAGTGTAAAAATGAAACCAAATGGACCCTTGCGGGTCCATTTGGTTTCATTTTCACACACTCAAGAGTTAAAATATTCATCATCTGAATTAGCACTATTTAATTAAGAAGTCTACACTGTTTTGTTTGCAAAATCCAGCCTGGAATTGTGCACAAAACCAAAAGAATTCTTTAGTTTTAGGTCTTTGGGGCTGAAATGTCATCAGATGGTGGTCCGTGGCTCAAATGCTGAATAAATGGTGGTCCCTGGAGTCAAAAAGGTTGAAAACCCCTGATCTAAACTATGCATGAACCTCAGGAGAGCATTTGTAGTCTTTGAAGTGATCATGTGACCTACCGTACGCAGTGGGAGGAGGCTGTAAACATCAGGAAGAGGATGAGAACCAATAGGATGCCGGTGATCCCTGGGACTGGAATAAGGGAGGGAGAAAAGAGCGAATCAGACTCAGCTAGCTGAGAGAGGGCCAATAGACCCTCCCCAAACTGCTATGGTCCAATCACAGCTAAGCATGACATGTGATAGACAAACCTCTCCACCAATAGCTTCCGTGCATGATAAAACATTGTTTAAAAAAAAAAAAAAAAAAAAAAAAAAGTCACACGCACATTTTTTCCTCATTTTCATTTTTTTTTTGTTGATGGATTTGGAAGAGATTTTGAAGGTCTGGTTCAAAAATGAACCAGTATTTATTGTGTAAAGTCCATGATATTTACATTGGAATGAATGAGCCTGGCTGGAAAGTGTCCTAGGGTGGACAAGAGGGCGGAGCTTAGCTAAAGGTCTATTGGAACCACATGGACCTGAACCTGTTCATGTTCAGGTCCATTTGGTTTCATTTAAACGCGCTTCTCGAGTCAAACCAAACCTTTCCATGTATTTCCACTCTACAGAATACACCAGCTACTGGAAAATGAACACTGAATAATGAGACAAATATGTCCTCTCTAATAAAAATAAAATAGGAAATGCTACTGTTGCAGGTTGATAATGTCAACATGCATGCATGTACAGTACATATACACGTGCACGCACACACACATGCACACATCGTTTGTACTCACCTGTTGTTAAAATGATGAGTCGTGGATCCTAAACAAAACGAACACAAGAAAAAAACGACAGCATTATGGCGTGTGTGTGTGTGTGTGTGTGTGTGTGTGTGTGTGTGTGTGTGTGTGTGTGTGTGTGTGTGTTTGTGTGTGTGTGTGTGTGTGTGTGTGTGTGTGTGGTGTGTGTGTGTGTGTGTGTGTGTAGCTAGCAGTTGAATTAAATCCTCAAAAGTTCCAAATGGATGAGTCAGCAGAGATTAACAGAAGAAAGACTGTTTGTGCCTCATGTCGTTCTCAAAGCTGCTTTGCTACTTTAGTTTTGTTCTTATTTCATGAAAATTTACAATTACAATTAGGGATGTCCCGATATCATATCACAATTTCTGTGTAATATTTTATTTCATCATAGAAAACAGAAAACTCTCTGAGTCAGACCTTTAGCTTTATGCATGCTGCGTGTCTGTTGCAACTTCAACAACAACTGATGTTATTATTGATGCTTTACTTGCCCAATAAAAGGCCTGTAACTGAAAATGGTATGTGTGCGGCTTCATCGCAGATGAAGCCGCGATGAAGCCGTGATGAAGCCGCACCCATACCATTTTCTCCTGCCCCCTAATTGGGAAATTTTACATCCGGGCCTGGGTGCAGATCCCAGCCCATATGGTGATGATCTTTACGTCACTTCCAGGACATTTCACCACTTGAAATAATGATAAAACTAGAGCTAAGCGATTCTGGTTTCAGATCCGACTAGTCTTCAGATTGCTTTGATCTAGACCACAACCAAAGACGCCACTAATTGGTTTTGGTCCTGACCAATGTTTACTGGGACCAAACACTACTGAGGATGTTTTTATATTGACAGACAGATTAGAGATACGTACGTCCATTATGGTCACTGTGGGCAGAAAGCTAGATGAAATATGAACATTTTTGTATTATGGCCGTGCCATAATCATACCACGATCGCTGTCTCATTACGATCAGGACGTTTACAAGAGGGTAGATACCCTCTTGCAAACTCCACACAGTCAACCCCGCCTCGGTATGGGCACTGATGACGTGGAGGAGCAGACACGCCGCCAGCACCCACAGCAGCGCCCCTAGCGGGAATCGAACCCAGGACCTTCTAGTTGTGAGGCGACAGCACTAACCACTGTGTCACCGTGCCCCTTACTCTCCTTACTAAAACCCCTTATCAATTAACTTCTTTGTCTTTTTAAACTATTTAAAAAAAAAAAACATTTTTCAATAGTTACAATTGCCAGTCTACAAGCTAACAATGTGCCAATAG
>CM076977.1:7102138-7149638 GCA_039105355.1 Benthosema pterotum
GAGGCCATTTTTCATTTTATTTTTTTCATGAGTTGTATTACTACCTTACTGCTTATAGTGGTGGGATTAACATTAGCTCAGCAACGAGGGGATTTGAACCGGGACCTTACATTATGTCAGGATGCCGAGTGGGTCTAAGGCGCCAGACTCAAGGTGACAAACCTTCCAGGTTAAGGGACTTCTGGTCTCCGAATGGAGGCGTGGGTTCAAATCCCACTTCTGACAGTAATTTTACATCGGAAAAAAACGTCCCTGGGACTATTTTGTTTTGGCCTAATAGAGACCTTTTGCCTATCCTTGTGTGGAAAAAGCTAGAAAACATTTAGGAAGGACAGAGAGGAAGACCTGTCAGTGTAGTCATTTGCAGCAAGAGCTCCCAAACTGCATGCTTCAATGACAACTTGTGTCCGCGTGAACACAGCACAACAGCAGAAGCTCTTTGTCATTGCAGCCATTGTCCGTTTTCTGCCCTGTGCAAAACTGCTGCCCCGTGTGAGGCTCGAACTCACGACCTTCAGATTATGAGACTGACGCGCTGCCTACTGCGCCAACGAGGCTACACACCGCAGAATTATGTAACAACAAAGGTGGCTACGGTCTTTGACTAGATGGGGTTATACTTTTCATGACATCAGCCAATCTTCGGGGGAAATGGCCAGGCTAGCTCTGGCCTCAACACTTCTGCAGGACAAAAGGGAATTAGCTCAAATTGGAGAGCGCTCGCTTAGCTGCGAGAGGTAGCGGGATCGATGCCCGCATTCTCCAAGGAGCCCACATTCTTAGCTTTAGCCACCCACAAATGGCTTATTACTACGTTCCTAAACTACGTGCTTGTTACACTTTCATGACATCAGCCAAAAGCTACTGTGAAATGGCCAGGATAGCTATGAGCTCAACCTTCCCGTAGCACAAGGGAATTAGCTCAAATGGTAGAGAGCGCTCGCTTAGCATGCGAGAGGTAGCGGGATCGATGCCCGCATTCTCCAAGAGCCCACGTTCTTAGCTCTTAATAGGCCATGGATAATGATGGTGGCTACTGATTATTCAAGAATAGATGGGATCCTACTAGTGCAGCTGTTTTCATTTTTATTTTTTTCATGTGTTGTATTACTACCTTACAGCGTTATAGTGGGGATTACATTAGGCAGCAACGAGGGGATTTGAACCGGGACCTTACATGTATGTCAGGATGGCCGAGTGGTCTAAGGCGCCAGACTCAAGGTGACAAACCTTCCAGGTTAAGGGACTTCTGGTCTCCGAATGGAGGCGTGGGTTCAAATCCCACTTCTGACAGTAATTTTAACATCGGAAAAAAAGTCCCTGGGACTATTTTGTTTTGGCCTAAATAGAGACCTTTTTGCCTATCCTTGTGTGGAAAAAGCTAGAAAATATTTAGGAAGGACAGAGAAAGACCTGTCAGTGTACTCATTTGCAGCAAGAGCTCCCAAACTGCATGCTTCAATGACAACTTGTGTCCGCGTGAACACAGCACAACAGCAGCAGCTCTTTTGTCATTGCAGCCATTGTCCTTTTCTGCCCTGTGCAAAACTGCTGCCCCGTGTGAGGCTCGAACTCACGACCTTCAGATTATGAGACTGACGCGCTGCCTACTGCGCCAACGAGGCTACACACCGCAGAATTATGTAACAACAAATGGCTACGGTCTTTGACTAGATGGTGGTTATACTTTTCATGACATCAGGCCAAGATCTTCGGGGGAAAATGGCAGGCTAGCTCTGGCCTCAACACTTCTGCAGGACAAGGGGAATTAGCTCAAATGGTAGAGCGCTCGCTTAGCATGCGAGAGGTAGCGGGATCGATGCCCGCATTCTCCAAGGAGCCCACATTCTTAGCTTTTAGCCACCCACAAATGGCTTATATTATTACTACTTCCTAAACTACGTGCTTGTTACACTTTTCATGACATCAGGCCAAAAGCTACTGTGAAATGGCCAGGATAGCTATGAGCTCAACCTTCCCGTAGCACAAGGGGAATTAGCTCAAATGGTAGAGCGCTCGCTTAGCATGCGAGAGGTAGCGGGATCGATGCCCGCATTCTCCAAGGAGCCCACGTTCTTAGCTCTTAATAGGCCATGGATAAATGATGGTGGCTACTGATTATTCAAGAATAGATGGGATCCTACTAGTGCAGCTGTTTTCATTTTTATTTTTTTCATGTGTTGTATTACTAACTTACAGCGTTATAGTGGTGGGATTACATTAGGCAGCAACGAGGGGATTTGAACCGGACCTTACATGTATGTCAGGATGGCCGAGTGGTCTAAGGCGCCAGACTCAAGGTGACAAACTTCCAGGTTAAGGGACTTCTGGTCTCCGAATGGAGGCGTGGGTTCAAATCCCACTTCTTCTGACAGTAATTTTACATCGGAAAAAAGTCCCTGGGACTATTTTGTTTTGGCCTAAATAGAGACTTTTTGCCTATCCTTGTGTGGAAAAAGCTAGAAAATATTTAGGAAGGACAGAGAGGAAGACCTGTCAGTGTACTCATTTGCAGCAAGAGCTCCCAAACTGCATGCTTCAATGACAACTTGTGTCCGCGTGAACACAGCACAACAGCAGCAGCAGCTCTTTGTCATTGCAGCCATTGTCCGTTTTCTGCCCTGTGCAAAACTGCTGCCCCGTGTGAGGCTCGAACTCACGACCTTCAGATTATGAGACTGACGCGCTGCCTACTGCGCCAACGAGGCTACACACCGCAGAATTATGTAACAACAAATGGCTACGGTCTTTGACTAGATGGTGGTTATACTTTTCATGACATCAGGCCAAGATCTTCGGGGGAAATGGCCAGGCTAGCTCTGGCCTCAACACTTCTGCAGGACAAGGGGAATTAGCTCAAATGGTAGAGCGCGCTCGCTTAGCATGCGAGAGGTAGCGGGATCGATGCCCGCATTCTCCAAGGAGCCCACATTCTTAGCTTTTAGCCACCCACAAATGGCTTATATTACTACGTTCCTAAACTACGTGCTTGTTACACTTTTCATGACATCAGGCCAAAAGCTACTGTGAAATGGCCAGGATAGCTATGAGCTCAACCTTCCCGTAGCACAAGGGGAATTAGCTCAAATGGTAGAGCGCTCGCTTAGCATGCGAGAGGTAGTGGGATCGATGCCCGCATTCTCCAAGAAGCCCACGTTCTTAGCTCTTAATAGGCCATGGATAAATGATGGTGGCTACTGATTATTCAAGAATAGATGGGATCCTACTAGTGCAGCCCATTTTCATTTTTTTCATGTGTTGTATTACTACCTTACAGCGTTATAGTGGTGGGATTACATTAGGCAGCAACGAGGGGATTTGAACCGGGACCTTACATGTATTCAGGATGGCCGAGTGGTCTAAGGCGCCAGACTCAAGGTGACAAACCTTCCAGGTTAAGGGACTTCTGGTCTCCGAATGGAGGCGTGGGTTCAAATCCCACTTCTGACAGTAATTTTACATCGGAAAAAAGTCCCTGGGACTATTTTGTTTTGGCCTAAATAGAGACTTTTTCCTATCCTTGTGTGGAAAAAGCTAGAAAATATTTAGGAAGGACAGAGAGGAAGACCTGTCAGTGTACTCATTTGCAGCAAGAGCTCCCAAACTGCATGCTTCAATGACAACTTGTGTCCGCGTGAACACAGCACAACAGCAGCAGCTCTTTGTCATTGCAGCCATTGTCCGTTTTCTGCCCTGTGCAAAACTGCTGCCCCGTGTGAGGCTCGAACTCACGACCTTCAGATTATGAGACTGACGCGCTGCCTACTGCGCCAACGAGGCTACACACCGCAGAATTATGTAACAACAAATGGCTACGGTCTTTGACTAGATGGTGGTTATACTTTTCATGACATCAGGCCAAGATCTTCGGGGAAATGGCCAGGCTAGCTCTGGCCTCAACACTTCTGCAGGACAAGGGGAATTAGCTCAAATGGTAGAGCGCTCGCTTAGCATGCGAGAGGTAGCGGGATCGATGCCCGCATTCTCCAAGGAGCCCACATTCTTAGCTTTTAGCCACCCACAAATGGCTTATATATACTACGTGCTTGTTACACTTTTCATGACATCAGGCCAAAAGCTACTGTGAAATGGCCAGGATAGCTATGAGCTCAACCTTCCCGTAGCACAAGGGGAATTAGCTCAAATGGTAGAGCGCTCGCTTAGCATGCGAGAGGTAGCGGGATCGATGCCCGCATTCTCCAAGAGCCCACGTTCTTAGCTCTTAATAGGCCATGGATAAATGATGGTGGCTACTGATTATTCAAGAATAGATGGGATCCTACTAGTGCAGCCATTTTTCATTTTTATTTTTTTCATGTGTTGTATTACTACCTTACAGCGTTATAGTGGTGGGATTACATTAGGCAGCAACGAGGGGATTTGAACCGGGACCTTACATGTATGTCAGGATGGCCGAGTGGTCTAAGGCGCCAGACTCAAGGTGACAAACCTTCCAGGTTAAGGGACTTCTGGTCTCCGAATGGAGGCGTGGGTTCAAATCCCACTTCTGACAGTAATTTTACATCGGAAAAAAGTCCCTGGGACTATTTTGTTTTGGCCTAAATAGAGACCTTTTGCCTATCCTTGTGTGGAAAAAGCTAGAAAAGATTTAGGAAGGACAGAGAGGAAGACCTGTCAGTGTACTCATTTGCAGCAAGAGCTCCCAAACTGCATGCTTCAATGACAACTTGTGTCCGCGTGAACACAGCACAACAGCAGAAGCTCTTTGTCATTGCAGCCATTGTCCGTTTTCTGCCCTGTGCAAAACTGCTGCCCCGTGTGAGGCTCGAACTCACGACCTTCAGATTATGAGACTGACGCGCTGCCTACTGCGCCAACGAGGCTACACACCGCAGAATTATGTAACAACAAATGGCTACGGTCTTTGACTAGATGGTGGTTATACTTTTCATGACATCAGGCCAAGATCTTCGGGGGAAATGGCCAGGCTAGCTCTGGCCTCAACACTTCTGCAGGACAAGGGGAATTAGCTCAAATGGTAGAGCGCTCGCTTAGCATGCGAGAGGTAGCGGGATCGATGCCCGCATTCTCCAAGGAGCCCACATTCTTAGCTTTTAGCCACCCACAAATGGCTTATATTACTACGTTCCTAAACTACGTGCTTGTTACACTTTTCATGACATCAGGCCAAAAGCTACTGTGAAATGGCCAGGATAGCTATGAGCTCAACCTTCCCGTAGCACAAGGGGAATTAGCTCAAATGGTAGAGCGCTCGCTTAGCATGCGAGAGGTAGCGGGATCGATGCCCGCATTCTCCAAGGAGCCCACGTTCTTAGCTCTTAATAGGCCATGGATAAATGATGGTGGCTACTGATTATTCAAGAATAGATGGGATCCTACTAGTGCAGCTGTTTTCATTTTTATTTTTTTCATGTGTTGTATTACTACCTTACAGCGTTATAGTGGTGGGATTACATTAGGCAGCAACGAGGGGATTTGAACGGGACCTTACATGTATGTCAGGATGGCCGAGTGGTCTAAGGCGCCAGACTCAAGGTGACAAACCTTCCAGGTTAAGGGACTTCTGGTCTCCGAATGGAGGCGTGGGTTCAAATCCCACTTCTGACAGTAATTTTTACATCGGAAAAAAGTCCCTGGGACTATTTTGTTTTGGCCTAAATAGAGACTTTTTGCCTATCCTTGTGTGGAAAAAGCTACAAAATATTTAGGAAGGACAGAGAGGAAGACCTGTCAGTGTACTCATTTGCAGCAAGAGCTCCCAAACTGCATGCTTCAATGACAACTTGTGTCCGCGTGAACACAGCACAACAGCAGCAGCTCTTTGTCATTGCAGCCATTGTCCGTTTTCTGCCCTGTGCAAAACTGCTGCCCCGTGTGAGGCTCGAACTCACGACCTTCAGATTATGAGACTGACGCGCTGCCTACTGCGCCAACGAGGCTACACACCGCAGAATTATGTAACAACAAATGGCTACGGTCTTTGACTAGATGGTGGTTATACTTTTCATGACATCAGGCCAAGATCTTCGGGGAAATGGCCAGGCTAGCTCTGGCCTCAACACTTCTGCAGGACAAGGGGAATTAGCTCAAATGGTAGAGCGCTCGCTTAGCATGCGAGAGGTAGCGGGATCGATGCCCGCATTCTCCAAGGAGCCCACATTCTTAGCTTTTAGCCACCCACAAATGGCTTATATTACTACGTTCCTAAACTACGTGCTTGTTACACTTTTCATGACATCAGGCCAAAAGCTACTGTGAAATGGCCAGGATAGCTATGAGCTCAACCTTCCCGTAGCACAAGGGGAATTAGCTCAATGGTAGAGCGCTCGCTTAGCATGCGAGAGGTAGCGGGATCGATGCCCGCATTCTCCAAGGAGCCCACGTTCTTAGCTCTCAATAGGCCATGGATAAATGATGGTGGCTACTGATTATTCAAGAATAGATGGGATCCTACTAGTGCAGCCGTTTTCATTTTTATTTTTTTCATGTGTTGTATTACTACCTTACAGCGTTGTAGTGGTGGGATTACATTAGGCAGCAACGAGGGGATTTGAACCGGGACCTTACATGTATGTCAGGATGGCCGAGTGGTCTAAGGCGCCAGACTCAAGGTGACAAACCTTCCAGGTTAAGGGACTTCTGGTCTCCGAATGGAGGCGTGGGTTCAAATCCCACTTCTGACAGTAATTTTACATCGGAAAAAAGTCCCTGGGACTATTTTGTTTTGGCCTAAATAGAGACTTTTTGCCTATCCTTGTGTGGAAAAAGCTAGAAAACATTTAGGAAGGACAGAGAGGAAGACCTGTCAGTGTACTCATTTGCAGCAAGAGCTCCCAAACTGCATGCTTCAATGACAACTTGTGTCCGCGTGAACACAGCACAACAGCAGCAGCTCTTTGTCATTGCAGCCATTGTCCGTTTTCTGCCCTGTGCAAAACTGCTGCCCCGTGTGAGGCTCGAACTCACGACCTTCAGATTATGAGACTGACGCGCTGCCTACTGCGCCAACGAGGCTACACACCACAGAATTATGTAACAACAAATGGCTACGGTCTTTGACTAGATGGTGGTTATACTTTTCATGACATCAGGCCAAGATCTTCGGGGAAATGGCCAGGCTAGATCTGGCCTCAACACTTCTGCAGGACAAGGGAATTAGCTCAAATGGTAGAGCGCTCGCTTAGCATGCGAGAGGTAGCGGGATCGATGCCCGCATTCTCCAAGGAGCCCACATTCTTAGCTTTTAGCCACCCACAAATGGCTTATATTACTACGTTCCTAAACTACGTGCTTGTTACACTTTTCATGACATCAGGCCAAAAGCTACTGTGAAATGGCCAGGATAGCTATGAGCTCAACCTTCCCGTAGCACAAGGGGAATTAGCTCAAATGGTAGAGCGCTCGCTTAGCATGCGAGAGGTAGCGGGATCGATGCCCGCATTCTCCAAGGAGCCCACGTTCTTAGCTCTTAATAGGCCATGGATAAATGATGGTGGCTACTGATTATTCAAGAATAGATGGGATCCTACTAGTGCAGCCGTTTCATTTTTATTTTTTTCATGTGTTGTATTACTACCTTACAGCGTTGTAGTGGTGGGATTACATTAGGCAGCAACGAGGGGATTTGAACCGGGACCTTACATGTATGTCAGGATGGCCGAGTGGTCTAAGGCGCCAGACTCAAGGTGACAAACCTTCCAGGTTAAGGGACTTCTGGTCTCCGAATGGAGGCGTGGGTTCAAATCCCACTTCTGACAGTAATTTTACATCGGAAAAAAGTCCCTGGGACTATTTTGTTTTGGCCTAAATAGAGACTTTTTGCCTATCCTTGTGTGGAAAAAGCTACAAAATATTTAGGAAGGACAGAGAGGAAGACCTGTCAGTGTACTCATTTGCAGCAAGAGCTCCCAAACTGCATGCTTCAATGACAACTTGTGTCCGCGTGAACACAGCACAACAGCAGCAGCTCTTTGTCATTGCAGCCATTGTCCGTTTTCTGCCCTGTGCAAAACTGCTGCCCCGTGTGAGGCTCGAACTCACGACCTTCAGATTATGAGACTGACGCGCTGCCTACTGCGCCAACGAGGCTACACACCGCAGAATTATGTAACAACAAATGGCTACGGTCTTTGACTAGATGGTGGTTATACTTTTCATGACATCAGGCCAAGATCTTCGGGGAAAATGGCCAGGCTAGCTCTGGCCTCAACACTTCTGCAGGACAAGGGGAATTAGCTCAAATGGTAGAGCGCTCGCTTAGCATGCGAGAGGTAGCGGGATCGATGCCCGCATTCTCCAAGGAGCCCACATTCTTAGCTTTTAGCCACCCACAAATGGCTTATATTACTACGTGCTTGTTACACTTTTCATGACATCAGGCCAAAAGCTACTGTGAAATGGCCAGGATAGCTATGAGCTCAACCTTCCCGTAGCACAAGGGGAATTAGCTCAAATGGTAGAGCGCTCGCTTAGCATGCGAGAGGTAGCGGGATCGATGCCCGCATTCTCCAAGGAGCCCACGTTCTTAGCTCTTAATAGGCCATGGATAAATGATGGTGGCTACTGATTATTCAAGAATAGATGGGATCCTACTAGTGCAGCCATTTTCATTTTATTTTTTTCATGTGTTGTATTACTACCTTACAGCGTTATAGTGGTGGGATTACATTAGGCAGCAACGAGGGGATTTGAACCGGGACCTTACATGTATGTCAGGATGGCCGAGTGGTCTAAGTCGCCAGACTCAAGGTGACAAACCTTCCAGGTTAAGGGACTTCTGGTCTCCGAATGGAGGCGTGGGTTCAAATCCCACTTCTGACAGTAATTTTACATCGGAAAAAGTCCCTGGGACTATTTTGTTTTGGCCTAAATAGAGACCTTTTGCCTATCCTTGTGTGGAAAAAGCTAGAAAACATTTAGGAAGGACAGAGAGGAAGACCTGTCAGTGTACTCATTTGCAGCAAGAGCTCCCAAACTGCATGCTTCAATGACAACTTGTGTCCGCGTGAACACAGCACAACAGCAGCAGCTCTTTGTCATTGCAGCCATTGTCCGTTTTCTGCCCTGTGCAAAACTGCTGCCCCGTGTGAGGCTCGAACTCACGACCTTCAGATTATGAGACTGACGCGCTGCCTACTGCGCCAACGAGGCTACACACCGCAGAATTATGTAACAACAAATGGCTACGGTCTTTGACTAGATGGTGGTTATACTTTTCATGACATCAGGCCAAGATCTTCGGGGGAAATGGCCAGGCTAGCTCTGGCCTCAACACTTCTGCAGGACAAGGGGAATTAGCTCAAATGGTAGAGCGCTCGCTTAGCATGCGAGAGGTAGCGGGATCGATGCCCGCATTCTCCAAGGAGCCCACATTCTTAGCTTTTAGCCACCCACAAATGGCTTATATTACTATGTTCCTAAACTACGTGCTTGTTACACTTTTCATGACATCAGGCCAAAAGCTACTGTGAAATGGCCAGGATAGCTATGAGCTCAACCTTCCCGTAGCACAAGGGGAATTGGCTCAAATGGTAGAGCGCTCGCTTAGCATGCGAGAGGTAGCGGGATCGATGCCCGCATTCTCCAAGGAGCCCACGTTCTTAGCTCTTAATAGGCCATGGATAAATGATGGTGGCTACTGATTATTCAAGAATAGATGGGATCCTACTAGGGATGTGAATCTCAGCACTGAGGGCGATTCGATACGCATCTCGATGCACTGCCAGCGATTCGATACTTTAGCGATTATTTGGAATTACCTGGCGATACGATGTGATACGATTCACCCCGACACGATACGATACACCCCCTTATACCGATACTTAACCCGATACTTTAACAATACCATTTAATTTTATTCTGAACAATGCGATATGATGCGATCTGGTGCAATTTAACATAATAAAAAGATTTATATTCAAGGTTTATTAATTTTCCAAAAAAATGCCAAAATGCAATACATTTAAATTCAAAACAATGTATTGTTTTACTGTAGGTTAGTAGGCCTACTGTATCTCTAACTTCCCAACTTAAAAAAAATAAAAATAAAAAAAAAATAAAGGGCCTGCTTTGCTCTGCTCTCTGCTGGTTATTGTGTTATTGTTGGATTAGCGTATACTAATCATGTACTGTATGTATGTACATACAAATAGAAAATAAACCAATATAAAACATGCATTTACAGATCACTGCAGACAGAGTACTGTCAAACAAGTCTATGTGTATCTTAATCAACACATAGATAATACTATACTGTATATATGGGGGTCCCTGGTTCTCACTCACTCTCAGCTAAGCCTAAGGGGTCCTTGGCTTAACCTGAAAGACCCTATTATTACAATTATAAAAAATATAATCAATCATTATGCAATTATTGGTGTAAAATGAAACCAAAATTGCCTTAGTGGGTCCATTTGGTTTCATGTTTACACTCTCAAGAGTAATTCACCATGTGAATTAGCCTAAAGTCTACACAACTAGAAAATGTAAAAGATTAATGGTCATTTTGATCTGTATGTTGGACTGTTTCTGAAATCCAGTCTGGTATTGTGGACAAAAACAAAAGAAAACTTTAGTTATGGGTCTGTGGGGCTAAAATATCATCAAATGGTGGTCCGAGGCTCAAATGCTGAATAAATAGTGGTCCTGAAATGAAAAAGGTTGAAAACCACTCTTCTACAAGATCACAACACGTTGCATTCACACCACGCTGAGACTGAGTCACTGAGAGCTTGTGGATGTGAGCTGTGGATGTGCACTTTTACTGTCGCTGACTCGGTGTGCAACACCATCGTGTTGCAGAATATACAGTAAATGAGGCTCCAAGGAAAAGCTGCACAGTGGAAAGTTGTAAAACGAAGGGGGTTGAAAACCACTTTTAAAAACGTGTGCAGAAGATTTATTTAACAACACACAATGATCGCGCAGATTGCATAGATTTGCAACTGCGTTCGAGAATCAGACGAGAGGAACACTGTGTGGATCATTACCTGTCGGTGCTACAGTGAACAACGGACTGAGCGACACAGCTCAACCACGGACACAACAGAGATTTATGAAGCTAAATATGGTGCTTCGTTCACTAGTTCTCTTGTTTAATCCGTGGTGTTTATAGTCGCGGGTATTAGTCTCCACGTCGGTAGCATGTATTGATCCCAGCCAGTCAGCTGTAGTAGAGCTGACTGGCTGCTGGCTGCTGCTGCCCCGCTGTTGCAGAGCGTAGGAGGGGAGGGACTATAGACAGAGCTGCGACATTGACGGGCCTCGTCACGTTGTCCCTATTCAATAGATGTCTATGTAGAAGAGTCTCGATTGGACTGTACAGGAAGTAAGCAGAGTTGTCGTAACTGTCGGTGCCGAATGGCAGAGCCTTTTCCCTTCCCAATAATGGTGCGTTCAACACAGATTAGAAAACATAAAATAGGGCGAAATAAATCGTGAAAACCCCGCTCAACATCGATTTTTACCGATTCAAGCAAAATGCATCGCGACGCATCTAGATTTCCCCCGTCAATTGCATCGATACAGAGTGACGGAACCGATGCACTCGCATCGCGCACGTGGGTACCGATGTATCGATTTATATCGATTAATCTCCACACCCCTAGATCCTACTAGTGCAGCTGTTTTCATTTTTATTTTTTTCATGTGTTGTATTACTACCTTACAGCGTTATAGTGGTGGGATTACATTAGGCAGCAACGAGGAGATTTGAACCGGGACCTTACATGTATGTCAGGATGGCCGAGTGGTCTAAGGCGCCAGACTCAAGGTGACAAACCTTCCAGGTTAAGGGACTTCTGGTCTCCGAATGGAGGCGTGGGTTCAAATCCCACTTCTGACAGTAATTTTACATCGGAAAAAAGTCCCTGGTACTATTTTGTTTTGGCCTAAATAGAGACTTTTTGCCTATCCTTGTGTGGAAAAAGCTACAAAATATTTAGGAAGGACAGAGAGGAAGACCTGTCAGTGTACTCATTTGCAGCAAGAGCTCCCAAACTGCATGCTTCAATGACAACTTGTGTCCGCGTGAACACTGCACAACAGCAGCAGCTCTTTGTCATTGCAGCCATTGTCCGTTTTCTGCCCTGTGCAAAACTGCTGCCCCGTGTGAGGCTCGAACTCACGACCTTCAGATTATGAGACTGACGCGCTGCCTACTGCGCCAACGAGGCTACACACCGCAGAATTATGTAACAACAAATGGCTACGGTCTTTGACTAGATGGTGGTTATACTTTTCATGACATCAGGCCAAGATCTTCGGGGGAAATGGCCAGGCTAGCTCTGGCCTCAACACTTCTGCAGGACAAGGGGAATTAGCTCAAATGGTAGAGTGCTCGCTTAGCATGCGAGAGGTAGCGGGATCGATGCCCGCATTCTCCAAGGAGCCCACATTCTTAGCTTTTAGCCACCCACAAATGGCTTATATTACTACGTTCCTAAACTACGTGCTTGTTACACTTTTCATGACATCAGGCCAAAAGCTACTGTGAAATGGCCAGGATAGCTATGAGCTCAACCTTCCCGTAGCACAAGGGGAATTAGCTCAAATGGTAGAGCGCTCGCTTAGCATGCGAGAGGTAGCGGGATCGATGCCCGCATTCTCCAAGGAGCCCACGTTCTTAGCTCTCAATAGGCCATGGATAAATGATGGTGGCTACTGATTATTCAAGAATAGATGGGATCCTACTAGTGCAGCCGTTTTCATTTTTATTTTTTTCATGTGTTGTATTACTACCTTACAGCGTTGTAGTGGTGGGATTACATTAGGCAGCAACGAGGGGATTTGAACCGGGACCTTACATGTATGTCAGGATGGCCGAGTGGTCTAAGGCGCCAGACTCAAGGTGACAAACCTTCCAGGTTAAGGGACTTCTGGTCTCCGAATGGAGGCGTGGGTTCAAATCCCACTTCTGACAGTAATTTTACATCGGAAAAAAGTCCCTGGGACTATTTTGTTTTGGCCTAAATAGAGACTTTTTGCCTATCCTTGTGTGGAAAAAGCTAGAAAACATTTAGGAAGGACAGAGAGGAAGACCTGTCAGTGTACTCATTTGCAGCAAGAGCTCCCAAACTGCATGCTTCAATGACAACTTGTGTCCGCGTGAACACAGCACAACAGCAGCAGCTCTTTGTCATTGCAGCCATTGTCCGTTTTCTGCCCTGTGCAAAACTGCTGCCCCGTGTGAGGCTCGAACTCACGACCTTCAGATTATGAGACTGACGCGCTGCCTACTGCGCCAACGAGGCTACACACCGCAGAATTATGTAACAACAAATGGCTACGGTCTTTGACTAGATGGTGGTTATACTTTTCATGACATCAGGCCAAGATCTTCGGGGGAAATGGCCAGGCTAGCTCTGGCCTCAACACTTCTGCAGGACAAGGGGAATTAGCTCAAATGGTAGAGCGCTCGCTTAGCATGCGAGAGGTAGCGGGATCGATGCCCGCATTCTCCAAGGAGCCCACATTCTTAGCTTTTAGCCCCCCACAAATGGCTTATATTACTACGTTCCTAAACTACGTGCTTGTTACACTTTTCATGACATCAGGCCAAAAGCTACTGTGAAATGGCCAGGATAGCTATGAGCTCAACCTTCCCGTAGCACAAGGGGAATTAGCTCAAATGGTAGAGCGCTCACTTAGCATGCGAGAGGTAGTGGGATCGATGCCCGCATTCTCCAAGGAGCCCACGTTCTTAGCTCTTAATAGGCCATGGATAAATGATGGTGGCTACTGATTATTCAAGAATAGATGGGATCCTACTAGTGCAGCTATTTTTATTTTTTTCATGTGTTGTATTACTACCTTACAGCGTTATAGTGGTGGGATTACATTAGGCAGCAACGAGGGGATTTGAACCGGGACCTTACATGTATGTCAGGATGGCCGAGTGGTCTAAGGCGCCAGACTCAAGGTGACAAACCTTCCAGGTTAAGGGACTTCTGGTCTCCGAATGGAGGCGTGGGTTCAAATCCCACTTCTGACAGTAATTTTACATCGGAAAAAAGTCCCTGGGACTATTTTGTTTTGGCCTAAATAGAGACTTTTTGCCTATCCTTGTGTGGAAAAAGCTACAAAATATTTAGGAAGGACAGAGAGGAAGACCTGTCAGTGTACTCATTTGCAGCAAGAGCTCCCAAACTGCATGCTTCAATGACAACTTGTGTCCGCGTGAACACAGCACAACAGCAGCAGCTCTTTGTCATTGCAGCCATTGTCCGTTTTCTGCCCTGTGCAAAACTGCTGCCCCGTGTGAGGCTCGAACTCACGACCTTCAGATTATGAGACTGACGCGCTGCCTACTGCGCCAACGAGGCTACACACCGCAGAATTATGTAACAACAAATGGCTACGGTCTTTGACTAGATGGTGGTTATACTTTTCATGACATCAGGCCAAGATCTTCGGGGGAAATGGCCAGGCTAGCTCTGGCCTCAACACTTCTGCAGGACAAGGGGAATTAGCTCAAATGGTAGAGCGCTCGCTTAGCATGCGAGAGGTAGCGGGATCGATGCCCGCATTCTCCAAGGAGCCCACATTCTTAGCTTTTAGCCACCCACAAATGGCTTATATTACTACGTTCCTAAACTACGTGCTTGTTACACTTTTCATGACATCAGGCCAAAAGCTACTGTGAAATGGCCAGGATAGCTATGAGCTCAACCTTCCCGTAGCACAAGGGGAATTAGCTCAAATGGTAGAGCGCTCGCTTAGCATGCGAGAGGTAGCGGGATCGATGCCCGCATTCTCCAAGGAGCCCACGTTCTTAGCTCTTAATAGGCCATGGATAAATGATGGTGGCTACTGATTATTCAAGAATAGATGGGATCCTACTAGTGCAGCTGTTTTCATTTTTATTTTTTTCATGTGTTGTATTACTACCTTACAGCGTTATAGTGGTGGGATTACATTAGGCAGCAACGAGGGGATTTGAACCGGGACCTTACATGTATGTCAGGATGGCCGAGTGGTCTAAGGCGCCAGACTCAAGGTGACAAACCTTCCAGGTTAAGGGACTTCTGGTCTCCGAATGGAGGCGTGGGTTCAAATCCCACTTCTGACAGTAATTTTACATCGGAAAAAAGTCCCTGGGACTATTTTGTTTTGGCCTAAATAGAGACTTTTTGCCTATCCTTGTGTGGAAAAAGCTACAAAATATTTAGGAAGGACAGAGAGGAAGACCTGTCAGTGTACTCATTTGCAGCAAGAGCTCCCAAACTGCATGCTTCAATGACAACTTGTGTCCGCGTGAACACTGCACAACAGCAGCAGCTCTTTGTCATTGCAGCCATTGTCCGTTTTCTGCCCTGTGCAAAACTGCTGCCCCGTGTGAGGCTCGAACTCACGACCTTCAGATTATGAGACTGACGCGCTGCCTACTGCGCCAACGAGGCTACACACCGCAGAATTATGTAACAACAAATGGCTACGGTCTTTGACTAGATGGTGGTTATACTTTTCATGACATCAGGCCAAGATCTTCGGGGGAAATGGCCAGGCTAGCTCTGGCCTCAACACTTCTGCAGGACAAGGGGAATTAGCTCAAATGGTAGAGCGCTCGCTTAGCATGCGAGAGGTAGCGGGATCGATGCCCGCATTCTCCAAGGAGCCCACATTCTTAGCTTTTAGCCACCCACAAATGGCTTATATTACTACGTGCTTGTTACACTTTTCATGATATCAGGCCAAAAGCTACTGTGAAATGGCCAGGATAGCTATGAGCTCAACCTTCCCGTAGCACAAGGGGAATTAGCTCAAATGGTAGAGCGCTCGCTTAGCATGCGAGAGGTAGCGGGATCGATGCCCGCATTCTCCAAGGAGCCCACGTTCTTAGCTCTTAATAGGCCATGGATAAATGATGGTGGCTACTGATTATTCAAGAATAGATGGGATCCTACTAGTGCAGCCATTTTCATTTTTATTTTTTTCATGTGTTGTATTACTACCTTACAGCGTTATAGTGGTGGGATTACATTAGGCAGCAACGAGGGGATTTGAACCGGGACCTTACATGTATGTCAGGATGGCCGAGTGGTCTAAGGCGCCAGACTCAAGGTGACAAACCTTCCAGGTTAAGGGACTTCTGGTCTCCGAATGGAGGCGTGGGTTCAAATCCCACTTCTGACAGTAATTTTACATCGGAAAAAAGTCCCTGGGACTATTTTGTTTTGGCCTAAATAGAGACCTTTTGCCTATCCTTGTGTGGAAAAAGCAAGAAAACATTTAGGAAGGACAGAGAGGAAGACCTGTCAGTGTACTCATTTGCAGCAAGAGCTCCCAAACTGCATGCTTCAATGACAACTTGTGTCCGCGTGAACACAGCACAACAGCAGAAGCTCTTTGTCATTGCAGCCATTGTCCGTTTTCTGCCCTGTGCAAAACTGCTGCCCCGTGTGAGGCTCGAACTCACGACCTTCAGATTATGAGACTGACGCGCTGCCTACTGCGCCAACGAGGCTACACACCGCAGAATTATGTAACAACAAATGGCTACGGTCTTTGACTAGATGGTGGTTATACTTTTCATGACATCAGGCCAAGATCTTCGGGGGAAATGGCCAGGCTAGCTCTGGCCTCAACACTTCTGCAGGACAAGGGGAATTAGCTCAAATGGTAGAGCGCTCGCTTAGCATGCGAGAGGTAGCGGGATCGATGCCCGCATTCTCCAAGGAGCCCACATTCTTAGCTTTTAGCCACCCACAAATGGCTTATATTACTACGTTCCTAAACTACGTGCTTGTTACACTTTTCATGACATCAGGCCAAAAGCTACTGTGAAATGGCCAGGATAGCTATGAGCTCAACCTTCCCGTAGCACAAGGGGAATTGGCTCAAATGGTAGAGCGCTCGCTTAGCATGCGAGAGGTAGCGGGATCGATGCCGCATTCTCCAAGGAGCCCACGTTCTTAGCTCTTAATAGGCCATGGATAAATGATGGTGGCTACTGATTATTCAAGAATAGATGGGATCCTACTAGTGCAGCTGTTTTCATTTTTATTTTTTTCATGTGTTGTATTACTACCTTACAGCGTTATAGTGGTGGGATTACATTAGGCAGCAACGAGGGGATTTGAACCGGGACCTTACATGTATGTCAGGATGGCCGAGTGGTCTAAGGCGCCAGACTCAAGGTGACAAACCTTCCAGGTTAAGGGACTTCTGGTCTCCGAATGGAGGCGTGGGTTCAAATCCCACTTCTGACAGTAATTTTACATCGGAAAAAAGTCCCTGGGACTATTTTGTTTTGGCCTAAATAGAGACTTTTTGCCTATCCTTGTGTGGAAAAAGCTACAAAATATTTAGGAAGGACAGAGAGGAAGACCTGTCAGTGTACTCATTTGCAGCAAGAGCTCCCAAACTGCATGCTTCAATGACAACTTGTGTCCGTGTGAACACAGCACAACAGCAGCAGCTCTTTGTCATTGCAGCCATTGTCCGTTTTCTGCCCTGTGCAAAACTGCTGCCCCGTGTGAGGCTCGAACTCACAACCTTCAGATTATGAGACTGACGCGCTGCCTACTGCACCAACGAGGCTACACACCGCAGAATTATGTAACAACAAATGGCTACGGTCTTTGACTAGATGGTGGTTATACTTTTCATGACATCAGGCCAAGATCTTCGGGGGAAATGGCCAGGCTAGCTCTGGCCTCAACACTTCTGCAGGACAAGGGGAATTAGCTCAAATGGTAGAGCGCTCGCTTAGCATGCGAGAGGTAGCGGGATCGATGCCCGCATTCTCCAAGGAGCCCACATTCTTAGCTTTTAGCCACCCACAAATGGCTTATATTACTACGTTCCTAAACTACGTGCTTGTTACACTTTTCATGACATCAGGCCAAAAGCTACTGTGAAATGGCCAGGATAGCTATGAGCTCAACCTTCCCGTAGCACAAGGGGAATTGGCTCAAATGGTAGAGCGCTCGCTTAGCATGCGAGAGGTAGCGGGATCGATGCCCGCATTCTCCAAGGAGCCCACGTTCTTAGCTCTTAATAGGCCATGGATAAATGATGGTGGCTACTGATTATTCAAGAATAGATGGGATCCTACTAGTGCAGCTGTTTTCATTTTTATTTTTTTCATGTGTTGTATTACTACCTTACAGCGTTATAGTGGTGGGATTACATTAGGCAGCAACGAGGGGATTTGAACCGGGACCTTACATGTATGTCAGGATGGCCGAGTGGTCTAAGGCGCCAGACTCAAGGTGACAAACCTTCCAGGTTAAGGGACTTCTGGTCTCCGAATGGAGGCGTGGGTTCAAATCCCACTTCTGACAGTAATTTTACATCGGAAAAAAGTCCCTGGGACTATTTTGTTTTGGCCTAAATAGAGACTTTTTGCCTATCCTTGTGTGGAAAAAGCTACAAAATATTTAGGAAGGACAGAGAGGAAGACCTGTCAGTGTACTCATTTGCAGCAAGAGCTCCCAAACTGCATGCTTCAATGACAACTTGTGTCCGCGTGAACACTGCACAACAGCAGCAGCTCTTTGTCATTGCAGCCATTGTCCGTTTTCTGCCCTGTGCAAAACTGCTGCCCCGTGTGAGGCTCGAACTCACGACCTTCAGATTATGAGACTGACGCGCTGCCTACTGCGCCAACGAGGCTACACACCGCAGAATTATGTAACAACAAATGGCTACGGTCTTTGACTAGATGGTGGTTATACTTTTCATGACATCAGGCCAAGATCTTCGGGGGAAATGGCCAGGCTAGCTCTGGCCTCAACACTTCTGCAGGACAAGGGGAATTAGCTCAAATGGTAGAGCGCTCGCTTAGCATGCGAGAGGTAGCGGGATCGATGCCCGCATTCTCCAAGGAGCCCACATTCTTAGCTTTTAGCCACCCACAAATGGCTTATATTACTACGTTCCTAAACTACGTGCTTGTTACACTTTTCATGACATCAGGCCAAAAGCTACTGTGAAATGGCCAGGATAGCTATGAGCTCAACCTTCCCGTAGCACAAGGGGAATTAGCTCAAATGGTAGAGCGCTCGCTTAGCATGCGAGAGGTAGCGGGATCGATGCCCGCATTCTCCAAGGAGCCCACGTTCTTAGCTCTCAATAGGCCATGGATAAATGATGGTGGCTACTGATTATTCAAGAATAGATGGGATCCTACTAGTGCAGCCGTTTTCATTTTTATTTTTTTCATGTGTTGTATTACTACCTTACAGCGTTGTAGTGGTGGGATTACATTAGGCAGCAACGAGGGGATTTGAACCGGGACCTTACATGTATGTCAGGATGGCCGAGTGGTCTAAGGCGCCAGACTCAAGGTGACAAACCTTCCAGGTTAAGGGACTTCTGGTCTCCGAATGGAGGCGTGGGTTCAAATCCCACTTCTGACAGTAATTTTACATCGGAAAAAAGTCCCTGGGACTATTTTGTTTTGGCCTAAATAGAGACTTTTTGCCTATCCTTGTGTGGAAAAAGCTAGAAAACATTTAGGAAGGACAGAGAGGAAGACCTGTCAGTGTACTCATTTGCAGCAAGAGCTCCCAAACTGCATGCTTCAATGACAACTTGGGTCCGCGTGAACACAGCACAACAGCAGCAGCTCTTTGTCATTGCAGCCATTGTCCGTTTTCTGCCCTGTGCAAAACTGCTGCCCCGTGTGAGGCTCGAACTCACGACCTTCAGATTATGAGACTGACGCGCTGCCTACTGCGCCAACGAGGCTACACACCGCAGAATTATGTAACAACAAATGGCTACGGTCTTTGACTAGATGGTGGTTATACTTTTCATGACATCAGGCCAAGATCTTCGGGGGAAATGGCCAGGCTAGATCTGGCCTCAACACTTCTGCAGGACAAGGGGAATTAGCTCAAATGGTAGAGCGCTCGCTTAGCATGCGAGAGGTAGCGGGATCGATGCCCGCATTCTCCAAGGAGCCCACATTCTTAGCTTTTAGCCACCCACAAATGGCTTATATTACTACGTGCTTGTTACACTTTTCATGATATCAGGCCAAAAGCTACTGTGAAATGGCCAGGATAGCTATGAGCTCAACCTTCCCGTAGCACAAGGGGAATTAGCTCAAATGGTAGAGCGCTCGCTTAGCATGCGAGAGGTAGCGGGATCGATGCCCGCATTCTCCAAGGAGCCCACGTTCTTAGCTCTTAATAGGCCATGGATAAATGATGGTGGCTACTGATTATTCAAGAATAGATGGGATCCTACTAGTGCAGCCATTTTCATTTTTATTTTTTTCATGTGTTGTATTACTACCTTACAGCGTTATAGTGGTGGGATTACATTAGGCAGCAACGAGGGGATTTGAACCGGGACCTTACATGTATGTCAGGATGGCCGAGTGGTCTAAGGCGCCAGACTCAAGGTGACAAACCTTCCAGGTTAAGGGACTTCTGGTCTCCGAATGGAGGCGTGGGTTCAAATCCCACTTCTGACAGTAATTTTACATCGGAAAAAAGTCCCTGGGACTATTTTGTTTTGGCCTAAATAGAGACCTTTTGCCTATCCTTATGTGGAAAAAGCTAGAAAACATTTAGGAAGGACAGAGAGGAAGACCTGTCAGTGTACTCATTTGCAGCAAGAGCTCCCAAACTGCATGCTTCAATGACAACTTGTGTCCACGTGAACACAGCACAACAGCAGCAGCTCTTTGTCATTGCAGCCATTGTCCGTTTTCTGCCCTGTGTAAAACTGCTGCCCCGTGTGAGGCTCGAACTCACGACCTTCAGATTATGAGACTGACGCGCTGCCTACTGCGCCGAGGCTACACACCGCAGAATTATGTAACCACAAATGGCTACGGTCTTTGACTAGATGGTGGTTACACTTCATGACATCAGGCCAAGATCTTCGGGGGGAAATGGCCAGGCTAGCTCTGGCCTCAACACTTCTGCAGGACAAGGGGAATTAGCTCAAATGGTAGAGCGCTCGCTTAGCATGCGAGAGGTAGCGGGATCGATGCCCGCATTCTCCAAGGAGCCCACATTCTTAGCTTTTAGCCACCCACAAATGGCTTATATTACTACGTTCCTAAACTACGTGCTTGTTACACTTTTCATGACATCAGGCCAAAAGCTACTGTGAAATGGCCAGGATAGCTATGAGCTCAACCTTCCCGTAGCACAAGGGGAATTGGCTCAAATGGTAGAGCGCTCGCTTAGCATGCGAGAGGTAGCGGGATCGATGCCCGCATTCTCCAAGGAGCCCACGTTCTTAGCTCTTAATAGGCCATGGATAAATGATGGTGGCTACTGATTATTCAAGAATAGATGGGATCCTACTAGGGATGTGAATCTCAGCACTGAGGGCGATTCGATACGCATCTCGATGCACTGCCAGCGATTCGATACTTTAGCGATTATTTGGAATTACCTGGCGATACGATGCGATACGATTCACCCCGACACGATACGATACACCCCCTTATACCGATACTTAACCGATACTTTAACAATACCATTGAATTTTATTCTGAACAATGCGATATGATGCGATCTGGTGGCAATTTAACATAATAAAAAGGATTTATATTCAAGGTTTATTAATTTTCCAAAAAAATGCCAAAATGCAATACATTTAAATTCAAAACAATGTATTGTTTTACTGTAGGTTAGTAGGCCTACTGTATCTCTAACTTCCCAACTTAAAAAAAATAAAAAATAAAAAAAAATAAAGGGCCTGCTTTGCTCTGCTCTCTGCTGGTTATTGTGTTATTGTTGGATTAGCGTATACTAATCATGTACTGTATGTATGTACATACAAATAGAAAATAAACCAATATAAAACATGCATTTACAGATCACTGCAGACAGAGTACTGTCAAACAAGTCTATGTGTATCTTAATCAACACATAGATAATACTATACTGTATATATGGGGGTCCCTGGTTCTCACTCACTCTCAGCTAAGCCTAAGGGGTCCTTGGCTTAACCTGAAAGACCCTATTATTACAATTAAAAAAATATAATCAATCATTATGCAATTATTGGTGTAAAATGAAACCAAAATTGCCTTAGTGGGTCCATTTGGTTTCATGTTTACACTCTCAAGAGTAATTCACCATGTGAATTAGCCTAAAGTCTACACAACTAGAAAATGTAAAAGATTAATGGTCATTTTGATCTGTATGTTGGACTGTTTCTGAAATCCAGTCTGGTATTGTGGACAAAAACAAAAGAAAACTTTAGTTATGGGTCTGTGGGGCTAAAATATCATCAAATGGTGGTCCGAGGCTCAAATGCTGAATAAATAGTGGGTCCTGAAATGAAAAAGGTTGAAAACCACTCTTCTACAAGATCACAACACGTTGCATTCACACCACGCTGAGACTGAGTCACTGAGAGCTTGTGGATGTGAGCTGTGGATGTGCACTTTTACTGTCGCTGACTCGGTGTGCAACACCATCGTGTTGCAGAATATACAGTAAATGAGGCTCCAAGGAAAAGCTGCACAGTGGAAAGTTGTAAAACGAAGGGGGTTGAAAACCACTTTTAAAAACGTGTGCAGAAGATTTATTTAACAACACACAATGATCGCGCAGATTGCATAGATTTGCAACTGCGTTCGAGAATCAGACGAGAGGAACACTGTGTGGATCATTACCTGTCGGTGCTACAGTGAACAACGGACTGAGCGACACAGCTCAACCACGGACACAACAGAGATTTTATGAAGCTAAATATGGTGCTTCGTTCACTAGTTCTCTTGTTTAATCCGTGGGGTTTATAGTCGCGGGTATTAGTCTCCACGTCGGTAGCATGTATTGATCCCAGCCAGTCAGCTGTAGTAGAGCTGACTGGCTGCTGCTGCTGCTGCCCCGCTGTTGCAGAGCGTAGGAGGGGAGGGGACTATAGACAGAGCTGCGACATTGACGGGCCTCGTCACGTTGTCCCTATTCAATAGATGTCTATGTAGAAGAGTCTCGATTGGACTGTACAGGAAGTAAGCAGAGTTGTCGTAACTGTCGGTGCCGAATGGCAGAGCCTTTTCCCTTCCCAATAATGGTGCGTTCAACACAGATTAGAAAACATAAAATAGGGCGAAATAAATCGTGAAAACCCCGCTCAACATCGATTTTTACCGATTCAAGCAAATGCATCGCGACGCATCTAGATTTCCCCCGTCAATTGCATCGATACAGAGTGACGGAACCGATGCACTCGCATCGCGCACGTGGGTACCGATGTATCGATTTATATCGATTAATCTCCACACCCCTAGTTCCTACTAGTGCAGCTGTTTTCATTTTTATTTTTTTCATGTGTTGTATTACTACCTTACAGCGTTATAGTGGTGGGATTACATTAGGCAGCAACGAGGGGATTTGAACCGGGACCTTACATGTATGTCAGGATGGCCGAGTGGTCTAAGGTGCCAGACTCAAGGTGACAAACCTTCCAGGTTAAGGGACTTCTGGTCTCCGAATGGAGGCGTGGGTTCAAATCCCACTTCTGACAGTAATTTTACATCGGAAAAAAGTCCCTGGTACTATTTTGTTTTGGCCTAAATAGAGACTTTTTGCCTATCCTTGTGTGGAAAAAGCTACAAAATATTTAGGAAGGACAGAGAGGAAGACCTGTCAGTGTACTCATTTGCAGCAAGAGCTCCCAAACTGCATGCTTCAATGACAACTTGTGTCCGCGTGAACACTGCACAACAGCAGCAGCTCTTTGTCATTGCAGCCATTGTCCGTTTTCTGCCCTGTGCAAAACTGCTGCCCCGTGTGAGGCTCGAACTCACGACCTTCAGATTATGAGACTGACGCGCTGCCTACTGCGCCAACGAGGCTACACACCGCAGAATTATGTAACAACAAATGGCTACGGTCTTTGACTAGATGGTGGTTATACTTTTCATGACATCAGGCCAAGATCTTCGGGGGAAATGGCCAGGCTAGCTCTGGCCTCAACACTTCTGCAGGACAAGGGGAATTAGCTCAAATGGTAGAGCGCTCGCTTAGCATGCGAGAGGTAGCGGGATCGATGCCCGCATTCTCCAAGGAGCCCACATTCTTAGCTTTTAGCCACCCACAAATGGCTTATATTACTACGTTCCTAAACTACGTGCTTGTTACACTTTTCATGACATCAGGCCAAAAGCTACTGTGAAATGGCCAGGATAGCTATGAGCTCAACCTTCCCGTAGCACAAGGGGAATTAGCTCAAATGGTAGAGCGCTCGCTTAGCATGCGAGAGGTAGCGGGATCGATGCCCGCATTCTCCAAGGAGCCCACGTTCTTAGCTCTCAATAGGCCATGGATAAATGATGGTGGCTACTGATTATTCAAGAATAGATGGGATCCTACTAGTGCAGCCGTTTTCATTTTTATTTTTTTCATGTGTTGTATTACTACCTTACAGCGTTGTAGTGGTGGGATTACATTAGGCAGCAACGAGGGGATTTGAACCGGGACCTTACATGTATGTCAGGATGGCCGAGTGGTCTAAGGCGCCAGACTCAAGGTGACAAACCTTCCAGGTTAAGGGACTTCTGGTCTCCGAATGGAGGCGTGGGTTCAAATCCCACTTCTGACAGTAATTTTACATCGGAAAAAAGTCCCTGGGACTATTTTGTTTTGGCCTAAATAGAGACTTTTTGCCTATCCTTGTGTGGAAAAAGCTAGAAAACATTTAGGAAGGACAGAGAGGAAGACCTGTCAGTGTACTCATTTGCAGCAAGAGCTCCCAAACTGCATGCTTCAATGACAACTTGTGTCCGCGTGAACACAGCACAACAGCAGCAGCTCTTTGTCATTGCAGCCATTGTCCGTTTTCTGCCCTGTGCAAAACTGCTGCCCCGTGTGAGGCTCGAACTCACGACCTTCAGATTATGAGACTGACGCGCTGCCTACTGCGCCAACGAGGCTACACACCGCAGAATTATGTAACAACAAATGGCTACGGTCTTTGACTAGATGGTGGTTATACTTTTCATGACATCAGGCCAAGATCTTCGGGGGAAATGGCCAGGCTAGATCTGGCCTCAACACTTCTGCAGGACAAGGGGAATTAGCTCAAATGGTAGAGCGCTCGCTTAGCATGCGAGAGGTAGCGGGATCGATGCCCGCATTCTCCAAGGAGCCCACATTCTTAGCTTTTAGCCCCCCACAAATGGCTTATATTACTACGTTCCTAAACTACGTGCTTGTTACACTTTTCATGACATCAGGCCAAAAGCTACTGTGAAATGGCCAGGATAGCTATGAGCTCAACCTTCCCGTAGCACAAGGGGAATTAGCTCAAATGGTAGAGCGCTCACTTAGCATGCGAGAGGTAGTGGGATCGATGCCCGCATTCTCCAAGGAGCCCACGTTCTTAGCTCTCAATAGGCCATGGATAAATGATGGTGGCTACTGATTATTCTAGAATAGATGGGATCCTACTAGTGCAGCTATTTTTATTTTTTTACATGTGTTGTATTACTACCTTACAGCGTTATAGTGGTGGGATTACATTAGGCAGCAACGAGGGGATTTGAACCGGGACCTTACATGTATGTCAGGATGGCCGAGTGGTCTAAGGCGCCAGACTCAAGGTGACAAACCTTCCAGGTTAAGGGACTTCTGGTCTCCGAATGGAGGCGTGGGTTCAAATCCCACTTCTGACAGTAATTTTACATCGGAAAAAAGTCCCTGGGACTATTTTGTTTTGGCCTAAATAGAGACTTTTTGCCTATCCTTGTGTGGAAAAAGCTACAAAATATTTAGGAAGGACAGAGAGGAAGACCTGTCAGTGTACTCATTTGCAGCAAGAGCTCCCAAACTGCATGCTTCAATGACAACTTGTGTCCGCGTGAACACAGCACAACAGCAGCAGCTCTTTGTCATTGCAGCCATTGTCCGTTTTCTGCCCTGTGCAAAACTGCTGCCCCGTGTGAGGCTCGAACTCACGACCTTCAGATTATGAGACTGACGCGCTGCCTACTGCGCCAACGAGGCTACACACCGCAGAATTATGTAACAACAAATGGCTACGGTCTTTGACTAGATGGTGGTTATACTTTTCATGACATCAGGCCAAGATCTTCGGGGGAAATGGCCAGGCTAGCTCTGGCCTCAACACTTCTGCAGGACAAGGGGAATTAGCTCAAATGGTAGAGCGCTCGCTTAGCATGCGAGAGGTAGCGGGATCGATGCCCGCATTCTCCAAGGAGCCCACATTCTTAGCTTTTAGCCACCCACAAATGGCTTATATTACTACGTGCTTGTTACACTTTTCATGATATCAGGCCAAAAGCTACTGTGAAATGGCCAGGATAGCTATGAGCTCAACCTTCCCGTAGCACAAGGGGAATTAGCTCAAATGGTAGAGCGCTCGCTTAGCATGCGAGAGGTAGCGGGATCGATGCCCGCATTCTCCAAGGAGCCCACGTTCTTAGCTCTTAATAGGCCATGGATAAATGATGGTGGCTACTGATTATTCAAGAATAGATGGGATCCTACTAGTGCAGCCATTTTCATTTTTATTTTTTTCATGTGTTGTATTACTACCTTACAGCGTTATAGTGGTGGGATTACATTAGGCAGCAACGAGGGGATTTGAACCGGGACCTTACATGTATGTCAGGATGGCCGAGTGGTCTAAGGCGCCAGACTCAAGGTGACAAACCTTCCAGGTTAAGGGACTTCTGGTCTCCGAATGGAGGCGTGGGTTCAAATCCCACTTCTGACAGTAATTTTACATCGGAAAAACGTCCCTGGGACTATTTTGTTTTGGCCTAAATAGAGACCTTTTGCCTATCCTTGTGTGGAAAAAGCAAGAAAACATTTAGGAAGGACAGAGAGGAAGACCTGTCAGTGTACTCATTTGCAGCAAGAGCTCCCAAACTGCATGCTTCAATGACAACTTGTGTCCGCGTGAACACAGCACAACAGCAGAAGCTCTTTGTCATTGCAGCCATTGTCCGTTTTCTGCCCTGTGCAAAACTGCTGCCCCGTGTGAGGCTCGAACTCACGACCTTCAGATTATGAGACTGACGCGCTGCCTACTGCGCCAACGAGGCTACACACCGCAGAATTATGTAACAACAAATGGCTACGGTCTTTGACTAGATGGTGGTTATACTTTTCATGACATCAGGCCAAGATCTTCGGGGGAAATGGCCAGGCTAGCTCTGGCCTCAACACTTCTGCAGGACAAGGGGAATTAGCTCAAATGGTAGAGCGCTCGCTTAGCATGCGAGAGGTAGCGGGATCGATGCCCGCATTCTCCAAGGAGCCCACATTCTTAGCTTTTAGCCACCCACAAATGGCTTATATTACTACGTTCCTAAACTACGTGCTTGTTACACTTTTCATGACATCAGGCCAAAAGCTACTGTGAAATGGCCAGGATAGCTATGAGCTCAACCTTCCCGTAGCACAAGGGGAATTGGCTCAAATGGTAGAGCGCTCGCTTAGCATGCGAGAGGTAGCGGGATCGATGCCCGCATTCTCCAAGGAGCCCACGTTCTTAGCTCTTAATAGGCCATGGATAAATGATGGTGGCTACTGATTATTCAAGAATAGATGGGATCCTACTAGTGCAGCTGTTTTCATTTTTATTTTTTTCATGTGTTGTATTACTACCTTACAGCGTTATAGTGGTGGGATTACATTAGGCAGCAACGAGGGGATTTGAACCGGGACCTTACATGTATGTCAGGATTAGAGCCCGACCGATACCATATTTTTGGAACCGATACCGATACCGATGTTTGGAAAAACCCACACCGATGTTACCGATGTTTTGGCCGATGTTTTGTAATCAAGAAATTAACAAAAATAAATTTTAAATACTTCTAAACTCAAACATGTATTGTTTTTCAAGTTGACAATATAATATTACACAACAAAAATGATGTAAAGTACTCCAGTATTTATTTTTTTGAACTTGCAGTATGTCTGCATTCTGCACTGCACTCTGCAATATGCTTGTGTTCTCAATCTGGAAAGAAGCCTAAACAAAATCTTGTCAGCAGCATGTCTACAATATGCATGTTTTGCACAATTGAAGTAAACAAAACCCTGCTATTTACTTAAATAGCATAAATCACGGTTTTCCAAAGCTGCATTTAAATTAAATAAATTTCAATTTTTAAGAAAAGGAAAAAAAAAAACATTGCCCTTCTGCAAGTAGTGCTGGATGTGTGTGTGTGTGTGTGTGTGTGTGTGTGTGTGTGTGTGTGTGTGTGTGTGTGTGTGTGTGTGTGTGTGTGTGTGTGTGTGTGTGTGTGTGTGTGTGTGTGTGTGTGTGTGTGTGTGTGGTGAGGTAGAGAGTCACTGGGGCATTCATAAAGTGTCATAGTAATAAAGAATACTCAAACAACATCTGTAATCTCAAGTATCAATGTATGCAGAAAACAACTGCTATTTGAAACTAAACAAAACCCTGCTATTTACTTAGCAGTATGCCAGCTGGGGCATAATAAAGGAACACAGTTCTCAGTTTCTCCAAAGCTGCATGTAAATAAAGTAAGAATTTCAATTTACAAGAAAAAAAAAGCCCTTTTCCAAGCTCTGGTGTGTGTGTGTGTGTGTGTGTGTGTGTGTGTGTGTGTGTGTGTGTGTGTGTGTGTGTGTGTGTGTGTGTGTGTGTGTGTGTGTGTGTGTGTGTGGCGGGGGGGCTGGTGAAGCAGAGAGTCACTGAGGGCATTCATAAAGTGTCATAGTAAAAGAATACTCAAACAGCATCTGTAAACAACATCTGTAAACTCACATCTGTAAACTTTCTCAATTGACAATATTTGCTAACAAAAAACAACAAAGAACTGCTATTAGCAGTCTGCCAGCAGAGGCAGTTTCACAGTCTCCAAACTTAAAGCAGCATTTCAAGAAATGGAAATAATAAATATAAATATAAAATAATATAAAAAAATATAAAATAAACTACAGCTGAGGTGGGTCAACTAACTGATCTCTGGTTAGTGAACTAGTATTCCCAATTAAGCAGTCGCAGATTGTAGTACAGGAAACACAGCTTTTCTGCGTTCTGACCCTGAAGTGAGTGCCTTTTGTTATCGTAAATCTCTCCAATTGTGCTAAACACTCTCTCACTTGGAACTGTTGAGGGTGGAGCACAGAGGTAGCACCTGGCCAACTTTGACAGTTTTTTGTATCGTGCACAGTTCTCTCTCCACCAGTCAAGGGGGTTGCCAGTTTTCCAGTCAATGACACGCTCTTTGACGTATTTTTCAATTTCCTCATCGATGTCGCCTGTCACGGATGGTTCTGGTGGAGACAGTATACTGGTGTAAAGATCTTCGAGAACGTCATCTACTCTTGGTCGTTTTGGGCTTCCAGCTGTATCGTCGTCTCCCGTGCAATGTTCTGCCTCTGTGGGGTTTTCTTTTTCCCACTCCTCTTTGAGCCACTCTTTCGCTTGGATGCGCACTGCATTGTCCGAAAAGGGACGGTCTTTGTAACGTGGGTCAAGGAAGCATGCCAACACCACTTCTTTGGTTTTCTCTGTTTTGTCAAAGCGCCATGTTAGGCTCTTTAGCATGGTGCTCCTTAAGGTCTGAATCCCCTTGGTGTTTTCACCCTCTTGTTGAAGCTGAAGCTTCAGCACTGCCAGATGAGGAAGGATGCATGAAGCAGAGGCATCACTTTGGCTCAGTTTCTTGGTGATCTCTTCAAATGGAGCCAAGGTGGCAATCAGCTTGGATACAATGTCCCACTCTGCAGCAGTGGGACAGGTGAAGTGCGCAAAATCAGCTGCATACAGAGTGAGTGCACGCCTTTGCTCATGCATCCTTTGCATCATGTAGAGGACAGAATTCCAACGAGTTTGTACCGCTTGCAGTATGGTGTTGGTCTCAATTCCAAGCCCCTCTTGAATGTCATGAAGCCTCTGCTTGGCCAGCACCGAATGACTGAAGTGTGTTGCAATCTGTTTCAGCTTTGCAATAATATCTCCAACTACTCTCTGTGCTGCAAGGCCGTCATTGACAACAAGCTGAAGAGTGTGAGCACAGCAGCTCCAATCAGGGAGTTCGATAAGTCTCATGCCTTTGATCATGTTGGCCCCGCTGTCCCGCAGCACCAGTAGCACACGGTCTGTCTCTATGCCCCAGAACTCCAACATTTGCAGGAATGTGTTGCCAATGTATTCTCCGGTGTGGGAACCTGACATTGCTTTAGTGTTTAGAACAACTAGCTTTCTTTCCCAATTCTTGTCGATGAAGTGTGCAGTCAAGCTCATCATGGATTCTGTGGATCCTGACCAGCAGTCAGTTGTGAAGGATATTTTGTCTCCTGCATTTTCCCTTGCGATGAGTTGTTTTATTTTCTCTTGAACCTGTCTGTAAACATCATCAAGCTCTTTAGTTCTGTAGTACTTTTCAGTCTTGAATGTGTAGCGTGGTTCTGCCACAGCCATTAACCTCTGTAATCCAATGTGTGTGGTGACTGCAAATGGCTGACAATCAGTGGCAATCATTTCAAGGACAAGTTTATCGTAGACTTTTGACCTTTTATTGTCTGGTCCCCATTTGGTCACTTTATCAAGCACCACATGTAAACTGGGCTGGCTTTGCTGGCTTTGTGTGGTCGTCAGGGTGGAAGTCTCTTCCTCAAGCCTTTCTTCATGGGCCTCCTTGTATTCTTCTTTGTGATGTGCCTGCAGGTGGCCCCATAAATTGCTGGTGTTTTTCGTTGAAGCTTTTGAGGAACCCTGGCCCACTGTCTTTTCGCAGAGTTTACATTCGACTTCAGAGTCCACTTTTGTGAAATAATTCCACACCTTGCTTTTCTTTCGCTCTTTTCCTTTCCCAGGCATCTATAACAAGATAAATATAGAAAAGATTGAAACCAATACAGGCTATATATAATAATTATATATTATATTATATTATATTATATTATAATATAACATTATAAATACATTATTTCATTCCATCTACAATTATAATATAATATAATATAATATAATATAATATAATATAATATAATATAATATAATATAATATAATATAATATAATATAACAATATAAATACATTATTTCATTCCATCTACAATTCTACATCATAGTCTATGTATCAAGCTTCCCTGTGGAAGGCTGTGGATTAAATAATTTTTCCTTTTTTTTTTTTTTTTTTTTTTTTTCTGGGGACCCCCCTAAAAATAAATTTGGGACCCTCCGAGAGGTCGCACGATAAATTAATAGGGCCTATTGCATTTGCCTGGGCCACTATATACTAGGACCACCACTGCCAACTGAACGCACAAGTTTGACTCCATTAGGTTGGCACAGCAACTGCGATGATTCTACATTAGTTTATGCCTGTTGCTAAACAACAATACTTGGATTAAACTATACTGTCAAAGGAACAGGACATGAACGTTACAGTAATTGGATCATTACATTT
The DNA here is from genome assembly GCA_039105355.1 of Benthosema pterotum. NCBI lineage: Eukaryota > Metazoa > Chordata > Actinopteri > Myctophiformes > Myctophidae > Benthosema > Benthosema pterotum. Next base: position 7,133,456 of record CM076977.1, read on the forward strand.
TCTTCTCGTCCGTCGGAAGAATGAGATCATCATCATCACCGTTTTTATGTATTTGAGAGCTACAAGCACATAGACCGCGATCGCATGTGCGTCCTTTTCTGCCGTATGCCACGGCTAAAGGCAAAAAAACCCTTATTTTGAAGCGCCAAATCTCCTAAACAGCATGTGCGATGACGTTTTGCTGTTTATACCTATGGTTTATACTTGGTCCTGGGACGATCTAAGCAAAAAGCTCCGGGTCAAAAGTCAGGAAGTGACGTCTAGCCCTAGTTGGTTTACCCATACGCAAACGACATTCAGGCACAGAGTCACAGAAGAGGCGTATGCGTTGCATTGGATTTAATGGGACAAAAAAACAGGTTGTCGCGAGTCGCGACAATACTGTTGAAAGTCAGCAAATGGTTTCTTTTTTAGACGATGCGCTGGGACTAATAGTTGGATTAAAGAATGAAATCTACATGTCGTCGTTTTCTGTGCCTTCGTCGTTACCGGCGGACGGGGCCGCGCACGACGAGCGCGGGATCGCCGGGCCAGGAGCTTAGTAAACTGTATACGCAGTAGCTGAGGATGACATTTTTTGTTTCCCAACTAGGTCTACTAGCAGAAGATTTGCGACATAGAGGGGGCAAAACGGGGCGCTCAAGCTGGCGCACTGTTCATGCAGCCTGAATAGGGACGTACATGCATCCATCCATCCGTCTATCTATTACAGGGGTTTTCAAAAGATTTCCTTTGCTTCTGTTCATGACCATTAATCTTCTAGCTGTGTAGATTGGGACTAATTCCAGATGATGGATATTTTAACTCTTGACAAAAGTAAAAATGAAACCAAATGGACCCGCCATTTGCCCACGTCCCCTTCTGTCTGTCGGTCTCTCTGAATTGCGTCCTTTGCAAGCAGTAGTGTACGTAGTTCATGTTGTAGTTGTACTATTACTGCAAAACGATCAAGAAATAAAGATAAGGGATTTTGAGCTGTGGCAGCAGATTTATTTTAGATTGGACTGGCCCATGAAGGTAATAATAGAGTTTACTTAACTGCCCGACTCCACACAGGACAGGTCTAAGATAGACGGGTACTGGCTATTTGCTGAAATCGTTTACTTTTAATTCACACATATTGTATCTCAAAAGTCAGAACACAGCGTATGAATATCTCATGCACAAGCTTTGTTAACCTCCTCCTCAGTCAGTAAGAGGTTGAGAAAACATTTGTGGATTATAAATATACACACCTTTTGGTTTTACCGCAGAAAGTCATGCGAAGTTGCAGTTGCAAGGGCAGTCAGTCAGTTCAGAGTTCAACACCATCGATGGACAAAAGAAACATACCACTGAATGTAGGCCTGTTGTTAGCCTATATCGCCCTCTGCTGGATGGTTTGTGTAACTGCATGCAATGTAACATACAGCAACCAACCGAATCTAAACATGACAATTTGACAAGCCGGGAACATCGGGACATCGGTGACATTTCACCGATGTCCGACGCGATATATCGGCGCCAAAAAATGGCCGATATATCGGCGCGACCGATACATCGGTCGGCCTCTAGTCAGGATGGCCGAGTGGTCTAAGGCGCCAGACTCAAGGTGACAAACCTTCCAGGTTAAGGGACTTCTGGTCTCCGAATGGAGGCGTGGGTTCAAATCCCACTTCTGACAGTCATTTTACATCGGAAAAAAGTCCCTGGGACTACTTTGTTTTGGCCTAAATAGAGACTTTTTGCCTGTACCTTGTGTGGAAAAAGCTAGAAAATATTTAGGAAGGACAGAGAGGAAGACCTGTCAGTGTACTCATTTGCAGCAAGAGCTCCCAAACTGCATGCTTCAATGACAACTTGTGTCGGCGTGAACACAGCACAACAGCAGCAGCTCTTTGTCATTGCAGCCATTGTCCGTTTTCTGCCCTGTGCAAAACTGCTGCCCCGTGTGAGGCTCGAACTCACGACCTTCAGATTATGAGACTGACGCGCTGCCTACTGCGCCAACGAGGCTACACACCGCAGAATTATGTAACAACAAATGGCTACGGTCTTTGACTAGATGGTGGTTATACTTTTCATGACATCAGGCCAAGATCTTCGGGGGAAATGGCCAGGCTAGCTCTGGCCTCAACACTTCTGCAGGACAAGGGGAATTAGCTCAAATGGTAGAGCGCTCGCTTAGCATGCGAGAGGTAGCGGGATCGATGCCCGCATTCTCCAAGGAGCCCATATTCTTAGCTTTTAGCCACCCACAAATGGCTTATATTACTACGTTCCTAAACTACGTGCTTGTTACACTTTTCATGACATCAGGCCAAAAGCTACTGTGAAATGGCCAGGATAGCTATGAGCTCAACCTTCCCGTAGCACAAGGGGAATTAGCTCAAATGGTAGAGCGCTCGCTTAGCATGCGAGAGGTAGCGGGATCGATGCCCGCATTCTCCAAGGAGCCCACGTTCTTAGCTCTTAATAGGCCATGGATAAATGATGGTAGCTACTGATTATTCAAGAATAGATGGGATCCTACTAGTGCAGCTGTTTTCATTTTTATTTTTTTCATGTGTTGTATTACTACCTTACAGCGTTATAGTGGTGGGATTACATTAGGCAGCAACAAGGGGATTTGAACCGGGACCTTACATGTATGTCAGGATGGCCGAGTGGTCTAAGGCGCCAGACTCAAGGTGACAAACCTTCCAGGTTAAGGGACTTCTGGTCTCCGAATGGAGGCGTGGGTTCAAATCCCACTTCTGACAGTAATTTTACATGGGAAAAAAGTCCCTGGGACTATTTTGTTTTGGCCTAAATAGAGACTTTTGCCTATCCTTGTGTGGAAAAAGCTAGAAAACATTTAGGAAGGACAGAGAGGAAGACCTGTCAGTGTACTCATTTGCAGCAAGAGCTCCCAAACTGCATGCTTCAATGACAACTTGTATCCGCGTGAACACAGCACACAGCTCTTTGTCATTGCAGCCATTGTCCGTTTTCTGCCCCGTGCAAAACTGCTGCCCCGTGTGAGGCTCGAACTCACGACCTTCAGATTATGAGACTGACGCGCTGCCTACTGCGCCAACGAGGCTACACACCGCAGAATTATGTAACAACAAATGGCTACGGTCTTTGACTAGATGGTGGTTATACTTTTCATGACATCAGGCCAAGATCTTCGGGGGAAATGGCCAGGCTAGCTCTGGCCTCAACACTTCTGCAGGACAAGGGGAATTAGCTCAAATGGTAGAGCGCTCGCTTAGCATGCGAGAGGTAGCGGGATTGATGCCCGCATTCTCCAAGGAGCCCACATTCTTAGCTTTTAGCCACCCACAAATGGCTTATATTACTACGTTCCTAAACTACGTGCTTGTTACACTTTTCATGACATCAGGCCAAAAGCTACTGTGAAATGGCAGGATAGCTATGAGCTCAACCTTCCCGTAGCACAAGGGGAATTAGCTCAAATTGTAGAGCGCTCGCTTAGCATGCGAGAGGTAGCGGGATCGATGCCCGCATTCTCCAAGAAGCCCACGTTCTTAGCTCTTAATAGGCCATGGATAAATGATGGTGGCTACTGATTATTCAAGAATAGATGGGATCCTACTAGTGCAGCTGTTTTCATTTTTATTTTTTTCATGTGTTGTATTACTACCTTACAGCGTTATAGTGGTGGGATTACATTAGGCAGCAACAAGGGGATTTGAACCGGGACCTTACATGTATGTCAGGATGGCCGAGTGGTCTAAGGCGCCAGACTCAAGGTGACAAACCTTCCAGGTTAAGGGACTTCTGGTCTCCGAATGGAGGCGTGGGTTCAAATCCCACTTCTGACAGTAATTTTACATCGGAAAAAAAGTCCCTGGGACTATTTTGTTTTGGCCTAAATAGAGACCTTTTGCCTATCCTTGTGTGGAAAAAGCTAGAAAACATTTAGGAAGGACAGAGAGGAAGACCTGTCAGTGTACTCATTTGCAGCAAGAGCTCCCAAACTGCATGCTTCAATGACAACTTTTGTCCGCGTGAACACAGCACAACAGCAGCAGCTCTTTGTCATTGCAGCCATTGTCCGTTTTCTGCCCGTGCAAAACTGCTGCCCCGTGTGAGGCTCGAACTCACGACCTTCAGATTATGAGACTGACGCGCTGCCTACTGCGCCAACGAGGCTACACACCGCAGAATTATGTAACAACAAATGGCTACGGTCTTTGACTAGATGGTGGTTATACTTTTCATGACATCAGGCCAAGATCTTCGGGGGAAATGGCCAGGCTAGCTCTGGCCTCAACACTTCTGCAGGACAAGGGGAATTAGCTCAAATGGTAGAGCGCTCGCTTAGCATGCGAGAGGTAGCGGGATTGATGCCCGCATTCTCCAAGGAGCCCACATTCTTAGCTTTTAGCCCCCCACAAATGGCTTATATTACTACGTTCCTAAACTACGTGCTTGTTACACTTTTCATGACATCAGGCCAAAAGCTACTGTGAAATGGCCAGGATAGCTATGAGCTCAACCTTCCCGTAGCACAAGGGGAATTAGCTCAAATTGTAGAGCGCTCGCTTAGCATGCGAGAGGTAGCGGGATCGATGCCCGCATTCTCCAAGAAGCCCACGTTCTTAGCTCTTAATAGGCCATGGATAAATGATGGTGGCTACTGATTATTCAAGAATAGATGGGATCCTACTAGTGCAGCTGTTTTCATTTTTATTTTTTTCATGTGTTGTATTACTACCTTACAGCGTTATAGTGGTGGGATTACATTAGGCAGCAACAAGGGGATTTGAACCGGGACCTTACATGTATGTCAGGATGGCCGAGTGGTCTAAGGCGCCAGACTCAAGGTGACAAACCTTCCAGGTTAAGGGACTTCTGGTCTCCGAATGGAGGCGTGGGTTCAAATCCCACTTCTGACAGTAATTTTACATCGGAAAAAAAGTCCCTGGGACTATTTTGTTTTGGCCTAAATAGAGACCTTTTGCCTATCCTTGTGTGGAAAAAGCTAGAAAACATTTAGGAAGGACAGAGAGGAAGACCTGTCAGTGTACTCATTTGCAGCAAGAGCTCCCAAACTGCATGCTTCAATGACAACTTTGGTCCGCGTGAACACAGCACAACAGCAGCAGCTCTTTGTCATTGCAGCCATTGTCCGTTTTCTGCCCCGTGCAAAACTGCTGCCCGTGTGAGGCTCGAACTCACGACCTTCAGATTATGAGACTGACGCGCTGCCTACTGCGCCAACGAGGCTACACACCACAGAATTATGTAACAACAAATGGCTACGGTCTTTGACTAGATGGTGGTTATACTTTTCATGACATCAGGCCAAGATCTTCGGGGGAAATGGCCAGGCTAGCTCTGGCCTCAACACTTCTGCAGGACAAGGGGAATTAGCTCAAATGGTAGAGCGCTCGCTTAGCATGCGAGAGGTAGCGGGATCGATGCCCGCATTCTCCAAGGAGCCCACATTCTTAGCTTTTAGCCCCCCACAAATTGCTTAAATTACTACGTTCCTAAACTACGTGCTTGTTACACTTTTCATGACATCAGGCCAAAAGCTACTGTGAAATGGCCAGGATAGCTATGAGCTCAACCTTCCCGTAGCACAAGGGGAATTAGCTCAAATGGTAGAGCGCTCGCTTAGCATGCGAGAGGTAGCGGGATCGATGCCCGCATTCTCCAAGGAGCCCATGTTCTTAGCTCTTAATAGGCCATGGATAAATGATGGTGGCTACTGATTATTCAAGAATAGATGGGATCCTACTAGTGCAGCTGTTTTCATTTTTATTTTTTTCATGTGTTGTATTACTACCTTACAGCGTTATAGTGGTGGGATTACATTAGGCAGCAACAAGGGGATTTGAACCGGGACCTTACATGTATGTCAGGATGGCCGAGTGGTCTAAGGCGCCAGACTCAAGGTGACAAACCTTCCAGGTTAAGGGACTTCTGGTCTCCGAATGGAGGCGTGGGTTCAAATCCCACTTCTGACAGTCATTTTACATCGGAAAAAAGTCCCTGGGACTACTTTGTTTTGGCCTAAATAGAGACTTTTTGCCTGTACCTTGTGTGGAAAAAGCTAGAAAATGTTTAGGAAGAACAGAGAGGAAGACCTGTCAGTGTACTCATTTGCAGCAAGAGCTCCCAAACTGCATGCTTCAATGACAACTTGTGTCGGCGTGAACACAGCACAACAGCAGCAGCTCTTTGTCATTGCAGCCATTGTCCGTTTTCTGCCCTGTGCAAAACTGCTGCCCCGTGTGAGGCTCGAACTCACGACCTTCAGATTATGAGACTGACGCGCTGCCTACTGCGCCAACGAGGCTACACACCGCAGAATTATGTAACAACAAATGGCTACGGTCTTTGACTAGATGGTGGTTATACTTTTCATGACATCAGGCCAAGATCTTCGGGGGAAATGGCCAGGCTAGCTCTGGCCTCAACACTTCTGCAGGACAAGGGGAATTAGCTCAAATGGTAGAGCGCTCGCTTAGCATGCGAGAGGTAGCGGGATCGATGCCCGCATTCTCCAAGGAGCCCACATTCTTAGCTTTTAGCCCCCCACAAATTGCTTAAATTACTACGTTCCTAAACTACGTGCTTGTTACACTTTTCATGACATCAGGCCAAAAGCTACTGTGAAATGGCCAGGATAGCTATGAGCTCAACCTTCCGTAGCACAAGGGGAATTAGCTCAAATGGTAGAGCGCTCGCTTAGCATGCGAGAGGTAGCGGGATCGATGCCCGCATTCTCCAAGGAGCCCATGTTCTTAGCTCTTAATAGGCCATGGATAAATGATGGTGGCTACTGATTATTCAAGAATAGATGGGATCCTACTAGTGCAGCTGTTTTCATTTTTATTTTTTTCATGTGTTGTATTACTACCTTACAGCGTTATAGTGGTGGGATTACATTAGGCAGCAACAAGGGGATTTGAACCGGGACCTTACATGTATGTCAGGATGGCCGAGTGGTCTAAGGCGCCAGACTCAAGGTGACAAACCTTCCAGGTTAAGGGACTTCTGGTCTCCGAATGGAGGCGTGGGTTCAAATCCCACTTCTGACAGTCATTTTACATCGGAAAAAAGTCCCTGGGGACTATTTTGTTTTGGCCTAAATAGAGACTTTTTGCCTATCCTTGTGTGGAAAAAGCTAGAAAATATTTAGGAAGGACAGAGAGGAAGACCTGTCAGTGTACTCATTTGCAGCAAGAGCTCCCAAACTGCATGCTTCAATGACAACTTGTGTCGGCGTGAACACAGCACAACAGCAGCAGCTCTTTGTCATTGCAGCCATTGTCCGTTTTCTGCCCTGTGCAAAACTGCTGCCCCGTGTGAGGCTCGAACTCACGACCTTCAGATTATGAGACTGACGCGCTGCCTACTGCGCCAACGAGGCTACACACCGCAGAATTATGTAACAACAAATGGCTACGGTCTTTGACTAGATGGTGGTTATACTTTTCATGACATCAGGCCAAGATCTTCGGGGGAAATGGCCAGGCTAGCTCTGGCCTCAACACTTCTGCAGGACAAGGGGAATTAGCTCAAATGGTAGAGCGCTCGCTTAGCATGCGAGAGGTAGCGGGATCGATGCCCGCATTCTCCAAGGAGCCCATATTCTTAGCTTTTAGCCACCCACAAATGGCTTATATTACTACGTTCCTAAACTACGTGCTTGTTACACTTTTCATGACATCAGGCCAAAAGCTACTGTGAAATGGCCAGGATAGCTATGAGCTCAACCTTCCCGTAGCACAAGGGAATTAGCTCAAATGGTAGAGCGCTCGCTTAGCATGCGAGAGGTAGCGGGATCGATGCCCGCATTCTCCAAGGAGCCCACGTTCTTAGCTCTTAATAGGCCATGGATAAATGATGGTGGCTACTGATTATTCAAGAATAGATGGGATCCTACTAGTGCAGCCATTTTCATTTTTATTTTTTTCATGTGTTGTATTACTACCTTACAGCGTTATAGTGGTGGGATTACATTAGGCAGCAACGAGGGGATTTGAACCGGGACCTTACATGTATGTCAGGATGGCCGAGTGGTCTAAGGCGCCAGACTCAAGGTGACAAACCTTCCAGGTTAAGGGACTTCTGGTCTCCGAATGGAGGCGTGGGTTCAAATCCCACTTCTGACAGTAATTTTACATCGGAAAAAAGTCCCTGGGACTATTTTGTTTTGGCTTAAATAGAGACTTTTTGCCTATCCTTGTGTGGAAAAAGCTAGAAAATATTTAGGAAGGACAGAGAGGAAGACCTGTCAGTGTACTCATTTGCAGCAAGAGCTCCCAAACTGCATGCTTCAATGACAACTTGTGTCCGCGTGAACACAGCACAACAGCAGCAGCTCTTTGTCATTGCAGCCATTGTCCGTTTTCTGCCCTGTGCAAAACTGCTGCCCCGTGTGAGGCTCGAACTCACGACCTTCAGATTATGAGACTGACGCGCTGCCTACTGCGCCAACGAGGCTACACACCGCAGAATTATGTAACAACAAATGGCTACGGTCTTTGACTAGATGGTGGTTATACTTTTCATGACATCAGGCCAAGATCTTCGGGGGAAATGGCCAGGCTAGCTCTGGCCTCAACACTTCTGCAGGACAAGGGGAATTAGCTCAAATGGTAGAGCGCTCGCTTAGCATGCGAGAGGTAGCGGGATCGATGCCCGCATTCTCCAAGGAGCCCATGTTTTAATAGAGCTGAATCACTAGCCATGTCTAAATAAAAAGTATGTTCTGGCATTTCTGAAGTGGAACAGCATGAAAAGAGTCAGGCAGGGAGAATTGGGAACGAGTTGCAAAAAACTGTGAACCACTGAGATACTGTGTACATGTATTAATAATTTGGGGGCTTCTGGCTTCATTGGTTTGGTTTCAGCTGGAGCCTATTCATGATATACAGTAGGTCAGTGATTTAAAAGGATACTTCGGCGAAATTAAACTTCGTCTGTATGGTTATACTATCGTGCATCCGTGCCTCTGTGTCCGTGTCTCAGCGCATACTGTAGTGGAACACCAGAGGAGGGGGTTTCAGACTGTATCATACTGTAGTGGAACAGGAGGGGGTTCCAGACCGTATCATACTGTAGTGGAACACCAGAGGAGGGGGTTCCAGACCGTATCATACTGTAGTGGAACACCAGAGGAGGGGGTTCCAGACTGTTTACCACCTACGTCACTGCCCTAATTGTGACGTAGGTGGTAAACGTTTCCCAGAGCACTGAACACTAAAGGAGGCAGAGGAGAGCAGCAAGGCACGCACAGAATATACTTTCTCTGGCGCCACCGTGTGGCTTTTTTGTTACATGTATATATTTTTTCCACATATTTCAATGCCGTTGTACAGCATTTAAAGGCATTCCGTACCGGCAAAGCACTCCTTTAATGTAAAAGACCTCTGGGGCTATTGTGCAAAGTGTTAATCAACCCCTTAAAAGTCACACTCTCACTGCCCAAAGCACAGAGCTTTCACACACATGCACATGCGTGCACAGCTGCTGTTATTACTTTCACCTGACACCAATTAGTGAACTGATAGTGCTGTCATTAAGCAACATGAGCCATTAGAGGGATTATCTGTAGCAGAATAAATGGGCTCATTACACACAATAAACTAATGGATTGCTGGCATGCTCATACGTGTACAGAGCTGTGCACACTGTAACCTGCCATGCACAGACAGTAGATATTGACCAAACAATGATGCTACCAGGCGCGGATCTAGGCATGGGCATGCAGGGGCAATGCCCCCCTAAGTGCCCAGTCTGCCCCACCAAACACGATGGCATGCAAAACAACCCAAGATATTTCAAATTCAAGATAAGCTTATTTGGATGTCAACTCAGGACGCTCAGAGAAAAGTCTCTCAAAGTTCTCCTCTCATCTCGGGGAGTGTGAACAATGGGCATGTTGACACCTTAACCCCAAGCTGTGAATGGTGGGCTGTAGCTGAAACCACAGGACAATAGAACACTTCCCCCAACAACACCACACATGCTAATGTGTTAGTGCCTGTCACCAAGTGTTTCTTGACTTGAGGAAATTTAATGAATGTATTGAAACTAGGCCTGGGACTTTAACCGATTACTTAGTTGAGATTAGATCTGTTGAATGATTCAAAAAAAAAAAGAATTAATCACAGCCTCAACATTAAGTTAATCATGATTAATCACAGTTCGGACTATGTCCAAAATAAGCATGTTTTTCTTTACATGTTTTGAACATTCAAACAACCAAGAAAAATAATCTGGGGAAAAAAAAGATCAGTTCATTTCTTAAATATTTATCAAAATAGGTGATCTACAAGTCCCCAATGTTTGTAGATCCCTGGAGCTATGCTCTATGTTTCTGGTTACACAGAGCTGCAGATATTTATATGCCTCCTCATTTTTTCAATGAGAAAATGCTCAGTGGGTCAAGTCAGTGTGCACATGAGTTAAATTTGTTAAAATTTTTAATCAGATTCATCAACAAAATTAATTTACCTAATGAACTTGTTATTTTCAACAGGCTTACTTGGGATTAAGGAACAATAACGCAATTAAAAATAACTAATTTTAATCACACTAATCAGTAGATTTTGCACCACTGATTTTTTTTTTTTTTATTTATTTTTTTTTCACTAGACTGATTCCAGGCATATCGATCATGGTGCACGCAATCGGAGAAGAAGCCAATCAGGGTAAACAATCAGGGCTGCCATTGATCCGATCTCCCACTGTTCTGCACCCCCATTGGTCTGAAATTACTAACCCTCTTACGCAACATAACACATCGCAGTGTGGACACAGTTTTGATTTAGAAAAATGCTTCTCAGGTGACATATAGGTATGCGATTAAACCAGATTATAGCAGCAGCAACATTAAGCATTTGACGCTAGATTCTGCAGTAGTTTACGACACTAGATTCTAGTTATTGACACTAAATGACAGTTTCTGATGCTAGGATCTCCTTTTTGACACTAGAATCTACTTTCTGACGCTAGAATCGAGTTTTTGACACTAGATTCTATGGTTTCTGACACTAGATTCTAGTTTTTCTGAAAAGATCTGTGCTCCTGTGTCAGTGATGCTAACATATTTCTAGCCAAGGACCACCAGAATTATCCATATTTGGCTGCAGACCGCCATCTGAAAACATGTTGTTCTCGGGGTTCCCCAGAAGCGAAAAATTGAGATAAAATGTTTGCTTCCAAAATAACATATTCAGAGATTTGCAGCACATTTTCACAATTTTTCAAAAATAGCAGAACAACAAGCTCATGTCGCGCCACTCGGTGGCGCGACATGAGCTTGTTGATCTGCTATTTTTCAACAGATAAAACACCAAAACGCGTTCAGGACACAAGGGTTAATACGGATTAATTAATTTTAAAAGCTTAAAATTAATTAGATCAAATTTTAATCAAGTTCCATCCCTAATTGATTGATTGATTTCCGCTTAATCTCACTTTATTTTATTTTATTTTTGTAGGACTTCAGCAGGTCAAAATCAAGTAGAAACTGATCTACACTCTAAGGTTTTCAACCTATTTTCATACCAGGGCTCACTATTTATTCAGAATTTGAGCCACGGACCACCATTTGATGACATTATAGCCCCACAGACCCCCAAAACTAAAGCTTTCTTTTGATTTTGTCCACAATTCCAGGCTGGATTTGGGAGAAGACAAAAACTGTCAAACATGCAGATCAAAATGACCGTTAATTTTCAACATTCTCTAGTTGTGTTCACATGATGAATATTTTAACTCTTGAGAGTGTAAACATTTTCACGCTCTCAAAGAGCGTAAAAAACATTTAGCTGGGGAAAACCTGGCATCCTCTCAAGGACCACTGGCAGTCCCCGCACCACTAGTTGAAAACCCCTGCTCTAACACACTCCAACCACTTGCCCACTGCACCAACGCACCAGAGACACATAAATAAATAACGGCTTCAGAGACGTGTAGTGTCTGAGAGTCAAAGTGCTTTCACACAGTGGAGCTAATCAACCAATCGTACGGCTCCGTCCTCCTCTGCACAACCTGCTGGGCTAATGAAGAGAAATCACCTCACATTCATCAACACCGCGGGGTGTTGGTGTGCCCCTGTGTGTGTGTGTGTGTGTCTGTGTGTGTGTGTGTGTGTGTGTGTGTGTGTGTGTGTGTGTGTGTGTGTGTGTGTGTGTGTGTGTGTGTGTACGTTGGTGTGATGTATGAGCTTGTGACAGAAGAAGAGTTATCGAGTTCATATCCATCAATGTGGCTGTTGCTCTGTGTGCGAGTGTGGGTGGGAGAGAGAGACAGCTAGATACAGAGAGAGAGAGAGAGAGAGAGAGACAGAGAGAGAGACAGAGAGAGACAGAGAGAGAGAGAGAGAGAGACAGAGAGAGAGACAGAGAGAGAGAGAGAGAGAGAGAGAGAGAGAGAGAGAGAGAGAGAGAGAGAGAGAGAGAGAGAGTTCATGTCAGCAGTCTGACCCAACACAAGAGTCAGTTTAAGAAGGAGAAACTGACAACACATTCCAAAACATCTACAATTCTGGAAGAGTTCCCACCAGACCACGCTCAACATGCCCCACCGACAGGAAGGCGTTATGCAGCCTTTCACCCTTGGCCTCCCTCCCCCCAAGCACGGGCCTGTCGCGTCCATGTGCACAGACAACGACCCGAACCAAAACCATGCAGGATCGACCAGGGTGATGTCAAACTCAAATACACAGCAGGCCAAAATAGCAACATCAGTACAAGTCGACGGCCCGGACTGTGTTACCACAAACGGTGCGTGCAATATACCAGAGTGTCAGTTCTAATACTAAAGCAATATCATCCCGCGGGCCAGAAGTAATTCCTTCATAGGCCTGGTTGGTTGGCGAGTTACTATCCCCCCTGCACCACGGCGGGTGCATGATACAGGTTAGATGTGGACACACACACTCACACACGCACATACATTACATAAACACATACAGTACGAACGCACATGCACGCACAAACTTACCCAGGGCCTGAGACGCGAAGGCAGCCATGACACTCTGCAGCCTATCTGGTCTGACGGCCTGGACCAACAAGACCTGGGGGAGAGAATGGAGATACACATGAGCACACACAACACCTATTATCTTCTATTAGATCTCATTTGTTTTGTTTATTTGGTTTTCATAAATCAATACCAACTTTTATAATTCCTCAGACTGAGTTTGCAGTGTGGGTAATCAGGGCTTGACACTAACACTTGCCCACTTGCCCGGGGCAAGTAAAAAAAAAATGGTCGGGCAAGTGAAGACTGCTACCTGGTTGCCCGATCGGGCAAGTGTGCAACTTAGTGCACTATAACACAACACAAGATAAATTTGTCTTGAAGACAGTCATTGCACTCTGCCTCTGTGTCTTTCCCTGCTTTCTAGCTATCCACAATTCCAGGCTGGATTTGGGAAACAAAACAGGCAAATTAACATACACATCAAAATGACCATTAATCTTCTACATTCTCTAGTTGTGTAGACCTGGGCTAATTAAGATGATGAATTTTAACTCTCAAGAGTTACATCTGCAAAATTTACAATATATTTTTGGGGGGCAAGTGACCATGAGCTGAGGGCAAGTAGAATCTGACTTGCACTTGCCCGATGGGCAAGTGTCTCCAAGACCTTAGTGTCAACTCCTGGGTAATGCTAATAAGTAACGATTGAAAGTTTAACATGCCAGCTACCGCTTTGCTTTGCCAGTGAAATTGGGCATGATGTGTGTTTGTGTGTTTAGAGTTCCTCATTGATATTGCTTGTGCTAAATATTTGCTGTAATGTTGTATTTGAAGCATTAGGTGCCCCGCCATGTCAGTGACTTAAAGAATTTCCTAACAGTATACGTTTTAACGGCGGGCGATGGACAAGCATCGTCGGCCGAATTGGCCGAAAAGCTTAGCATTTTTTTATCTTTCCGTCCGACGCTGGAACGGCGCCCGTTCTGCTGCTGTTGCCCGAATCGGCGGCTTCCATAGACAAATAATGAATGTCGGCCGACGTTGCTTGTCCATCGCCCACCGTCGCCCGCCGTTAGAGCGTACTGTAAGCCTCTCGTTCACATGTGTGGGGAAAAGAAAAGGCACTGCTGAGATTCGAACTCAGGATCTCCTGTTTACTAGACAGGCGCTTTAACCAACTAAGCCACAGCGCCAGGTGTCACTTGAACTGTTTCACAGTGTCAAATGCAGCACCAGGAATGTGGTTTCAGATTAAACCAGGCCGAGTTGTAGAATGAGAGGGTCGTCAAAAGAGGGTCGCCACTAAAGTTTAGTTATTTATTTTTTTATTAATTTCATGTAGCCCCGCACAAATTTTCATATATATGGTAACAACCGCTTTTGCTTTTCCCCGGACACCGGTCGGTCATCAGGTCATAGCTCTGTGCTGACTGGCTGGCTGTTTACGAAGATACGCAACCTTGCATTGGTGCCACTATAAGTGAAATGAACTACAAAGCCTAAAAATGGTCTCCTAAGTAGTCATGGTTTTCTCATCTCAGAGCCGCCTATCTGTTGTATGTCAAATTACAGATTACAAAGAGATTCTTCCTGACTCCTGACAAATCTCATGAGAGTTTGCTCCTTTCAATTGAACTAAAAAGGCACTGCTGAGATTCGAACTCAGGATCTCCTGTTTACTAGACAGGCGCTTTAACCAACTAAGCCACAGCGCCAGATGTCACCTGACCTGTTTGACAGTGTCAAATGTAACACTAGCATTTAGTTTCAGATTAAAGGTTGGTTTCAACTTAAACCTTACGTCCATGTGTGGTTGGTAGAGAAAAGGCAATGCTGAGATTCGAACTCAGGATCTCCTGTTTACTAGACAGGCGCTTTAACCAACTAAGCCACAGCACCAGGTGTAGTGCTAGATGTCTCAGTACAGACACTAAAGTGAGGGCAGCAGAATGCATTTAACTGGAAGTGTTTAATATACAGCACTAGACCGATAGAAGATAGGATATTTTATATTTAATGCAAGGATCATTCTATCTGCAACAGCTGACCGAGTTAACTTATCACAGTAAGATTGTAACACATTTCTGTTTGTTTATTTGAGGAAGTTACACGGCATGAAATTATGTCCAGAACTCAGGCAGTTTTGCGATTTCTTATTTTTGTTTCTTATTCAGACTTTCTATTTTCACTTTCAGTTGAATGTTTGTGTTTAATGTGCCTTCGTTTTGTGGCTTAGATTCAGATTCAGATTCAGTTTTTATTTGCTTAAATGTTTCATTTATTTATATTAAAAAGAAATAAATGAAAAGGTCAGGGAAAAAAATGAAGCTAATTTTGAAGATATTTGACAAAGACTAAAACTAAGGCCATTCTCTAAAGATAGTTATGTTAACACAATACAACTTCAGTTAGTTTTAGGGTTTATGACTTGCCAAACTGAACTGCTTGTACTCCGTGTTACTGGCTTGATACGGATGTAACATTTGGTGGGGCAGATTGGGCATTTCGCAGGGCATTGCCCCCCCCCACCGCACATGCCTAGATTCGCCCCTGGCTTGATTCAATATACAGTATGCTAGGGCAGTGAAGTTGAGCAGTTCATTCTATGGCGGCTGAACTGTCAGAAGGGAACGATTTTCTTGGCAAAGACTTAATGGAACGAATCGATCATTTCAAATCGAATAGAACAACAGCTAACTGTCACTGTCGGATGGAAACCTTGTTCAAAAACATTACAGTAAACAACAGTAAACAAATAGGTAATTCAGAATTAAATTTCATTTCACACTCTCAAGAGCTACAGATCTATAAGTGTTCATTTGGTTACCAATGGTCCTTTCTAGGAAGGAAGGAAGGCTCTATCAAGGGAGGATAAATGGTGAAAAACGAGGGTTTTCACTAATTTTGGCGCTGGGGGGGTAAATATAGTGACAAATGTGCCAGGCTGGCAACACTGATTTTGGCCCACTGTGCATTTGAGTTTGACATCCCTGCTTTACAATGAAACAAGAAAATAAACAAATATACGCTGGTGCATGGGAGGGGAAACAAGCAGCTTGTGTGTGTGTGGGTGTGGGTGTGTGTGTGTGTGTGTGTGTGTGTGTGTGTGTGTGTGTGTGTGTGTGTGTGTGTGTGTGCGTGTGTGTGTGTGTGTGTGTGTGCCAGATACCTGCTGGAAGGCAGTGATTTTCTTGGCGACGGATGAGGGTATTTCCTGCTCACAGTGTGAGCTTCGAGAGAA
>CM076977.1:7154638-7192138 GCA_039105355.1 Benthosema pterotum
TACCTATGACCTATGACCTTCATACCTATGACCAGAGTTGGGGGTAACGAGTAACGAGTAACGAGTAATATTACTACTTTTTCAGGTAACGAGTAGTGTAACGAGACTACCTCCTAGAAAATAGTAATAATATTACAGTTACTTCTACTAATATTACTTCGTTACTTTTGTCATGCTGCTGCGTTCAACAGTATTGCGTTGGTGAAGGGAGATGAGCTAATGCGACTTTAGCTTGATCGGAAAAAAAGATGAGCAGCGGATTTTTATTAGGCAGACATACAAAGACATCTGGTGTCAAAGCTGCGACATTGTGGCGTCAGAAACGTATCGCTGGAGAGCTGTTTGTGCAGCTTGTTGTCCCTATTTATTGTCCTGATCCTCAATAGAAGTCTATGTAGAAGAGCTTGGACTGGCCACTTAAAGAGAACGGAGTTGGCGCTATACTGCTCTGCTTTGCGCTTACCGGTGATTCTTTGTTGAGATTTGAATCGAAAAAATCTCAGTCCATTCTTACCCGATTGCAATAATTCCAACTGTGGTCCAAGTATATCCAATTTTCATTTGCCATATAAGTCATGCGTTTATAATATGAGTTTATCACACAATAGCTGAGGGAAATGTACACACTCAAAGCCTGCCTGTATGCGCTGTCTGTCAGGGGATTTCCCATAGGCTACACAGCTGTTCTGATTATGCGATGCCAGTGGCTTCATCATCAATTAAGCCACTGGAGCTATAAGCCCTCATATACTCAATATTAAATCAAAAAGATCTTATGCTTATGTATGTTTATCATACATTTTAATTTTGCATTAAAACATAGTTGACAGACAGAACTGTAACTAAATAACAATCCACTGACTGAAATAACACCCTACTGCAACTATGTAATCTATGGTAGGCTATATGTTAATCATGTGTGGCATATAAATATTAATATATTTTAGTATTTTTTTCCAGGGTGGGATGTCTGTATTCATTCATCTAAATACATTTATCTAAATACATCCATCCATCTTCACCTGCTTATCCGTAGTCGGGTGGTGGGGGCAACAGTCACCCAATTGATGTTTGGCTGATTGGTGACTCTTGTTATTCTTCTTCATTAGATTCAGCTCTAAAAGAAGCTGACAGATTGTGTAGTTGTAGCTAATTTCCCTTTTTCAGGGATCTGGGTGCAAAAGTAATATAAAAAAGTAATATGTAATATACTACATATTACTTTTGCATCCAAGTAATAAGTAGTGTAATATTATTACTTTTCTAAAGGGGTAATAAGTAATAAGTAATATATTACTTTCCAAAGTAATATTCCCCAACACTGTTCCTATGACCTCATCATGACGTCATCTCAAGCTTCTCAAGCTCAGGGGTCCTCCTAGAGACCTGTACCCAGGTCTCCACCGTCTGTGCTCAGGTTTGAACGTGCACTGGTACTAGTGTATCAACTATAACGTCGTCATGACGAACGGGCTGCGTGCACGGACAGACAGTCGTGGGACGGACAGATTCGGGGGACGGACGGGCTGCGTGCACGGACAAAGGGCGTTTTATAGTCCCCACCTTCGGTGGAGACAATAACATTTTTCAATAGTTTAAAGTCTACAAGCTCACAATGTGTCAATAGATTGGCACATTGAACTATTCCAAATGGGTTTAGGATAAGGGGTTTAGATGCTAACGAAAATGGAGCCCTTGGTGTAAACCAGCTCTATAGGTCTGCATCAGGCTAGTCAAATGCAGCACCAGGAATGTGGTTCCAGATTAAACCTCATCTCCATGTGTGGATGGTAGAGAAAAGGCACTGCTGAGATTCGAACTCAGGATCTCCTGTTTACTAGACAGGCGCTTTAACCAACTAAGCCACAGCGCCAGATGTCGCCCAACTGGTTTCATAGTGTGACATATACCGTATTTTCCGCACTATATATAAGGCGCACTGGATTATAAGGCGCACCGGATTATAAGGCGCACCTTTTAAAACTGTTTTCATATATAAGGCGCACTGGATTATAAGGCGCAGAGAATAGAAGTTAATACAGTTAACATAGAATAGAAGCTACTGCAGTCAAACAATCCATATATAAGGCGCACTGGATTATAAGACGCACTGTGGATTTTTGAGAAAATTAAAGGCTTTTAAGTGCGCCTTATAGTCCGGAAAATACGGTACAGCACCAGGAATGTGGTTTCAGATTAAACCTCATTTCCATGTGCTCGTGGGAGAGAGAAGGCACGGCTGAGATTCGAACTCTAGGTGGTCAAAACAAATAGACGAGGCCTGGTGCGGCCTCAGAAGTGGACATAAAAATAGAGCTTTGCACTATAGGCTAGTTAGTTGTGTAGCTTCCATAGCCTGGGAAAGATTCATTTTTTTATTATTAACGTACACAAATCAGTGAAGAGATTTACATGCGTTGAATCGCTTGAGACACTGTGCGCTAGCCTGGTTCAACAGGAAATATCTGCAGGGGCATGAGCGAAAACGGTCTGGAATCTTTGACGTGATTAGGGGTTAACACACTGACAACGCATCATCATAATCACAATGAATGTATTGCGATATTAATGAACATGGGATTTTTTTCTCAGTCAAATATAATGAAAATACATACATTTATAATGTATGTTAAGGGTGTTAACCAGTTTATTACATAACTTAATACATTAATAAATAACTATTAATTGACCGAAATAGTACGCAACAAGGCTGCTTTTAGTTGTGTATGTGCTATGTTCGTCTGGGCTAGGAGGTCTGTTGTTGAGCAGAGTGGTCTGTTGTTGTGACAGACTGCATGTGACCACTCACGTGACCAGAACGCTGGCTTCTGATTGGAGCATTCATTCAAGCCATGTAATAATTACGTATAACTACATTTAGGTTTGGATTAGCAATCATGTCACATTGCTGCATCAATGCAGAATCGTACGTGGCTGAATCACGATGCATAGGCAGATCGATTGATTCTGACAGCCCTAGAATGATTGGGATAATAACGGCGATGGAAGCAATTGAGAGAGAGAGAGAGAGAGAGAGAGAGAGAGAGAGAGAGAGAGAGAGAGAGAGAGAGAGAGAGAGAGAGAGAGAGAGAGAGAATCCAGCAGGAAATGAGGATTTGTCAGCAGTGTAAATGGCTCCAGAGCTCAGGTACATGGAGGCTTACGCTACCGATATCCACCAACCTCATACAGGATGATTTACAAGCAAGGAGGAGGCCTGATTCCATTTGCATAGAACCATTTATTCTCACCCGTTTAAACTCAGGCTGCACTCCCGCATGAGAACGCGCGCACACACACACACACACACACACACACACACACACACACACACACACAACCACACACACACACAAAAGCAAAGCACACACAGATGAAAGAATGCACACATGAAAGTGCATAAGCACACACAGACAAAACAACCCCACACAGAAGCGTGCACGCGCGCACATGCACGTGTGCGCGCACACACACACACACACACGCACACACACACAGAGAGGTAGCGGAGCAGTCACAAACCTCACAGTTCATAAAAGCTGTCATCAATCTGGCTCACATACTGTAAGTCAGAAGGTCTCCCTTGGTGCTACGCATGCAGTACAGACACACTGCTGACTTCAATACCACTGAAGACTAAATAATAACGATATAAACCCCAGGCAATGGCAACAAAAACTTTGACTAATAAATACTGTATATTAGGAAGAAGAGCAACATCTTACTACAGGATAGTGGGAAAGAGACAGTGAAGACAATGGTAATAAAGCAAGGTTTTGCTTGGTTGTGTGCAGGCATTTAAATTCTTTCAGGAACAGGAGGTAAAAATAGCAGATCTAACAGCTTATGGATATACAGTATGCTATTCTTTGGCACTGGATTTTGGGAGGAAAAAAGTACAGAGCTAACTCAGGTCATGTGTATTGAAGTATACACACTGGTTCAAAATACTCTCATATACTTGATCATACTTAAAAATACTGGCAGATGCTTTAAAATACTTGGGAATATGCCAAATTACTTAAAATACTCTCATATAATTGAGCATACTTGGAAATACCCTATTGGCCTGAATATAAGACTATGTTTTTTTCCAATGGAAATATCCCAAAAATGCCGTCTTATATTCAGGGCTTATACTATTTGACATTCAATGCTCTTTTTTCTGTAAATGGGTCTTGAAAAATGAGGGTCGTCTTATAAACGAGTCGCCTTATATTCGGGACAATACGGTACTCTCAAGTAGTTCAAAGTACTCTTGTATACTTTATAATACTTCAAATACCCTAACCCGGGAGCGCATGGTACTTTTCGGTTATGCAAAATACCTTCATAACAAGGTATGGAGACGTCAAAATCAGGGGCGGATCTAGGTATGAGAATGGGGGGGCAATGGCCCCCTAAATGCCCAGTCTGCCCCACCAAACACGATGGCATGCAAAAAAAGATATTTAAAATTAAAGTGATTGTATTTTTAAAATGATTTGAAACACTACTACTGCTACTAACTAACTACAGCTGTGTCACCACTAAACCAACAGCATTTCATCATTGAAAACAGAAAACTGTTGCAACGGTCTGTTGGAACTTTAACAATGATGCTTTACTTGACTGAATGAATAAAAGTCCTGTAACCGCCCCCATGCTATTTTTTCCTGTCCAGCCAATTGGGAAATGCTTTCTTTATTTATTTTTTTCAATGACAGATCTACAAGCTCATACTGTAGCACAAACTGGCGATCATGAGCTTGTATATCTGCTACGTTTGAAGAATAGTGACACGGTTCGAATCTAAAATGACACCGATGACACAATGTGGCAGAGAGTTTAATTTGTGTCACAAACCAGGCTCTCCATTTAGCCTTCTGAAACAAAAGAGGTGTCCCAAGAAACAGCCAATGGGTTCACTGATAGCTCAGGAATAACTTGAGAGAACTGGGAAATGCTTTTGTATTTTGGACTAGTGACCGTGTAAGATCAAAATTAATTACAAAGACATATTCAGACAGTGATGGGCAAGTTACTGGGAAAATGTAGTAACCTACACTACTTGTTACTCTCAAAAAAATGTAGCTAAGCTACACAACAAGCTATCCCTAGTAAATTGTAGCAAGATACACTACAAGCTACATGACAAAAGTAGCTTGATGTAGCTTGCTACATCAACACTACATATATAAAAATATATATCTCAACTTAATGTACAACTTTCTAAATAATAATCATAATAATAAAATAATATCAATAAATGTGTATTATGCATATTAGAGGGATGTATATTTTAGGTTTTCTACCCATTAAAATGGGCGGAATTTGAAAATGTGTGTGGGAAAATGTAGTAAGCTACAATCCTTGTTACTCAAAATAAGTAGTGTAGCTTTACTACAAGCTACTCGAAAATGTAGTGTAGCTTCACTACAAGCTATTCCCAGAACAAATGTAGTAAGCTACACTACAAGTTACGGGAAAATGTAGTTAAGCTATGTAGCTTAGCTACTTGTAACAAGCTACTGCCCATCACTGTATTCAGATTCACAGTGGACCTTAGTTCCTTAAAAAATAGTTACTTGCATAGTTTGCTGTGCTGCCATGGGGCTCACCTTAATAAAAAAAACACTTAACACATAAGCAAAGGAAGGTCATTTAAATTGCCCCTGAAGTTTTACTTGATCGCTCACTAGAGTAAGGCAGTAATAGGCTTTCTGAGCAGTCAGGGTAGAAGATTAGCCCTCTTTCTCCCACGCTTTAATCCCTGATTAACTGCAGCCAATTCCAGGTTTTTGGGTCCAACACCAATCCCTGATTTTAGAGCGTCCCAGATGACCGATTAAAGCCGCATTATGCAACCTGATTTAGCGAATCCAATTTTATTTCGATGAAACTGTGTGGTAGTCAGTGCAGTGTCATCATTTATACAATTGGCATTTGTGTCTCCTTGTTTTTTTTTTTTTTTTTTTTTTTTTATAAATGCCAAGACTGCCCCACCAAACATGATGGCATGCGACACAGTGCTTATATTTAAGTATTTGTAACACTACTATACTGCTACTAACTAACTACAATCATCTCACCACTAAACCAACAGCATTTCATCATTGAAAACAGAAAACTCTTCGAGTCAGACCTTTAGCTTTATGCATGCTGCGTGTCTGTTGCAACTTCAATAAGAACTGATTTTATTACTGATGCTTTACTTGACTAACAAAAATCCTGTAAATGAATATGGTATGGGTGCGGCTTCATCTGCCCCCATACCATTTTCTCTTGCCCCCCAATTGGGAAATGTTACACCCGCCCCTGTCCATTCAGGGAATAAATGACAATCCGCACTGACTGTAGAAGTATAGTTCCACAAACATGACAGTCACTATAGCACAGGGGGATGGTGAAGGATTAAGTTTGGGGATAAAGTTTGTGTGATTCTGTATTTCTCTGACACTGTGCAGTTCAACTCCAGCCAGGAACTAGCGGGAGAACGGGACACACTGAGAGGGCAGAACATCAAAGGAGACAGCTGCAGTCGGATGGGTAGTTAATTAAGGCTAAACTCTGATACAGCTGCAAAGGAAAGAATGACTGTCCCTGACAATAACCAACAATAGGGCATTAACTAAATATTCGACTAGTCGATTATTCGACTAGCAAAACACTATTCGACACTATTAATTCATTAGTCGTTATTCGGTAATAATAATTTTTGATATATATTTTTCAATTTTCTGCAGCAGGCATTGTGGATGTATGCTGGGGTGTTGGCAGTGATTGTTGGTTGATTGCTTATTTTTCATGTCATAATGTAACTGAGTTACAGTAGTGTAACAGGCATGCACTGTTTCAATGGGAAGTCCAGAATCACACATTTTATTAGCTAAAAAACAAATATATATCACTATAGACTAGTCGACAATTATTCGACTACCAAACTAGTCGATTCGTTTGGTTAATGCGCTAACCAAAAATAAATGAATTCTGTACACGCGCACACATACAGTAGGCAAGAATAATTAGGAAAAGAAATGAAAATGTTTCCTTTTCCCCCCCTTTCGTCCATAAGAACCTGATAGAGGGAATCGACTTTTAACATGGCAATGTGGTATATGGCAACCTCAAAGTTACAGCGAATAGTGAAGCTAGCCTCAAAAATAATCAGGAAAGGGCAGAAACAATTAAATTGTATCTATGAGGAAGTAATTCAGTCCTGGGACCACCAGTGGTCCTTGAGAGGGTTCCAAGTGGTCCCCAGGCTAAATGATGAGAAGTTGGTTCACCAGATGTAACTTTTCGAGAGTGTAAAGATGAAACCAAATGGACCCTTGCAGGTCGATTTGGTTTCATGTGGCTCAAATGCTGAATAAATAGTGGGCCCTGGTATCAAAATGGATGAAAGCCACTGAATTAACTTCCTCCTTGTTCAAGGAGGAAGAAAAAAAAAAAAAAAAACATATCGACCCGGGCGATGGTGGGAGTCGACTCGTGCTAATGAAGACAATGAATTGATATATTATGTTTTTAGTGAATGCCCTAGTCCTGTTGTGACTGGTATTTTCTAAAACCGGAGAGTTTCTCCTTCAACTTTGAGGTCAAGAAGAAAACAAATCTAAGTAAGGGGACGAGGGATGGGGGGTGTTAGCCGGGGAGACGGAGACGTACGCGTGAATGCCGATATAGCAACACAATGCCAGTCCCGCGAACAACGGACAATACTCCTGATAGCACTCGACAATGCAAGCGCCTCGCCGCTGGGTGCATTGTGCAATATGCAAATCGCTAGGGTGTTTTTTTGTGTGTGTGTGTGTGAGCACACGATGGACTTTGAGGTGAGGACTCGCAAATTAAGTAGCCTCCAATTTCTGAAGAAAAGGAAAAAAAAAACAGCAGAAAAAGCGGGGGAGAAAAATGCAGATAAGTCTGGAAAGGAACGCGGCTGTGCTGTTTGGCCTAATCGCTCACTGGGGCTATTCTGAACGGCTGATATCAACACTGACAAATTGTATGCAGTGGTATAATAACGCTGCCGCCAGGCAAAGACCTCTAATCTCCATATTTAAAAGTTTATATCTATGTTCCCCCACAGATTAATACAGTAATGTGTCACTACATTATATTTTCTTCCTGAGGTGCATGCTGTGGGTTCCATTTTCGTTACCATCTAAACCTCTTATCATGAACCCCTTATCATTTTTTACTATTTTGAAAAACTTTTTGGAATACTTCAACGCGCCAATCCATTGACACATTGTGAGCTTGTAGACGGCCCATTTAAACTATTGTAAAATGTTTTTTTTAATAGTTTAAAAGGGCAAAGAAGTTAAGGGATAAGGGGTTTAGCGGTTATGAAAATGGAGCCCTTTATGTACAATAGTTTAATCAATCAGCTAGTGTCTGGGGTCTCTTTCGCCACCGAGAGAGACCACTCAAGATGAGACAAGACAAAGGAGATGTTCTATATCCATTGTGTGGACCGAGGAGCTCATTCATAAAGGCAATCTCATACAGAGGACAGCGCTTGATGACACGCATAATGCTAGCAGTCTGCAAACCAACAGTTAGTATTGTACAGTAACAACTAAAGTCTCTGTAATGTGTTCTTGTACTATTACTACAGAACAATCAAAAATTGGCCTTTTGGCCTCGGCCTTGGTCTCAAAACCTCTAGGTCTTGGTCTTGTGCTTGACTCCTCTAGGTGCTAGTCTCGTCTTGATTAAGTCCGTGGTTGTCTCAGTCTCGTTTTTGGTCTCGACTCCCCTGGATCTTGGTCTTGTCTTGGTTCTCGGTTCAGGTGGTCTTGACTACACCACTACAATCAGCACTCTGTTGGTCTGGACTCTGGAACTTGTGCATTGAGGTTTTATTTCTGTGGGGCTATACAGGAGCTCCAAACAGATTCCAAAGTCACAGCAAAGAAAAATAGGTCCACTTTCTATAGTGGGATCTGATTGGAATATCACAATTTTGGGCTGAGGGAAATACAATTCAAACTGATGAGTTCCAGACCAGATCTGTTTAGGATTTTATTTTATTTTTTCCCTGTGGCAGGTTGATCTGGTTTCCAGGCTAGGGGGTGTGTTTTCACACAGTGTATATTGTCACAGCTTGTATACAAGTTACATAAGAGTAAAACTTTTTTTTTTTTATTCAGCTTCCTTCAGACCATGCAGCGCTGCAGGCTGCATGGTCTGGATCTGCTCAGCCCTCATAGTTTGGCAGCTTGTGTGCCATGTGTGCCAAAACGTAGTAATAATCTGAATTAAACAATGAAAACATTATGCCTCAATGGAGGCAAACAACAGATGGACCGGACACATCCTGTGCACTGATCTAAAATATCCCCGCAGAAACAGAAACTTGGCTCTTTGAAACACGCGTGGAAAATACTCATGACAGCTACCTACTAGCGGCAAATCTAGAAATGTTTTATATTAAAAACCATTAATCTGTATTGCATATATGAACCTACGAAGATGTACAGTAAAAAAAACAAAACACTAAACCAATGAGACAAAGACTATACAAAGACTAAATCATGATTTCGTTGACTAGGACCGGACTAAAAAAATAATTTAAGAAGACTAAATTAATACTAGAACTAAATTAAATATTCTCAAAAAAACAACAACGACCCTGGTGGGCTGTCCTTGCACGTGTGCTGTGCAAGCACACTATTATTATTTATGTTTTGTCCTCCATGTTCACAGCTTTCTGATCTTCCTACAACCACCCAGCCACCGTCCTTCATCATTCTCTTTGTTCCTACTCTCCTATTCAAGTTCAAGTTCAAGTTCAAGTTCAAGTTTATTTGTCACTCCAGTGTATGTCAAGACATAAACAGGGATGAAATAACGTTTCCATTGTTCCTCAGTGCAATAAGACAATAGACAATAGACAGTGCAAAAGAAAAAAAAAAAAAAAACGACTACAAACAATACAAGAACAGTAAGTGACGTAGTGCAACAGACTAGAGTATTAAGGTGCAACTGTAGCAGTATAAAGTGGGGTGAAGGTGCTAAGCTACAACCAGGCATAATTATAATAATAAAGTGGCAAAGTAGTGAGAGTTGAAAACTAAGACTAAAACTATACATCTAACATACTAAAACATACTAAGACATACTAAAAATACTAAATTCTATATTACTATATAGGACCGGACTAAAAAAATAATTTAAGAAGACTAAATTAATACTAGAATATTATATAATACTATATTCTCCTCTCCTCTGTATCTAGCACAACAGCATTGAATCTAGCGTCAGAAATTACAATTTAGTGTTAGAAACTACAATTTAGTGTCAGAAACTAGAATCTAACGCCAGAAACTACAATCTAGTATGAGAAACTAGAATCTAGCATCAGTAACTGGAATTTAGTGTCAGAAACTAGAATCTAGCATCAGAAACTAGGATCTAGTGTCAGAAACTAGAATCTAGCATCAGAAACTAGAATCTAGTGTCAGACACAACAATCTAGTGCCAGAAACTAGAATGTAGCGTGAAAAACTAGAATCTAGTGTCGGGAGAAGTAACTAAGTACATTTACTCTAGTAAATGTGCATGCGTGCATGCTTGGGGTATTTTTATACTCATGTGAGCCAAATGTGGAGTTTGATAAAGAGACATTGTGAAATCAAGTACGTGTCCTCACAAGACAAATGGTTACTTTCTGTTTTTTACTGAAAATTGGACAAATCAGGCTTACAATTAGGAAAATGTCTAGACATCAAGATGAGTCAATAATATACAGTATACTTGCCATTGTGTCGCTTACTAAAGAAATAGGTGATACGTTCGGTAGATAGGCCTTGTTTTATTGTGTGTGACTCAAAACTTCCTGTGCCATCCTTTTGTGTCCTCATAAGTATGACAATCTGTGTGTGTGTGTGTGTGTGTGTGTGTGTGTGTGTGTGTGTGTGTGTGTGTGTGTGTGTGTGTGTGTGTGTGTGTGTGTGTGTGTGGGCGTGTGGGGGCGTGTGTGTGCGTGTGCATGTGCATCTGTTGTTGGCAGGATAACCACAGAGGACAGGACATTATCAGCAGCTACAGCCACCCGGACAGACTCCAAACTGCCCCTGCATCGTCATTAGCATATAAAGACAAACACACACACCAGAATTCATAGTTTACTGACTCATCAATGCGGCATCATTGCGAGTCAATAAGTGACAGTTCATTACCATGCCGTGCTGTGAGTGTGGGTGTGTATGTGTGCGCGTGAGTGTTTGATTTCGGGGCTATTATACAAAGTACGATCAACTGGAAAATAAATTGAATGCACATTATTGACACGGGCAATTCTCCCAAAACACAAGAAGGCTGCAAATACTCTTCAGCAAAAACAAGCTGCTCAGTTTGTGATTCTGTGAAGAATACCATGCTGTTTGATTCAAAAGATCCAGTTTAGAATAACATGTGGCTCATAGGAATAGACTATGTGACAACCAGGGAAAGACTTGGTGACCACCGGAGAGACGGGTGACAGCCGGAATGTAGACGGCACCCGGGTGAGCAGTATGGGTTAGCGCCCCAGCCTGTGTCCTCCGTGAGGAGGAAGCCCAACAACCCTTGGTGAGGCCGTTAGGAGGGCCATTGTGATTCACTGCTCCTGAATGAATTGCCGGTGCTGGGAGTCTGGTGCAACGCACAGGTCCTGTGCCAACCTGGTGAGAGCAGGAGCAGACCTGGTGAGACGTAGGAGGGGTCTGGACAGGAGTCAACCCACAGAGCCTAGTCCTTCCATGTGCCAGAGTATAGTGCCTCCCAGTACCGGCGGAATAGTTCTGGAGCAGTGGATTGTATGGCCTTGGGTCTTTCCCTAGTGGACTGACCGAGAGTAGCTACTGGGACGTAAGTCGGGACTTGATCAACCCCGGCTGGGTCGCCTGAGTGAGGGGTATGATGTTGCGAGACCCGAAACCCGGATGACCTTGGGATACATCACTGAGGATACGTCCCAGTTGCATCCATGCGATGTATCTTTAAACCTTTAGTTTCTATTTATAGTGGCTCATAGGAATAGACTATGTGACAATCAGGGAAAGACTTGGTGACCACCGGAGAGACGGGTGACAGCCGGAATGTAGACGGCACTCGGGTGAGCAGTATGGGTTAGCGCCCCAGCCTGTGTCCTCCGTGAGGAGGAAGCCCAACAACCCTTGGTGAGGCCGTTAGGAGGGCCATTGTGATTCACTGCTCCTGAATGAATTGCCGGTGCTGGGAGTCTGGTGCAACGCACAGGTCCTGTGCCAACCTGGTGAGAGCAGGAGCAGACCTGGTGAGACGTAGGAGGGGTCTGGACAGGAGTCAACCCACAGAGCCTAGTCCTTCCATGTGCCAGAGTATAGTGCCTCCCAGTACCGGCGGAATAGTTCTGGAGCAGTGGATTGTATGGCCTTGGGTCTTTCCCAAGTGGACTGACCGAGAGTAGCTACTGGGACGTAAGTCGGGACTTGATCAACCCCGGCTGGGTCGCCTGAGTGAGGGTATGTTGTTGCGAGACCCGAAACCCCGATGACCTTGGGATACATCACTGAGGATACGTCCCAGTTGCATCCATGCGATGTAGCTTTAAACCCGTCTGTTTCAAATGATCCAGTTTAACATAACATGCTGCAGTGGCGTGCACAAATAGACGCCAAGTGGTGCTTGAGCACCCCCGAGTGGCCCTCTCTGGACCAACATGCCCGTTTAAAAGTACTCTTGTACTTTTGTACTTGCGCTTGTCTCAACACTGTAGCAGTACAAGGGGGGGGGGGGGGGGGGGGGGGGCAGGCATGCTTTAAAAGGATCCTATAGGCTAATAAGCCTGAAGGTGCTTCACAGACGTTCAGTAACAAATCACACCTTCTAGTTCATTTTCAACGGGACCCGTGTTTTGTGCTCAGAAAACGACGTGCGATAAAGAGAGCGTGTGACGGCGGGCGTTATTGCGCGGCGTCCAGTGTTGTTTATGGCACACGCACGCAATGTTGTTCAACATTTTCGACTTCGATTCAGCGTCTGCCATGCCCCTAATATGGATAAATACATTATACTTCTCCTCTACAACTAGAACTGAAGACAAAAAATGGAGCTGGGCTCCATTTTTCGTTACATGCTAAACCCCTTTTCCCAAATCCCTTATTTCGTTTTTACTATTTTGAAAAACCTTTTGGAATATTTCAACATGTCAATCTCTTAACACGGAGTGAGCTTGTAGAGTGGCCATTTGAACTACTGAAAAATGTTATTTTTTTTTTTTTTTTTATAGTTTAAAAAGGCAAATAAATTAAGGGATAAGAGGTTTAGCGGCAACAAAAATGGATCCCATACAGTATATGTTCTATAATGTGATATTTTCCTTGGAGCCCCCCTTACCAAATGGAGCCGTAAGGGGGGGGGGGCTCCAGGGAAAATCTTGCCTATGGCCCCAAATTGCTTAGAAATGCCACTGGGTGTATTTTACCTTGAACAGTGAGCGACAGACGTAGTCGTAGACCATGCTCTTCAGACTGGACTCCAAAGCACTGATCCGAGCCTCCGTACTCTCTGCATCCTGAAACACACAAACAGAGGGGGGTACAGTATATTAAAGGGGGATTCCATCCATTTTCAACATTCTAATATGTCATTAGCAGTGTTGCCAGTAGTCTACTTTTTTCACTACTTTTTTCAGTAACGAGTAGTCTAACGCAACTACTATTTCAAAACCAGTAGTCAGACTACAGTTACTTATTTAATATTAGATGTGTTACTTTTTTGCATTTCACTCTGTAGAATCCACAAGTTCGAGGCGGCGTTCGATTGGAACATGCGGGCCCTTTTTTTAGGTGACATTCCCGCTCCACGTGTTGATATGTGTAGCAAACATTCTACTCCTCAGATCTCTGTTTCGCGGGCCGCGGCACGAGAGAGGGGGAGAGTTAGCTGCAATGTTAGTGTGCTACTATGGAGGAAGAGCGGTTCGCGTTTAGCAGTTGGAAGTACAACCACTATTTTGATTTTATTTCAGTTAATGATGGTAACATCAGGGTCCGATGCACGCTCTGCCCTGGCGAGAAGGTACTGTCAACTTTCAAAAATACCACGTCTAAACTAAAGAATCTTGGTGCTAGTCCTATATGCCGCAAGTAACTAAAAGTAATCTAACTTAGTTACTTACTTACTTTCCAAATCAAGTAGTCAGTAACGTAACTAAGTTACTTTTCCAAGCAGTAGTCAGTAGTCGGTATAGTCTGATTACTGTCCCAAAGTAACTGTGGCAACACTGGTCATTAGTATACCTTAGAGGTGCTGGGTGGGCATGATAAAACCGTTTCCCCATTCTATGTTTCCTAGAAATGGAGGTCTGAAGAAAATCATTAACATAGTGAAACACATCTTGGTGAAATACATGTATTTCACCATATTAATGGATTTCTTTAGACACTTATTATTATTATTATTTTTTTTCTGAGAGCGTACAAATGAAACCAAATGAACCCGTTAGGGTTCATTTGGTTGCATTTGTACACTCACAGGAAAAAAAAAATGTTGAAAATGGGTGGAATTCCCCATTGAAGGCAATATAGGCAACTTTAGTGTGAACTAAATCTGTGTTTGTGAACAGATTGGAGATCATCATGAAACTGCTGCCCTGTGATTGGCTAAAAGGCAGATAGTAGGCGGTCACAACCATGTTTATGTTTTTGTCACAAAAGGTAATATCGATCAGAAAGCGGATGGGTTTACATAACATATCATGCTATCATTACATATGCGTCACATGGTTATTACACTATTATTATATGACACTATGATTGTGTGCAAAACAAAAAATTGGCTGCCCCGTGTGAGGCTCGAACTCACGACCTTCAGATTATGAGACTGACGCGCTGCCTACTGCGCCAACGAGGCTACACACACATGGACACCAAGTGAGCACAAGAGAGAGATCACTCCTCTCTCCAGAGGGTGTGGCTGGGCTTTCACTGAAATATCATAGAGCAGGGGTTTTCAACAGATGGTCTGGGGACCACCAGTGGTCCTTGAGAGGGTTCCAGGTGGTCCCCAGCTAAGTTGGTTAACCAAATGTAACTCTTGAGAATGTAAAAATGAAACCAAATGGACCCTTGCGGGTCCATTTGGTTTCATTTTTACACTCTCAAGAGTTAAAATATGCATCATGTGAATTAGCCCCAAGTCTACACAACTAGAGAAGGTAAAAGATTAATGGTCATTTATGATCTGTATGTTGAACTGTTTGGTTTCCCCAAATCCAGCCTGGAACTTCCGTCAAAAGCAAAATAAATCTTTAGTTTTGGGGTCTGTGGGGCTAAAATGTCCTCAAATGGTGGTCCTCCGTGGCTCAAATACTGCATAAATGGTGGTCACTGGAGTCAAAAAAGGTTGAAAACCTAAAGAGCTGGCCAGTCCCGCCCCTATTATGACGTTGTCCGTGTTCTGGAAAAGGAATCCTCATTCATTTTCTTCATAGACTTTTCGAAAACGGTTAACATGAACACGATTACACCGTGGACAAAGCCAACCCGGGTCGTGAGAAAACATGACAACCACCACAATATTATCATGCAATATCTAATTAGCAAGAAGTACAAATTTGAATGGCCAGATACAACACATTTTTTTCTGTTTTTCTTCTTTTTATTATTATTTTATTTTATTCATTTGATTGTCCCAAAACATTGTGTGTGTTGTCATTATTTGGCACGACCCGAGTTGGCTTTGTCTGCGGCGTAATCGATTTTATATGAATCATTTTCGAAAAGTCTATGGGAAAAAAATGAATGGGGAATCCATTTCTGGAACAGGAGCGTCATAAGGGGGCGGGACTGCCGAGCTTTATAGAAAACGTCATAGTAGTTGATAAGCCCCTTGTTGTGTGTGTGTGTGGTGTGTGTGTGTGTGTGTGTGTGTGTGTGTGTGTGTGTGTGTGTGTGTGTGTGTGTGTGTGTGTGTGTGTGTGTGTGTGTGTGTGTGTGTGTGTGTGTGTGCGAGTGTGCGTGTGTTCGTGTGTGTGCGCTTGTATAAGTGTGACAGCAGATAAGAGGGTGTCTGTTGCATGATGGGAAAGGTTATACTTTGAACACAGCAGAATTGAGCAGCCTACGGGCAAAGAACACACACACACGCACGCGCACGCACACACACACACACACACACACACACACACACACACACACACACACACACGCACACACACACACACACACACACACACACACACACACACACACACAGAGTTTAAGCCATAATTCTGCAAATCCTCTGTGTGCTGTTTGATCCAGTGTGGTGTCATCCAACAACACTGCCAGGCAGCCGCAGCTGGTCATCAGTGTGTGTGTGTGTGTGTGTGTGTGTGTGTGTGTGTGTGTGTGTGTGTGTGTCAGGGGCGGATCTAGGCATCGGCATGGGGGGGGGGGGGGGGGGGGGGGGGGGGGGGGGGGGGGGTAAATGCCCTCACTGCCCCACCCTGCTACTACTACACTACCAGCTGTGTCACCACTAAACCAACAGCATTTCATCATTGAAAAAACAGAAAACTCTGAGTCAGACCTTTAGTTTTATGCATGCTGCGTGTCTGTTGCAACTTCAACAACTTCTTTAATTTGATAATGTCTCAAGGGCCAAAATGAAATTACACGGCGGGCCAAATTTGGCCCACGGGCCAGAGTTTTACACTCATGAAATAGTGGGTCCTGGTATATGAGAAAGGTTGAAAACCCACTGGTCTACACACACACACACACACACACACACACACACACACACACACACACACACACACACACACACACACACACACACACACACACACACACCTATCCTCCCCAGTGTGGAGACTTGTGTGCCAGAAGTGCACTTTATTTTTTCTGCAGTAGCTGCAATACAGAATGTTCTCACATCCTCCCTGACAGCATACAGTAGTGTCTGAGCTGGCAGACGCAGCAGGGGCGGATGTAACATTTCACAATTGAGGGGGGGCAGGAGAAAATGGTATGGGGGCGGCCGCTCCCATACCATTTTTGGTTACAGGACTTTTATTAGTCAAGTAAAGCATCAATAATAACATCAGTTGTTGTTGAAGTTGCAACAGACACGCAGCATGCATAAAGCTAAAGGTCTGACTCAGAGAGTTTTCTGTTTTCAATGATGAAATGCTGTTGGTTTAGTGGTGACACAGCTGTAGTTAGTTAGTAGCAGTAGTAGTGGTTCAAATCATTTTAAATATAGGCACATTAATTTGAAATATCTGGGGTTGTTTTGCATGGCATTATGTTTGGTGGGGCAGACTGGGCATCCCCCCCCCCCCCCCCCCACCCCCATGCCCATGCCTAGATCCGCCCCTGAGATGCAGCTGAATGTGTAGAGACTGGAGGCTGCCAGGGAAAACAGAAGGTCTCAGATTTGATCCCTGGCAACACAACGAGTTCCGCCTGTGAGCAAGACACTTGACACCTATCACCGCTTCCCTTCTGCACCTGTTTTTACACCGGATGAGCAGCAATCAGCTGGCTGAAGCCGATAACTGCCAGATCAAGCAGGTGTAATTGTTATTATATAATTGCTTATTATTACTTGTGCAAACAGAGCGAGCGAGGTTAGCAGTTTCATGATGATCTCCAATCTGTTCACAAACACAGATTTAGTTCACACTAAAGTTGCCTATATTGCCTTTGTCGTATATGGAAAGCCACATTAAACGTCTATTAGTTAACTTTTATTATTTGTAAGTCTAACGTTTAAATTGTGTACACATAGTATGTTTCAAACAGTTATTCAGTTTTAAGTTAATGACTGGCCTAGGGAAAATGGCATTCCTAAGGCCAAAACTTGGGTTGGGTCAGTTAGTGTCCCTGACAAGGGGCATTTGCTGTTTGACCTCCAACTGATGTTTTAGATAACGATCCTCATATGGCCTGTAGGTAACTTGTACTTTTCCAGGCCACTCACATGCACTCTCATGCGCTCACATAGCCACACCCACACACACACACACACACACACACACACACACACACACGCACACACACACATAGCCACACCTACACACACACACTCCCACACACACACACACACACATAGCCACACCTACACACACACACACACACACACACATACACACACACACACACACACACACACACATGCAGGTATAGAGACACACCCACATTTACCTACTGTTTTGTAATATAATGGTTGGTCAGTTTGAGACACGACACAGACACTGGGGAAGACAGAGACTGAGAGACGCGGGAGAGATGATGCCACAGGGAGACTCAGCCAGGGTCACCCTCCCTCTCTCTCATTCCATATTGCATTGTTAACTATCGCTGCTAAGATGCCTGTCCTTGACTTTATAGTCAAGTCATTATGATCATTGATAATAAAGAGACCACGATTGAGACGAGAACCATTTGCCTGGTTGCCCTTCCTTCCTGATGCGATGATGAACAGCACAAATAAGACCGTTAGTCCGGGCGCACCCAGGGCGCCCGGACGCACCCGATGACTCTGCGATGCCTTCCGGCGCCATTAACTTCACCTTTAATGGGGAATTCCACCCATTTTCAACATTTTTTTTTCCTGTTAGTGTACAAATGACAGGGCGGGGGGGGGGGGGGGGGGGGGGTAGATGAGCTGATCTGATTTGATCTCACCAACGTGTCGTCATCCCCAGGCTCCTTGGAGCCACGCCCAGCTCAAAAGCTTGACTTCCCCTCTAGGCCACCACAAGGCTAGTCGAGGCTGACCAAACTGGGAGCTAAATGGCTACCGAGAAATGTCTCCTCATAAAAAAACAGGTCAAAGTCAAGGAACCATTCACTAACCTATAAAAGGCAAAACAAGCAAAGTGTCATCATGCTTTATGTAATGTTATATGTCTAACAAGCATTGGGCTGGAAACAGCCATAGTGCTTGTCCAATTGTGCTGACTAAACGTATTTATGATGACATGTATGTCTGTTTTTAGAACAAGGAGAATGCTTGGAGTGGATTAATCATGAGAAATCCCTAGTTTGCGCGTGTTTGCGCGTGGCGCGTTAGTGGCGACAGAGGAAACCAAACAGAGCGAGCGCAAGTAAAGCGATCGGTTTGTGGGCGTCGGTCGTCGCCATGAGTGTCCCTCAAAGAAGTCCCCCGATTGGCTGGTTTAAGTGATGACGTAATGGTGACGTAATTAACAGATCTCTCAGTGCCAGCCCTTTTTCATATTTTTGGAGGTCGCCAGTGCCAACGATGTTCACCTAAAAGTCATATTTCATATTTCGGTCCATGTTTCCCGACGGACAAGTTAGTTGACGGACACACACTTTTGGTTCCGGGTTAGTCCGTCCCTTGTTATGGTCTAGCAATGGTCGCTGCGGTCGCTGCTAGCTGCTGTTAGCATGGGGATCGTATTAAACCGGCGCCGGTAAGTAACGTCACGTCAAGTAGCGTTAACGTCAGCGGCATCAGTTGTTACTGTAAATCATAATGATAACGGGTGACGTAGATTCATTTCCACGGCACGAAAACTGTTAAGAGATCTCTAGCCTCCCAGGCTTTCATTTTGTCCGCGTTGCACAAAAACGTAAAGCCTGGACTAATTTGTTAGCCACAGTGGCCTAGAAGTGGGAGGAGTGAACCTTCCGGGGTGGGCGTGGCTCCAAATGACGTGACGTAGCACAGCACACACAGAACACAGAACACACACACAGCACACACAGCACACACAGAACAGTGGCCTTGTGGTTAGAGTGTCCGCCCTGGAACTGGGAGGCCGGGGTTCGATTCCCGGTCGGGTCATACCAAAGACTCTAAAAAATGGGACCCAATGCCTCCCTGCTTGGCACTCAGCATCAAAGGGATGGATTGGGGGTCAAAATCAGCTAATGATTCCCGAGCGCGGCAAGCCGCAGCTCACCGCTCCTTGGAGCTCACCACTCCAAGTGATGGGTTAAAAGCGGAGGTCCAATTTCGCTGCGGTAACGTAGTGACAAATCATGCGACTTTGACTTTGACTTTGATATACAGTATATCAGAAAGCTAGATGTCTCGCCCGCACTGCTGGCCAATGGGGAGTGACGTTGTTACGTGGCGGCCATCTTGCCAGAATAGAGCATAACATTGTGTCTATGAGGATATACTTTTTAAATGACAATAACCGATTTCAACCGATTTTCAAGCGGATTGGTTTGTTGTAAACATCAGAGACGATTTTTTTTTTCTTTTTCCTGGAAAGTAACAACAGAGGAACATAGGAGGTCTACAGTACCACACAGTGAGAAAGTATTATAGCTTTACTCTATTTTATTCCGTTTTGTTTTGTTTTGTTTTGTAAAATGTGGCTCTATTCTTTTTAACGTTCCAGAGTGTTTTTGTTTGCCTGTGAGGATCAGGCTGTTTCCCGGTATGAGAGGTGGGATGAATACTAAACAAAAGCTGCTAAATAAATTAAAAAGCAGACAGCAGGAGGTGGGGAGAGAGGGAAAAAAGCAGTCTGGTTGCATATTCTTCAGCTGCCCGTGTGGGTGTCAATATTCAGATTTTAACAAGGTGAATTTAACAGTGGGAAGGCGAGCCGCTACGCTACCCGCTCCCACGCTCCCCCTGTATCTATTGTTAACAAACAGAATGCAGAATGGAGGGATATAAACAAAGAACCCATTCGTTCACTCTGTCTGGCTCCACTGAACACTTCATTCCACTGTTTCTCCCTCTTGTTTTTCCTGTTTTGTTTTTTTTGTATTGTTTTTTTTTTGTAACCTGATGCTTCTCAGTATCAGGTCTGTGTACCACTAGAAGGTCCAAATAGAACAGTGGTTTTCACCCAGCGGTCCGGGGACCACCAGTGGTCCTTGAGAGGGTGCCAGGTGGTCCCCAGGCTAAATGATGGAACGTTGGTCAGCCAGATGTACTGTAATAGTACGTTTTAACAGGAGGCAATGGGCAAACATGGGCATTTATTGTGATCAGCGACGTGGCGATATAAGTGAGGAGGAGGAAGTGGGGCGGAACTAGGAATCAAACTGTGCCGAATGGTTCGGGGGCGAGGGCAAAAAAAGCAGCACTTGACTCTGATTGGCTATCCCTGGGCGATGCTTGGGCGATATTTTGGCCGAAAACGTCAGCTATTCTCATCTTTTCGGCTGATGTTGCCCCGCCCACTTGTCCGACCGTCACCCGTTCTGCTGCTATCGCTGAGTGGGATCTGTTAGCTGATCATGCAAAAAAAAAAAAATGCTAATCGCCTGAAGTGTCACATTAAATGGGATTAAATAAAGCGCCAAGAAAGTGTCAAGGGTAACAAGACTGTAGAATCTACAGTCTTGTTACCCTTGACACTTTCTTGGCGCCCAACCTTTTTTGACCCAAGATCTACTTTTCAGCAGCCAACCCCTCCGGGATCTACCAGTCCAATATCAACATTTCAAACCACACGCATCGTTGCCAGCCTACAGTAACTTCACAACAACACAGCACTACTTTGTTTTACCACTTTACGTAATGTCCATATAAGCATAAAGTACAACGGACTTGTCATAAATAGAACAGCCTAGAACAGCCTACAACAGACTTGGGCAAACACTGCCATTGCAAATGCAATCATAATAAGAACAGTCCAGAATAGTCCATTATAAGTTGCAGAACAGTCCATTACACGTTGAACAATACTGTTGGCATAATTCACAGACGGCAGACAACAATCCTCCAAATGAGCCGCTTCGTAGACAGACAGACACGCAGACACGCACACACACACACACATACAAACAAAAAATATCGCTCTTTTTTTATTTCCACCTCATTTTCTTTCTTTCCTCCCCACATCTCCCAAGATCCACTCATGATCAGGCCAAGATCTACTGGTAGATCCCGATCTACTGGTTGGGCTCCCCTGCTGTAGATCATTCAATGCGCAAAAAGCCTCAAGGGCAATACAAGAGTTAAGTGTTAACTTTTACTCACTTTTTGAGATCACTTATTATGGAAGTCAACAAGTCTCATATCGACCACATTTATAGAGAGAGAGAAAAAAAAAGCTCACATCAGGGGTCTAGACTGTTTCAGGGCCAGGCTGTCCATAGAAGCAATCGAACGGCTGAAACCTTGCCCAGGCTCCAGACATGGAATCATAAGTACATACGGATGCATAATGGATGAGTGGAGTCAATAGACTGACCACACAGGGTCTGAGATCACACATGAGGACACGCCGCCATTGGAAAAAATGGGGGTCTTGTTTTTAACATGATTTTCCATCTTTAGTGAGTGGATTGGTGTAATTCAGGGGTTTGCCACATGTGACTGACAAAGATCCTGGACATTTTGACCATCCAACCGGCGGCCTATTATCAGCCTTTTATCGGCCCAGAAATATATCACACTTTTACACTGAAATGTTACTCCTCTCATTATTACTGTTCTACATATCAGATTAATAATTAGGCTACTTAACCATTAATTTCCACCTCTTTCTGGAGCAGTCCAGTTTTCATTCTTCTCATCTCAGTTATCTTTAGATAAACAGATTTAGATTCAGGAGTTTTTCCACTAATTTTGGCGGTAGGGGGGTCTGGAAAAGAAGTAAATATAGTGACAAATGTGCCAAGTTTGCAACGCTGGTACGTACAGGCACGCTACAATTTAATAGGACTAGCATACTGATCTGAAACTGTGAGTGACACAAGTCAGGTTAGTTGCGGTCTCTAGTTTTGGCCATATAAAAAAAACAGAAAAAAAAAATACTTTCGACCATGTATAAAAATCCGGGACATTCAAGTGTCCAGGATTTATTTTATTTTTTCCTGGACAGACCATGAAAATCCGGGACAATCAGGAAAATCCGGGACATGTGGCAACACTAGGTGTAACCTGAACCGATTCTAAAACAGTCCCTTAAACCAGTGGTCGCCCGGGAACCACCAGTGGTCCTTGAGAGGGTTCCAGGTGGTCCCAGCTACGTTGTTTAACCAGATGAAAAGTTGGATAACCAGATGTAACTCTTGAGAGCGTAAAAATGAAACCAAATGGACCCTTGCAGGTCCATTTGGTTTCATGTTTCATCATGTGAATTAGCCCAAGTCTACACAACTAGAGAATGTAGAAGATTAATGGTCATTTATGATCTGTATGTTGGACTGTTTTGTTTTCTTCGAAATCCACCCTGGAATTGTGGACAAATAACAAAATAAATCTTTAGTTTTTGGGGTCTGTGGGGCTAAAACGTCCTCAAATGGTGCTCCGTGGCTCAAATGCTGAATAAATAGTGGGCCCTGGTGTGAAAAAGGTTGAAAACCACTGTTCTAAACCAACGTTGTTCAAGTGTCAAAAAATAATACAGGCTCTTTTATGGCAGACACCCAAAGTCACTTCACTTTAAAACCAGGCATAAAAAAAATCCCAAGATTTGTGTGAGATTTAAAGGCAGGTTAAAAGTGTCTGTATGGCGGGGTCATGGTTTTATCTCCTAACAGGCTGATGAGCTGCTCAAAGTGCTGTCAGAGTGTTGGACGGCGTCCAGCATTCACCGGGTTACTGCCTGGGTGAGACAGGACAGGACGGTCCTCCCTCTAGAGCTCTCTCTTGCTTATCGAGCTGCTGGTCTAATGACACACACACACACACACACACACACACACACACACACACACACACACACACACACACACACACACACACACACACACACACACACACACCACACACACACACACACACACACACACACTAGAGGCTGACACGTGAGTGGATTTCCACTCCTGTCCCATCCCACCCTTGACGTTCAAATACAAAAAAAAGACCTTTGCGAAGTGATGTCACTGCCACATGCCACAGATAAGTAAGGGATAACGCCGGACTGCGCCTTGGTCAGTTATTAGGAAAGAACTCACCGGTTGGCAGGGTGTTATCCTGCTTATTAAATGGCTTAATGCATTAATGAATAAATAACTATAACTATAGGCCAGGGGGTCAGCAACTCAAGATGTTGAAAGAGCCATTTTCGACCCAAAATTAAATTCAAAATCTGTCTAGAGCCGCATTTTATTATTATTTTTTTTCTTGAAAGTGTGCAAATGTGAACCAAATGGACCCTGGCGGGTCCATTTGGTTCCATTTGCACACTCAGAAAAAAGGTCCTCAAAGAAAAAACATTAACATGGTGAAACACAACCTTTCTTCAGAAATGGAGTTTCTAAAAAAAATAATAATAAAGGAGTTTTACAGAACTCCATTTCTAGTCCACCCAACATCTCTAAGGTATTGTATATTAATGACATAGTAAACTGAAAACCTTTGAAAATGGGTGGTTCAGATTGAAAGCTCCACCTCTGATAACTGCTGGGCTTTTTTGACATGGCCAAGTGCTACTTTAACTGGCAACTGTCAGACAGCGCAACGTGTTTTGGGTGACCGCACCAAAATAATATAAACATTTCATTTATATTATTTTGGTGCGGATCACCCCAGTGTGTATGTAATAATGCTACAGCCACTGAGCCACTAGGGCTGTGTTCTAGAGCTGCATGCGGCTCCTGAGCCGCAGGTTGCTGACCCCTGCTATAGGCTAACAAGGCTGCTTTTATTCATCTACAGTTGTGTAGTTTACGTTCGTCCGCACAAGGAGGTCTGTTGTTTAGCGGAGCGGTCGGTTGTTGTGACACATGTGACCTCTCACGTGACCAGAACACTGGCTTCTGATTGGAGCATTCATTCAAGCCATGTAATAACAAAGGCTATTTGAGTGAACACTCTCTGATAGGCGAGAAAAAAAGATCAAAGAGCGGTCGAAACAGCTTTGAGAGTTTAGAAGAATAAATTCTTGAATCAACTCTTTCACACGGGCGACAAAAATCTTGAGTGTGTTTACCGTCGGTGTGACTCTACCGTTTGAAGAACTGGCAGAGAGGGAACGACATAATGTCTGGCTCCCCGTTGGTCAGCCGTCAACGTGGCCCAAATGCTGTTTGAAGTGGCGGTTTGACAGCAGGGGCGGATCTAGGCATGGGCATGGGGGGGGGGGGGGGGGGGGGGGGGGGGGGGGGGGGCAATGCCCCCTAAATGCCCAGACCGCCCCACCAAACACGAAGGCGTGCAAAACAACCCAAGATATTTCAAATTAAAGTGCTTATATTTAAAAGGACACTACTACTGCTAACTAACTACAGCTGTGTCACCACTAAACCAACAGCATTTCATCATTGAAAACAGAAAACTCTCTGAGTCAGACCTTTAGCTTTATGCATGCTGTGTGTCTGTTGCAACTTCAACAACAACTGATGTTATTATTGATGCTTTAATTGCCTAATAAAAGTCTTTTAACCGAAAATGGTATGGGTGTAGCGATGAAGTCGCCCCTGTACCATTTTCTCCTGTCCCCCCAATTGGGAAATGTTACATCCGTCCCTGTTTGTCAGCCTGTCATGTGATTTTCTCTCACACCTGGCGTTCCGCCGGGCTGCGGCGACAGGTAGGTAGGTAAACATCTCGGGGTCAGGCCACGACGCAGCGGACGGCGGTTCAAAGCTCGTCACCGCACCTCTCTAGACAACGCCTGTCATCCAGACGTGTTTCAGAGTGTTTCAGTAGCAGCTGCTCTGCTAAGCACATGCATCTGTGGCATGTCCCATCGTCCCTCTACGCCAGGGGTGTCAAACTCATTTTGGGGTGGGGGGCCGCATTGGACTTAATGTGACTTCATGGGGGCCGGAGCAGCGCGGTGCCAGTCACGCCGTGGCGCCAGTCACAGACCAGTCGGACCAACGTGGACCTCTCACCTCAACACCGGACAAAACTCCCTGCAGCATTTGTGGAAGACTGTGTGTCCCAGGGATAGGGCTGCGCTCCCACATGAGGAGCCACGCTAAAAGGAAATAACTGCTTGTCTACTCATCCGTCGGATCGACGGGAGACTCCATCATCATTGGTTTTATACTTGTAGCCTCGATTAAGACATTTGCTATGAGAGATGCTATTTTTATTTACAGTGCGCCAATAAACCATTCAAAAATAGAAAAAAAATAAATTTCAAATAGTGCCTTAGCTGAAATTTGTAAATGGCTACAAAACCCATGGTTTTAGGCAGACCTGCTTTTTATTGAAGTGATGGATCAATGAACATTCAAAAATAATGAATACCTCAGACTAACTCAGATTTTTGCTCTACATGCCTGGGGCCGGATTAAATCATTGTGCGGGCCGGATACGGCCCGCGGGCCTTATGTTTGACACCAGTGCTCTACGCTAAGGCAAGGGAGAGTACTGTCACCTGTCTGCAGGACATTATAATATCTGACTACAAACGAGAACGAGGCCTGGTAACAGCTAGCACTGTTCCATGGGCGTAAGGAAAAGTTGCTGCTTTTCTGACTTGCCACGGTTTAGTGCATTTTAGTTTTTACTAAAACTAAAACAGTGGTCCGGGGACCACCAGTGGTCCTTGAAAGGGTTCCAGAAGTTGTCTAACCAGATGAAAAGTTGGTTAACCAAATGTAACTCTCGAGAGCGTAAACATGAAACCATGTTTCACGTTTACATGCTCAAAAGTTAAAATGTTCACCTGAATTAGCCTCTGCAGAAGAACGAGCATTTTGATTTAGGCTACTGCATGTTTGCCTGTTTAGTTTGCGAAAATAAAACCTGGAATTGTGGACAAAATCAAAAGAAATCTTCACTTTTGTGACCAGACTGTGTCTGGTCGCCAGCCTCACCTTCCTGGCCTGCAGAGCTCTCTGGAACAGCCTGAGGAAGGAGGCCAGGCTGAAGCGGTACATGGTGTTGATCTTAGACAGGTCTGTGATCACAAAGTACATCTTACTGGCGCTCTCTGCCAGGGGGAGGTAGGCATCACGCTCCTGATGGGTGAGGGGGGATAGGGAGAGAGAGAGAGAATGAATGAACTTTTTTTTTTAATGTCAGAAATGGAGAATTACAGTACAATTCCAGTTGTGACGAAAAGAGAGTTGAGCCAGAAGGCAAAAATCTCTGTTTACTGAGCTATCTTCATCCCTGCCCTACACTAGGGAAGTCTGAAGCGCGACTCCACCTCAGATAAGCGGCTGAACATGGATCAGAGCTTGACACTAACACTTGCCCGCTTGCCCGGGGCAAGTAAAAAAAAATGGTGGGGCAAGTGAAGACTGCTACCTGGTTGCCCGATCGGGCAAGTGTGCAACTTAGTGCACTATAACACAACACAAGATAAATCTGTCTTGAAGGCAGTCATTGCACTCTGCCTCTGTGTCTTTCCCTGCTTTCTAGATATCCACAATTCCAGGCTGGATTTGGGAAACAAAACAGGCAATTTAACTTTCACATCAAAATGACCATTAATCTTCTACATTCTCTAGTTGTGTAAACCTGGGTAATTAAGATGATGAATTTTAACTCTTGAGAGCCTAAAAATGAAACCAAATGGACCCGCAAGGGTCCATTTGGTTTTACTTGCCCCCTATATATTTTAGGGGGCAAGTGACCATGAGCTGAGGGCAAGTAGAACCTGACTTGCACTTGCCCAATGGGCAAGTGCCTCCGAGACCTTAGTGTCAACCCCTGCTGGATGGATGGATGGATGGATTCAAGTAGCCTGGATAACATGCAGACTATGTTACATTAAAGTTCAAATTCAACTTCAGGGAAGGAACTTATCTCCATGAGTGGGCGTGGCTTATGAATGTTGAAATACTGTTGAGGCTTCCGATTTCTTTACCGGATTACAGTTACCTTCGTTGGAATAACATGGAATCAGAAACAACGGCGCTACATAACAGGTGACGTCAGGGAGATTCCAGTCAAACAGACTCTATCCAGACTCAGTTGCGATCGGTAACATTCATAAGTTGAATGTTGCAACGGCCAATGAGGCTGGTACCAGGCTATAATTAAAGTACAACTACAGCATAACCAAAAAATGGTTAATGAGCAGTGCAGTAGGTAAAGGCAATAGAGGTAACTTTTTTAGCCAAAAATCAAAATAGATGCCGGTATATATTTTGCCTATTTCGCCCTCTACATTGCTTCTGATGCTGCAGCTGTTTCGCTGCAGACAGACGCTTGCTTTGTCCTACCTGCAGATGGTTCAGAATTTTGCTGTTGTCAACAAATCATGAAAACAAAACATTCATTGGGCTCAGGGAAGGTGGTGCTAGGCGCTAGG
Organism: Benthosema pterotum; assembly: GCA_039105355.1. NCBI lineage: Eukaryota > Metazoa > Chordata > Actinopteri > Myctophiformes > Myctophidae > Benthosema > Benthosema pterotum. Next base: position 7,182,750 of record CM076977.1, read on the forward strand.
GGTGTCAGGGCGAGACAGAGATATGTATCATTGTTTTATTGTTATTTTTTCCCCACGTTGGCAATGTGTTTCCTGGCCCAATAAAGCATATTTGGATAAAATAAAATGTATAACATTTAGATAATTGAATAGAGATAGAGTGAGAGAGAGAGAGAGAGAGAGAGAAGAGAGAGAGAGAGAGAGGAGAGAGGAGAGAGAGAGAGAGAGAGAGAGAGAGAGAGAGAGAGAGAGAGAGAGAGAGATGTGCAAATGTGTTAGAGGAAGAGAACTGAGGAGAGAGGAGAGAGCAAGAAGGGAGTGAGATGAGGACAGAGGGAGCGTGATAAGTGGGGGAGTGTGATAGCAATAAATAGACACTGTGTGTGTGTGTGTGTGTGTGTGTGTTGTGTGTGTGTGTGTGTGTGTGTGTGTGTGTGTGTGTGTGTGTGTGTGTGTGTGTGTGTGTGTGTGTGTGTGTGTGTGTGCGTGCATGTGTCTTGGGGTGGGACTGTGATAATGAAAAGAGATGTGAAGACAGTGATAAAGGCATTGGTTGTGGAGTAACAGTGCCCCCTTCAGGTTCACCCTGACTAGCCTGGTGCCTGTGGCTGTAGCCTGGCCTAACCTGAGATGATTTGGGCCTATAGAGGAGGGGGGGTGGCGGGGTGCCGTCACTTTTTAGACGGCAGATGAGCTGATCTGATTAGATCTCACCAACATGTTGTCATCCCCGGCCCCTTGGAGCCACGCCCACCTCGAAAGCTTGACTTCCCCTCTAGGCCACCACAAGGCTAGTCGAGGCTGACCAAACTGGGAGCTAAATGGCTACCGAGAAATGTCTCCTCATAAAAAAAACAGGTCAAAGTAAAGGAACCATTCACTAACCTATAAAAGGCAAAACAAGCAAAGTGTCATCATGCTTTATGTAATGTTATATGTCTAACAAGAGTTGTGCCCCTACGGGGCACAGGTCTCCACCGTCCGGGCTCAGGTTTGAACGTGTGCATATTGCAAAGTAGTTTATTGTGAGTGTAATGAGACAATACTACTATCTATGACGTCATCTTCCCTATCTCACTCTTTATGATGTCATCTCAAAGCTCATTCTACCTCTGGCTCCTAACTTTGTCATCATCTAACGAATCCTCCTAACTCAGGGCTTCCTTATCTCACTCTTTATGACATCATCTCAAGGCTCATTCTAGCTCAGGGTCCTCCTAGCTCAGGCCCCCCTAGCTTGATGTCACATCAGGGTCCTCAAGGGTCCTCCTAGTGTGTCAACTATGACGTCATCATGACGTCATAGTCGGGAGGACAGACAGATCGAGGGCACATACGGGCTACGTGCAGGGACAGAGGACGTTTTATATAGTCGGGAGCACAGACAGATCGAGGGAACATACGGGCTACGTGCACGGACAGAGGGCGTTTTATAGTCACCACCTTCGGTGGAGACAATAAGCATTGGGCTGGAAACAGCAATAGTGCTTGTCCAAATGTTCTGACTAAACGTATTTATGATGACATGTATGTCTGTTTTTAGAACAAGGAGAATGCTTGGAATGGATTAATCATGAGAAATCCCTAGTTTGCGCGTGTTTGCGCGTGGTTGCGCGTGTCGCGTTAGTGGCGACAGAGGAAACCATGCTGCAAGGCAGGGGCGGATGTGACATTTCCCAATTTGGGGTGGGGGATTGGGGCAGGAGAAAATGGTATGGGGCAACTTCACCCCCCGTTTCGCTTTGCGACAGGGGCATCGACACTAACTCTGGGGGAGCCCAGGATCGAACCGGCAACCTTGCGGTTACCATCCGGTGACTGCCGCCTGTGTGTGTGTGCGTGTGCGTGTGCGTGTGTGCGTGTGTGTGCGTGCGTGCGTGGCGTGCGTGTGCGTGCGTGCGTGCGCGCGTGCGTGCGTGCGCGTGCGTGCGCGTGCGTGCGTGCGTGCGTGTGCGTGTGTGTTACAGTACCTGGTCCAGTGAGACCTGCAGCCTGTGGGACTCCCTCAGTGAGTCTTGGATCAGAGCGCTGCTGGACTTGGTCTGGTTCAGGCTGTCTATCAGCTCCCTGTTCTCCAGGATGTTACCCTGAGCTGTGGCCAGAGTCTGGGGAGAGAGGAGAGACACAAATGTTTTTATTACTTTAACTCAGTGGTTTTCAACCTTTTTCATACCAGGGCCCACTATTTATTCAGAATGGACCACCGTTTGCTGACATTTTAGCCCCACAGACCCCAAAACTAAAGATGTATTCATTTAGTGTCTCCACCGTAGGGTGGCCCTGGTATGAAAACTTTTAATTGGCTGATTAAAAGTAATTAAAAAAATATATATTTATGTGTATACTTGTGAAGGAGGAGATGTCTCCTCCGCGTCACCAGAGCTATTTTTAAATAGCTAGCGGTAAAAGCACACTTAGAAGACCAAAAAGACTCCATAAGGGATAATTGTCTGAAGAACACACAGCTGGAGAGAGTCTGAAATGCATTGAATCAAAACATATTCTAATGCAGGATAGATGAGAAAACGCAGCAGAGCATGGAAATGTCAGACTGGAATAAAACGCTCCTGCAACTGTACAATGATTAAACGTCTGACACATTAAAGTCCCAGTTGAACATCATATGAGCTTATCTTAAAAATGCAAATTGGATTTTTTTTTTCTTCTGTATTTGTTATATCAAAAGTCCATACAATCAAATTGTGGTGACGACTTGAGGCACACGTCAATGAAAACCAATAAATATTAAAGGGGGATTACACCTTCTTCAGACCTCCATTCCTAGGAAACACAGAATGGGGAAACGTTTTTATCATGTCCACCCAGCACCTCTAAGGTATACTAATGACATATTAGAATGTTGAAAATGGGTGGAATTCCTCTTTAAGCACAGCCGTTTAAAACTGTTCAATACAGGAACATACGCGAGAGTGAGATGCATGTGTGTGCGGGTGTGTGCGAGAGAGAGAGAGAGTTCATGTTCAAATGAGAAAGTAAATCGATTGAGTTGAGAAAGTGAAACAATGAATTCATCTCTCATGGTGGTTGTGTACACTATGCCAGAGGGACAGTTCTAATAGCAATTAAACACCATCCAGTGGGCCGGAGATAATTCATTCATAGGCCTGGGGACCTTGAGCTTGACATACAGTATATACATACTGTACAGTATATGTGTTGCTGCACAGTGGCACATTGGAGGTTGTGTGCAGAGTGTTTTGGGACAGTCAGAGAAAGCAATCCTTGACTGTGATGGCCGTCGACCGTTTTGCATAAAAGTCACCCATTTTCCCTGCTAAGCCTAACCCTAAATATTACCTCCCTAGATAAAACCTATGCCTACACCTAACCTTAACGCTTGACCATTATGCAAACCGCCGCGACTGCTATGCACAATGGTCGCAATAGTTGTGTCTGTTTGGAGAGCACCGACGTGCAGGGTGAAATGAGGTGAAATGATCCCCAGCGTTAACAGGTTCTGGGTGGTTTTAATTATTTCTCACACTGTTCTTCCCTCCCAGTCAAGCGCAGACCGACACTCGACACTCCAAATGAAAGGCGGCTTTTGCTGTATTGTGTTTTCACCTAATTAAACCTAAACCTTATTTTATTTTTATTTTTTTGTCATTGTCGGGGTGGGATGAAAGTGGAGAGCTAACTGCATCATCACAGCCTTTCTGTGTGGAGTTTGCATGTTCTCCCCGTGTCCCCTAGGGTAGATACCCTCACATGGGTTGACACTAAGGTCTCCGAGGTACTTGCCCATCGGGCAAGTGCAAGTCAGGTTCTACTTGCCCTCAGGTCATGGTCACTTGCTCCCCAAAAATATATTGTAAATTTTGCATTTAAGTTTACTTCCTACTCCCTGAGAGGGTTCCTGGTGGTCCCAGTTAAGTTGGTTAAACAGATGTAACTCTTGAGAACGTAAAAATTAAACCAAATGGACCCTTGCGGGTCCATTTGGTTTCATTTTTACACTCTCAAGAGTTAAAATTAATCATCTTAATTAGCCCAGGTCTACACAACTAGGGAATGTAGGAGATTAGGTCGTTTTGATGTGTATGTTAATTTGCCTGTTTTGTTTCCCAAATACAGCCTGGAATTGTGGATATCTAGAAAGCAGGGAAAGACACTTGCCCGATCGGGCAACCAGGTAGCAGTCTTCACTTGCCCCACCATTATTTTTTATTTTTTTTACTTGCCCCGGGCAAGTGTTAGTGTCAAGCCCTGCCTCACATGTTCTCCCCGTGTCCCCTAGGGTAGATACCCTCACATGTTCTCCCCGTGTCCCCTAGGGTAGATACCCTCACATGTTCTCCCCGTGTCCCCTAGGGTAGATACCCACACATGTTCTCCCTGTGTCCCCTAGGGTAGATACCCTCACATTTTCTCCCTGTGTCCCCTAGGGTAGATACCCTCACAAAAACATGCAGTAATCCTGGGCTCTAGACTGCCTCCCCCTGGCCAGCCGGTGGTGCCTGATGGAGGGGACAGGAACTGGTTGGAATAACGTGTTCCTTCCACGCGCTACATCCAACCAGGGAAACTCCCCCCTGCCAGGTGAAAATAAGGCAGCTTGGAGTCCTCATGCATTGAAGAAAGCGGCAGACCAGAAAGTGCCTCTCCCCAGGTTGGTGGAGGGTGTGTAGAGCCCAGGATCACATTAGGAATTGGCACCGGGTGGAAAATGGGTAAGAAAATGGTGGGATGTATGCATTGCATGTGTACCTCCAGTAGTGTCTCCTCTAGCAGGGCCAGTTGGATCTTCTTGTCCTCTTCTTGTTGGAGCAGTCTGGTCTTCTCTGACTCCAGCTCAGGTTTCTCTTGCTGGATGGTCAGCGCTAGGAGCTAACATTCAACACACAACATCTGGATGGTCAGCGCTAGGAGCTAACATACAACACAACATCTGGATGGTCAGCGCTAGGAGCTAGCATACAACACAACAACTGGATGGTCAGCGCTAGCAGCTAACATTCAACACACAACAACTGGATGGTCAGCGCTGGGTGCTAACATTCAACACATCTATTCTAGAGAGTCAGCACTAATGGCTAGCATTCAATACAACATCTAGATGTGCTGATTTTCAGCACAACATTCAGACAGTCAGTGCCAGACATGGAATGTAATCATTTTAGGAGAAAAATAGCAAATTCTGGAGGGAACAATGGCCAAAAGCCAGGGCTCCAAGTCCACAAATCTTTTTTTAAATAAACGTCAAGGGTTCTGGATGATTTTGTTTCACACCATCGGTTAGACACCCTCCCCAAACCTACAGGGTATTTTGAACCCGCAGCGCAGATTTGTTTTAATCCACCACACATTGGTCTACAGACACGGATGATTTTTTAAACCACAGCAGGGGTTTGTTTGACGAGTAGGGACTTTTAAGAGTACGCCAGTGACGCCTCCACTACGGCAACAGGAAGTAGTTCCTACTACGGCAGAACCTACACTTTAACATAGTGTCCACGACGCCTGTTTGACACACGCTGCATAGACACGTCACCATGGTAGCCCGTTGTTGTTGCGGACTGCTGTTTGCTTCATAATTTTTGTGCACTCTCAGAAAAAATGGGCTCTCAGAGAATAATCATTAACATGGCGAAACACAACTTGATGATGTCCTCAAGATGTATTTCACCATGTTAATGATTTTTTTTTTCAGACCTCTATTTCTCGGAAACACAGAATGGGGGACCTTTTTGTCATGTCCACACAACATCCCTAAGGTATAATTATTGCATAGTAAAAAGGTTGAAAATGGATGAAATTCCTTAAAATAAATTTCTTAAAATACCCAATCTACAAGCCCACGCCGTTACCTGCCCCCGCAGTCCTGCCCTGGTGGTGGTGAAGTTGACCTCGGTAACCACGGAGACGGCGTCGGGGGGGATGACGGGGTTGGGGTTCCTCGTGGCCAGGAAGAGGCGGAAGTCCTCGTTGTAGTCGATCACCTTGTCTCCCACCTGGACCACGTACCTGGGACCTGGACACACGGAGGAGAGGAGAGACGTGGTGTTAGGACACTAATACATCACTTCAAACCAGCTACGCTTCTTTTTTATTCATGTGGTACTTCAAGAATTAGTATGTCTGTAAAAACTCACGAGTGTTACTAGCACAAAACCTGTGAAACACCACATGGATTTGGGACGGTCTCTGTATAGAGCAGGGGTGGGCAATTATTTTTCCCAAGGGGCCAAATGAGATATATAAAATATTGTGGAGAAGCCAAAACTAAAGGCTGAGCTAAAGTCTGTGTAATATTAATTTAATTTCAAGATAAAAGTAAGCGTAAGACCAACTATTTTGACACCAGGGACCTCTATTTATTCAGTATTTGAGCCACAGAGGACCACTATTTGATGACATTTTAGCCCCACATACCCAGAACCTAAAGATTTCTTTTGCTTTTGTCCACAATACCATACAGGCTGGATTTCACAAACGAAACAGTCCAACATACAGATCATAAATGACCATTAATCTTCTACATTCTCTAGTTGTGTAGACTTGGGATAATTCAGATGATGAATATTTTAACTCTTGAGAGAGTTACATCTGATTAACAAACATTCCATATTTAACTGGAATTCTCTCAAGGACCACTGGTGGTCCCTGGACGGGGGCCGGTCAGAGTCAACCAAAGGGTCGCATTTGGCTCCCGGGGCCGCATAATGCCCAGGTATGGTACAGTATAGAGCCCAGTGGTTGAGGATGAGAAGCACTGGGGTCTACAGTACTACCACACCATGCAGGCATGCTTGACTGCTGCTGCTGCCCGCACCGTTTAACCACTCTGTCAATACCAGCAGGTCCCCCGGGACCCCTTTAAATCCTCACAGCTCCCCTCCTCCCCCACTCCCCTCCTCCTCTCACCCCTGGCCCTGGATGTCTCTGCAATGCAGCACTGCTGCTCTGACTCTGTGTCCTTCTCTCTCACTGTTGCCAACTGACAAAATCCAAAATGCAATACTGGCCAGGGGTTGACACTAAGGTCTCTGAGGCACTTGCAAGTCAGATTCTACTTGCCCTCAGCTCATGGTCACTTGCCCCCCCAAAAATATGTATTGTAAATTTTGCAGATGTAACTCTTGAGAACATAAAAATGAAACCAAATGGACCCTTGCGGGTCCATTTGGTTTCATTTTTACACTCTCAAGAGTTAAAATTCATCATCTTAATTAGCCCAGGTCTACACAACTAGAGGATGTAGAAGATTAAGTAATTTTATGTGTATGTTAATTTGCCTGTTTTGTTTCCGAAATCCAGCCTGGAATTGTGGACAGCTAGAAAGCAGGGAAAGACACAGAGGCAGAGTGCAATGACTGCCTTCAAGACAAATTTATCTTGTGTTGTGTTATAGTGCACTAAGTTGCACACTTGCCGATCGGGCAACCAGGTAGCAGTCTTCACTTGCCCCACCATTTTTTTTACTTGCCCCGGGCAAGCGGGCAAGTGTTAGTGTCAAGCCCTGCTGGCACTTCCAAAATGCACTAGAATGCGCTAGAGCAGGTTGGTTTTCAACCATTTCCATACCAGGACCCACTGTTTATTCTGAATTTTGGCCACAGACCACCATTTGATGTTGAGTTTAGTCTCTCTAATTTAGGAGAAATAACTGGCAAAATGTTGGTCAAAATAGATATTATTGTACATTTTCTAAATGTGTAGATTCTTGAAATTTAGGTAATTCAGGTGTTTAAATATAATTTAACTCTCGAGAGCGTGAAATGAAACCGAATGGACCCGGTTTCATTTTATGATCTCAAGAGTTACAGATCTATAAGGGGTCCATTTGGTTACCAATGGACCAATTTCTAGGAAGGAAGGAGGACTCTATCATAGGAGGAAAAATGGTGAAAAACGAGGGTTTTATCTCTGGCGCCTGTCAACCAATTTTGTCCCAACTCACCAGCCAAGCACTAGATTTTCCACCAGGAGTCTTTCACTAATTTTGACGCTGGGGGGGTCTGGAAAAAAGCTACATATAGTGACAAGTGCACCAAGTTGGCAACACTGCTCTCTCTCTGTCTCTCTCTCTCTCTCTCTCTCTCTCTCTCTCTCTCTCTCTCTCTCTCTCTCTCTCTCTCTCTCTCTCTCTCTCTCTCTCTCTCTCTCTCTCTCTCTCTCTCTCTCTCTCGGAGCCCTAGGCAAGATTTTCCCTGGAGCCCCCTTACCAAATGGATCCTTACGGGTCCATTTGGTAAGGGGGGCTCCAGTAGAAATCACCTGTAAAACGGCGCCCCCAATGGATAAAATTATGAAATATTTAATACTGAATATCATTATGTGTGTTTTAATACTGTACAACGTATTTATCCATATTAGGCTTATTAGCCTGGCATCCCTTTAAAGCATGTCTGATGGTCGCCCCCTCCCCTCATGGCACCCTAGGCAACTGTCTAGTCTGCCTAATGGCAAAAACGCCCCTGCCTGTATACACAATTACAAGTCAGGATCACTCAGTGCAGGAATATACACAATGAATAGTCATGTTCTCTTCTCTCCTGTCAGACCAGCTCAACCCAACCAAGAATCTTGCATGACAGATAGTGTACAAAAAAAAAAAAAAAGAGTACAAAAAACACCAGTATGTAAGAGGGACTCACTCCCAGTTCAACCTGCTTCCATTTTTAGACTGTTTGGGTGTTTTAATGGAAGGGGGGGAAACGTCTTGGTAGCCTGTGGTGTGATTCCCCAACTGGGTCATACCAAAGGATTAAGTGAAGTGATGAAAGAAATGAAAAGGTGATTTCTGTCAATCTGTCTCGTTGCAAGTGTTCTTGTGAAATTGTCTTGAGAACTGCAGAAGTTAAATAATTACTTTTTGTCATCAAAATATTTACTGAATTCAAGGAATACATTTAACTCCTGTGTTAACTGTCCATAGCTGAGTAGGATGAGGTAGGTCTACATTTAACTCCTGTGTTAACTGTCCATAGCTGAGTAGGATGAGGTAGGTCTACATGAGTACTGTTTTCAGGAGTGACGTTTTTTCAAGTTGATTTCATATGGATTTGTCCAGATAACCAAGTGTGCTTGCTTCATTATAGGTGTGCCACTGGCCTACGCAATATTTGATTAATAATAGTCCTATTGACATTTAGTTATACATTTTGATTCGATATATTTTGATTTGGATTTTTGATTAGAATTGGTTAGTGTTTAGAATCGAATTCAATCATTCACTTTGTTTAGCTATTGAATGCCGTTGCCCATTACACACTTTTTTTTTTTTTTTTTTTTTTACAAAAGTTCCCCTAGAGGCACTGCAGGGTTTTTAGGCTAAAAGTGATGGAATGAAATGTGAGAATTTTTCTCCCCTTTTGTCCAGGGTTTGTCCAATCCCTCAGGGGGTTTTTGGGGACAGCTGTTGCGATCAACACGGTCGCCATGCCCTC
>CM076977.1:7197138-7209638 GCA_039105355.1 Benthosema pterotum
CTACTGTGACAGAGAGACAGACCACCCAACACAGCAGAAAGGGAGACCACACCATTTTAAAAGATATACCTCCACCACAGACAAGCGACAAAACTAGTGTTAAAAGGAACCCTGCCCAATGAGATAAATATGGATAATACATTATACTTGCTCTCTATTGCTAGAATTGAACATTTAAAACACATAGAATAAGCTCTTTAGTTTAAAAACAGTTAATGTTTTTCATCCCAAGGGGGCCGTCATTTTACTGTGCCTGTCACATGACCTGTCAGAGTGATGACGTCACAGAAGAGCTGTTGTATAGAACATAGTATGGAACGTTCCATGATTAGCCATTATTTTAACGTAAAACAACACCGTTCTGTTTGTAATGACAATGGCGACCCCTGCTGGTGAAATGAAGGACTGTAATACAGACGGGATGGACCACAGGAGGAGAAAATATGCAGTTGTTTAATGCATTACATTAGTTTACTGGTGGAGCGATCTCCTGTGACCTCATCACCATGAGACCATGTGTCCGGCACAGTAAAATGGCGCCCCCCATGGGATAAAAACATCAACTATTTTAAAACTAAAGAGCTTATTCTATGTGTTTTAAATGTTCGATTCTAGTTATAGAGGGCAAGTATTATCCATTTGTATCTCATTATGCAGGGTTCCTTTAAACAATAATAGTAATAGAGACCGCACTGCAGAGAGAGAGAGAGAGAGAGAGAGAGAGAGAGAGAGAGAGAGAGAGAGAGAGAGAGAGAGAGAGAGAGAGAGAGAGAGAGAGAGAGAGAGAGAGAGAGAGAGAGAGAGAGATCCACCATGACAGGGAGAAAGAGGGACAGACAGACAGACAGACAGACAGACAGACAGACAGACAGACAGACAGTGTTTTCTTACCCGTAGCTTTAGTGCACTGATCTTTAATGCAGCAATGTTCAAAACAAAACAAAGACAAAACAAAGAGAGAGATGAATGGTGAACGGTGATACGGAGAGACATGGAACAACCAGCGTGAGAGCGCAGAGCGTGCTGACAACAGTTAAATATGGTGTGTACACTATGAGTGGCATGTATGATTTATAATAATGCAAACAGCTTTCAGAACCAATGGCACAAACACACACAATAAAATAACTGGTCCTAGACACCATTACTTCAAAGGGGCTCTACCATGAATTTTACATTTTTTTCCAAGATTGTTGATCTTAATATGTACCCCATTCCATTGTTACACCCCCACATTATTTTTAAATACTATTTTTAACAGACCTTGATTGAGAAATCTGTGGTTTCCTGTGTGTCCATCAGACAATGGGCCCTCTCGGATTCTTCGATTGAGTAGTACAAGTCCAAATAATAATGATTTTAACAGCACTTCACCCTTTAATTTTGCTTCCACGCTTTAAGTCATTGGTATGCATAATCAACCCAGTCCCCAATCCTCCTACTGTGGTTCAATGGTCTCTTCCCTTTGCCCCTCCCACCGAGAATGAGGTGGGCGGGGAAAAGTGGTGAGGAAGACAAGGGAGAGGTCAATAAATTTGATTTTAAATTCATGACAGAGCCCCTTTAAACAAATACTTCATTAGATTCAGGCAGACAGACAGACAGACAGACAGACAGACAGACAGACAGACAGACAGACAGACAGACCTGCAGGATGACCAGTGCGTTCTCCATAGAGAGGTCATCAGATGGCAGACCTTCACTCTTCCAGATCAGCTGCTCACTCTCTGAGCACAGGAACGCCCGCAGGTCAAAATCTGACACCGAGAGAGAGAAAAGGAAAAGGAAAATGAAGAACCCCCACAGAGCATAATGTGTAGATGTGTGATGATGAGCAATCCCAGATGTGCACAACAGCAGTGGTTTTCAACCTTTTTGACACCAGGGACCACCATTTATTCAGCATTTGAGCCACGGACCACCATCTGACGACATTTTAGCCCCACAGAGCCGGAAACTAAAGATTTTTATGGCTTTTGTCCACAATACCAGACTGGATTTGCAAAGCAAAAGAGGCAAATTAACATACACATCAAAATTTCTAGTTGTGTAGACCTGGGCTAATTAAGACGATGAATATCTTAACTCTTGAGAGTGTGAAAATGAAACCAAATGGACCCGCAAGGGTCCATTTGGTTTCATTTTTACGTTCTCAAGAGTTACATCTGGTTAAGCAACTTAGCTGGGGACCACCTGGAATACTCTCAGGGACCACTGTTGGTCCTCGGACCACCTGTTGAAAACCCCGGCACTAGACTTCTCAAACTCTGCTCGAACCCGACCAGGCCCGACTCGACCCAACATTTTAGGGTCGGGCTCGGACCTAAAATGTATGCAGATCAGTAGGGCCGAATCGAGCCTAGGGCTCCATGAAAAAAGCAATATACAGTATATTGAATTATTGTATTATGATTAAAAATAATAATAATAATAATAATAATAATAATAATAATAATAATAATAGTTCTGTTCTGTCTGGCTGTGTTATTTACCTCTTATGAAGATAGTGCTGATTGGTATTTTCAGTTTTACTCTGTGTAGATTGCTCAAATTCTACACAAACCCGACCAGGCCCGACCCGACATTGTAGGGCCAGATCAGGCCTAAAAACTATGCTAACTCTAGTGTGCACTGCTCAGTACACACTGTTTGTCCAAAATCAGTAGGATAAACGTGTGGTGAGCAGTGTTGCCACCTGGCAAAATCCCAAATGCACTAGAATGCGCTAGATGCTTGCCTGGAAGGGAATAAATGACCATTAATCTTCTACATTCTCTAATTGTGTAGACATGGGCTAATTCAGATGATGCATTTTTTAACTCTTGAGAGTGTAAACATTTTTACACGCTCAAAGAGTTACATCTGGTTAACCAACTGTCCATCATTTAGCCTGGGGACCACTGGTTGAAAACCACTGCCATATGTGGTTTTATATCTGGCGCCTAGCTGTCAATCAATTTCGCCCCAACACACCAGCCAAAAGAGTTTTTCACAAATTCTGGTGCTAGGGGGGGGGGGGGGTCTCTTTTAATTAATTCTTTGAACAAACAGTCACACACACAAAGTGAGTCCATTTGGATCCGGTTGACAGTTAATCAGGCTAAGTGGCCTCGTTAACATGCTGGATGGCTTCCTGGCCTCTGGTGTGTCCGGGGCGTGCCAAAGGTTTGAGTCCCATGCCCCCCACCCCACCCCTGCTGACTGGCAGCCATTTGACACCCTCCAAAGCGTGAGGCGCCGTGGCAGTGACATTTGCTTTAACGCGCCGTGTAACGTCCGTTTAAGTGATGTTCGTTAGGTTGACGGCGTCAATAGTGAAGGACGGCGGCACCCGGCGGAGACCAGTGTTGCCAACTTGGCACATATGTCACTATATTTAGCTTTTTTTCAGACCCCCCTAGTAGCAAAATTAGTGAAAAACTCCTGGCAGAAAATCTAGTGCTTTTTTTTACTGGTGAGTTGGGGTGAAATTTATTGACAGGCACCAGGGATAAAAACCTCATTTTTCACCATTTTTCCTCCTATGATAGTGGTTTTCAACCAGTGGTCCCCCTGGCTAAATGACAGACAGTTCGTTAACCAGATGTAACTCTTTGAGAGCGCAAAAATGAAACCAAATGGACCCGCAATTTTGCGCTTCATTTTTACACCCTCAAAAGTTAAACTATTCATCATGTGAATTAGCCCAACTTAGTCTACACAACTAGAGAATGTAGAAGATTAATGGTCATTTTGATCTGTATGTTACAGACGAGCATCTAGCGCATTCTAGTGCATTTTTTGAAGTGCCACTAGTGCATTTTGGATTTTGGCAGTTGGCAACACTGGCGGAGACGCATGGCACGGGGCAGCGCTGGAATTAACGATGTCACGTAGCCCTGCTAGAGCCGGACACAATCCCTACGTCTAGAGCATTCTAATTTAAAGGACCTTGTCCTGTTTGGTATGCATGGGAACACATACCCGCATTTCATACAAGGACCCCCGATCTACACAATATAGTCATAACTGCATGCACTAGTGCAGGGGTCGGCAACCTAAGATGTTGAAAGAGCCATTTTCGACCGAAAACTAAATTCAAAATCTGTCTGGAGCCGCAAATAATGTAAGCCTAATAAGCCCTTAACAGGGAATTCCACCCATTTTCATTGTTTTTGTTTTTTTCTGAGAGTGTACAAATGTGAACCAAATGGACCCTGGCGGGTCCATTTGGTTCCATTTGTACACTCTCAGAAAAAAGGTCCTAAAAGAAAAATCATTAACATGGTGAAACACAACTTGTGTTTCACCATGTTTTTTTTTTTTTTTTTTCAGACCTCCTTTTTATCATTTCCACACAACATCTCAGTAAACTGTTTGAAAACGGGTGATTCAGATTAAAGCTTGATCTCTGATACGTGCTGGGCTTTTGTGGCCAACAAGTGCTGTCAGTGACTGAAATGTTATTATGTTGGCGGATCACCCCAGTGTGTATGTAATAATGCTACAGTCATGGAGCCACTATGGCTGTGTTCTAGAGCCGCATGCGGCTCCTGAGCCGCAGGTTGTTGACCCCTGCACTAGTGGAACTACTGTATATAGCCCAGTAAAGATGTCTGAGTTACAGTTCCATCACTCCTCAAGGACCGCCTGGGGCAGAACTACAGTGTGAGCTTGTCCAGTACAGCTTGTACAGTAGTACTCTAGTGTAGAGGGGAACGCAGGTTCAAACAGGTAATTGTGCAGGCTGTGTTCTGTAAATCACTGTGGAGGCCAGACACCTTTGTTAATGCCATACTGAATTGTGGTATTAATTGATTGATTGATTAAAAAATTGGTTGGTTGACTGACTGACTGACTGACTGACTGACAGCTTCACTAGCTACCGTGAAACACTTAGGGCGCTACTTTGATTGCCTTACGCATCAGGTCTTACAGCCTCGAGTCTCGACAACCAGGCTTTCGTTTTCGTTCGTGTTGCGCGGAAACGGAAAGCCTTGGACAGACTGGCCTTCAACCTTTCGGGGTGGGCGAGGGACTCCAAATGATGTGACGTAGCACAGCGGTGGAGGGGTCGGGGATGACGACATGTTGGTGTCCCAAATCAAATCAGCTCATTTGCTGTGTGGGTCTCACTAACCAGAAAATCATTTCTGGTTAGGCCAGGCTCCCACACCACAGCTGTGCTACTCATATGAGTTGGCGGTGCCCAGAATCAAACCCACGAACTCGTGATCCAAAGTTAAGAGCTCTACCAATTGAGCTACCCAGACACAAACGGTAAAAAAACAATGCAGTAGCAGTGCATGGCGGCTAATTTGCCGAAGATTTAATATCTATCTCAAGTGTATAAATGTGATAAAATTGTGGTTTTGCAATTTCCCCGGATGCATTTTGACCCTACAAACCCCGAGGTCCAGATAGATTTGTGAAAGGCCAAGATAATGAGGTTCAGACTGTGTGGTAAAGAGTTACCTGGCAGGGTGGTCAGTAAACAGGCTGCTTCCTATCGCATTAATTAATCATGGCACTATCTGCTCTGCTCTAGTCTGACCCCAGGTGCATCCCTCAGCGGTGTATGTGCGTGTGCGTGTGCGTGTGTGTGTGCGTGTGTGTGTGTGTGTGTGTGTGTGTGTGTGTGTGTGTGTGTGTGTGTGTGTGTGTGTGTGTGTGTGTGTGTTTGAGAGAGTACATAATTATGTTACAAGTACAAAATGTCCCCAAAAGTATTTGGCACACTGTATCTGCAACTCTGCGTGATAGAACAGAAATACACAGCATACAAGCTCAACTTCAGCTTGTAGAGGTTTTCGACTTTCCACTTTAACAGTTTTAGTTTACTACATTGTAGTATAAACCATCTTTCACCCCTTTTAATTAGGCTTGGGTACCGTGAGCGATACCGATACTAGTATCGATTGGGACATAGCGGTACTTAGTGGGATCGATTCACTTCAAAATGAACGGTGCCTCGTTTCGATACTTTGTACTGTCAAGAGCGAGCAGAAGGACTGACGCTGACAAGATAAAACAGCTGGTTGACTAATTACAAAGACCGCGTGGTTTTTGTTGACTAAACTAGACGAACATTTAGTGCTTTGCAAAAACTTCCACTCTGCGTGGAAATGTTCTGCTGATCAGAAAAACGCATCATCCCCTCCATGTGTGTGTGTGCACAGAGAGAGAGAGAGAGAGAGAGAGAGAGAGAGAGAGAGAGAGAGAGAGAGAGAGAGAGAGAGAGAGAGAGAGAGAGTCTTCCTGTTCTTTCGATAGAGTGTATTGCCATACACTTAGCAGCAAAGCAGCAGACAGGGAAAGAGAGAGAGAGATGGCCTTACCTTTTCTCAAATTGATCATCAAAGTATAATCCTTCAATTTTGCTTGTAAATCCAATGCATAACCCCAGCAGAAACGTTGCACGCTATAGCCAGGCAGGAGCTACACGTAAAACTACATCTATAATCACGACGGCATGGCCAGAAGTAGTGTTGCCAACTTGGCGCATTTGTAACTATATTTAGTTTTTTCCAGACTCCCCTAGCGCCAAAATCATTGAGAAACTCCTGGTGGAAAATCTAGTGCTTTTCAGCTGGTTGAAAACCACTGCTCTAGCTACTTCTAGTGCATTTTGGAAGTGCCACTAGTGCATTTTGGATTTTGGCAGTTGGCAACACAATTAAGCTTGTTAAGCAGCTGCTAGAAGGGGGGCCTCTCTCCTCCCCTCCATACACAGCTCTCCTCTCCCACAGCCATAGCCCACAGTATAGAGTATTTTTTATTACCTGGAGTATTGTTTGCACAAAGATATAAGGTGTTTTTTTCCCTTTGAAAATAATGAAAAGGCTGATATACTGTAATGTAGCAAGGGGAAAGCTATTTTTATTTTATTGCTAATTAACTAAAAATCACACCTGTGTGAAGTGATCATCTTACATCTTACATCGACCAACATAGTTCTTTTTTTTAAGCAGTGTTTAAGGCAGGTGTTCTCAACCTGTTCGTTGTGACCCCTCAGTGGTCCTGAAATTATTTTGGGGGGTCCCCAGTTAAAAAAAAAAAAAAAAAAAAAACTTAATAAATTGTATATATTTTTGCTGATTTTTTTCCCCTTCTTTTTGTTAAAAGTATCGAAACGGGTATCGTTTCTGGTATCGTATCGGTTCCCAGGTATCGAGTATCGTATCGTATCGGTTCAAAGGTGAAAGGTACCCATCCCTACTTATAATACATTAAGTGCCGCTGTTGAATACGTTAACTGCGACCTTCGTTTTATATGTTTGATTCGCCGTTGTTTGATTATCATCCAGATACGTGGAGGGCATTGTGACGAGGCTGACACGTTATGATGACATAAGGGGAAATCAAGCGTTGTGCCGAGTTGCAAGGGCTTCTGGGAGTGAAAGAGTGAGTAGGGAATATCTTAGTTGGCTTTGGTCTTTGTCTAAGTGTAGCAGGTGGCTACAGCCTCTGTCGTGATGGCCTCGAAAAACCAATATCTGCCCCCGGATCAAGGGGATGTCCTCTTGGTCTAGTGGTTAAGATGTTGGACCTTCACGTGGGAGACCCGGGTTCGAATCCCGGGCGTTACATAAGATCACACTTACTGTAAATGTGTCATGTTAAAAAGTGTCGTGAGTGAAATCAGGGCTATATTGTCGATGTCCACACAGGTAAACTGATATAAATGTTTGCGTGTGTGCGTGCGTGCGTGTATATATTACTCTGCAGTCCAGCCTGTTCCATCCAGCTCTGCAGACAGCTCCTCCTGCGGTCCTCTGAAGCAGCAGACAGGTATGTGATGAAGGCTGCAGCCAGCATGGCTCTCATAGGGAGACTGTCCAACTCCTCCTTTATCTCTGAGACCTGAGGGGGACAGGAGGTTAGGAGTCATATGGAGATCACTCTGTTCTGCAGCCTAACAAGGGGTTTTCAACAGGTGGTCCGGGGACCACTAGTCAGGGTCGGATTGACCATTGGGCGTACAGGGAGGTCTCCCGGTGGGCCACGACCCGTAGGGAGCCGGTGTTGCCACGGTATGATTAAAAACACTGGTTTTCAACCTTTTTGATCCCAGGGACCACGATTCATTCAGAATTTTGAGCCACGGAGGAGGACCACTATTTGATGACATTTTAGCCCCAACAGATCCCAAAAATAAATATTTATTTTGCTTTTTGGTCCACAATTCCAGGCTGGATTTGGGAAACAAAACAGTCAAACATACAGATCAAAAGCAGAGCATTAATCTTCTACATTTTCTAATTAGACACGGGCCAATTTAGCTGAATATTTTAACTCTTGAGAGCGTTAACATGAAACCAAATGGACCCACAAGGGTCCATTTGGTTTCATGTTTACGCTCTCAAAGCGTTACATCTGGTTAACCAACTATACCAGGTAGAACAGGTCCATCACACGCTGGTTGTCGTTTGCCGGTCTAGGCCAAGTCACGCTAATAATGTCCGGCCGATTTTTTTTCGCCCAGTCCAGCACTGCCACTAGTGGTCCTTGAGAGGGTTCCAGGTGGTCCTCAGCTGAATTGGTTAACCAGATGTAACTCTTGAGAACACATGAAACCAAATGGACCCTTGCGGGTCCAGTTGGTTTCATGTTTTACACTCTCAAGAGTTATAGTGATTCGTGGCTCAAATTCTGAATAAATGGTGGGCCCTGGTATCAAAAAAGTTGAAAAACCATGGCCATGGGTTGCCAACTTGGTTAGCAACACTGGGAGTGGGAAAAACTCCTGGTGGAAAGTCTAGGCGTAGATTGTTGTTACTGCTAAACCCGCCTTATCTTCTTTGCCTTTTTAAACATTTTTCAATAGTTAAACTGGCCAGTCTACAAGCTCACAGCATGTCAATAGATTGGCACGTTGAACTATTCCAAAAAGTTTTTTTCAAAATATTAAAAAAGGGATAAGGGGTTTAGCATCAAACAGCAAGGGGTTTAGCAACAAAAAATGGAGCCCCTAGTGTTTTTTGTAGTTTTTTTTTGCTGGTGACTTGGGACAAAATTGGTTGAGAGGCGCCAGAGATAAAACTCTCTTTTTTCACCATTTTTACTCCTATGAGAGAGTCCTCCTTGCTTGCTCGAAAGGACCAGCGAAAAAAAGTATTTTTGTGCACAATGGAAACATATTTGCATTTTGAGGTGTTTCCATTCAGCATCATATCTGCAAGAGTCGTTTTGGTGCAAAAATAGGGATTATGTTAACATGGCTATAGCAGAGAGACAGAGACAGACGGAGAGAGACAGAGACAGACACAGAGGGTGACAGCTATGCAGTAGGCCCAGGGGGGACAGATAGAGACAGAGTGAGAGGTCAGACAAAAGAGAGACACAAGGTGGGTGAGAGAGAGAGAGAGAGAGAGAGAGAGAGAGAGAGAGAGAGAGAGAGAGAGAGAGAGAGAGAGAGAGAGAGAGAGAGAGAGAGACAGAGACAGAGACAGAGAGAGAGACAGACGGAGAGAGACAGAGACAGAGACAGACGGAGAGAGACAGTGAGAGACAGAGGGTGACAGCTATGCAGTAGGTCCGGGGGGGACTGACAGAGACAGAGTGAGAGGTCAGATAAAAGAGAGATACAAGGTGGGGTGAGGGACAGAGTGAGAGAGAGAGAGATAAATGTCAACAGGGGCGGATAGAACATTTCTCAATTTGGGGGTGGGGGGCAGGAGAGGACTTTTATTAGTCAAGTAAAGCATCAATAATAACATCAGTTGTTGTTGAAGTTGCAACAGACACGCAGCATGCATAAAGCTAAAGGTCTGACTCAGAGAGTTTTCTGTTTTCAATGATGAAATGCTGTTGGTTTACACAGCTGTAGTTAGTAGCAGTAGTAGTGTTTCAAATCATTTTAAATATAAGCACTTTGATTTGAAATATCTTGTTGTTGTTTTGCATGACATTATGTTTGGTGGGGCAGACTAGGCATTTAGCGGGGCACTGCACCCCCCCCCCCCCCCCCCCCTCAATGCCCATGCCTAGATCCGCCCCTGAATGTCAATACAGTGTGATTGTAGGTTTTGTAGAGAGCCCTCAGGGTGGGTAAAGAGACAGGGAAGGTGCTGATCAATACTAACACCACAGCCATCATAATGCATGAGAGGCAGGTGAAAAGCTCAATCACATGATCAGCTGATCGATGGGAAGAAAACAGGCCTGGTGGGGCTGATGTTTTACTCTGGTACAGGGGCATTTTTGCCATTAAGGCAGACTAGGCAGTTGCCTAGGGCGTCATGATGGGAGGAGGGCATTGGGGCGACCACAGGACAAGCTTTAAAAGATAAATGCATTATACTTATCCTCTATAACTAGAATTGAACAATTAAAACACGTATAATATGTTATTCAGTTTAAAAATAAAAATAGTTCATAAATTTGGGTGCCATTTTACAGGAGACTTTCCCTGGAGCCCCCTGGTAAGGGGGGGGGGGGGGGGGGGGAATCTTGCCTAGCACAACTATCAATGCTGCAACCATAAGACACCTGGAAAAATACATGCATTTAAGTTCTTTTTTTTTGTGTTTTTTGTTTTTTCTCCAGGAGGGGAGAAAACAAGACCTTTAAGCCCCTCCCCAAACTGCTATGGTCCAATCACAGCTAAGCATAACGTGTGACAGACAAACCTCTCCACCAATAGCTTTCCTATATGACAAAACATTGTTTTAAAAAATAAATGCCACACACACATTTTTCCAGTGCATAGGGCATGTCTTGTTGATGAATGAATGAATGAATGAATGAATGAATGAATGAATGAATGAATGAATGAATGAATGAATGAATGAATGAATGAATGAATGGGTTTATTTAAGTGTCATGCCACCTTGTGGCCCATCCTTTATGGGATTATATGACAACTTTTCATACAGAGTACAAATATCTCATGTCACATATAAATGTGACATGTGACATTTTTTTCCGGCAGTGCCGATCACATTCATTTGAAAAGATACAACAAAACAAAACAGAAAACAACAACACTGCCTCTATCCTATACAGTATCTCTCAGATCTGGCTGTATATTGATCTTTTCCTCAGATCCCATGCTTTTTCTAAGTACTTTGCTAATTTAAATGGATTCTTTTTCAAATAAACATTTAAATAGTTGTGCATCATTCATATTCAACACGTTAACATAATTTATTTTCTTAAACAGTTCTTCTCTAACCTTCTCATAGAAAGGGCAATACAACACAAAATGGTACTCGTTCTCTACTTCATTAAGATTGCACATTTGGCATATTCTGTCTTCTTCATCTAACCCTGTATAACGACCTGTCTCTATATTAAGTGACAGTATACCCCCTCTAATCTGGGCACAGAGTGATCTTTGCTTCTTTGGGATATTAAATAAAACATAATTTTCAACTGAATATCCATGTTTGATCTTCCTATATGTACGTAATTTTGGTTTATTCCCAATCTCTTCTTCCAAAGTGTGCTTGACCTTATCTAGAAGTATTTGCTTTAGCTCTACTATATTTACATAGTTTAGACTAAGATGTATTTGGAAGAGACTTTGAAGGTCTGGTTCCAACAATGAACCAGTATTTAATGTGTAAAGTCTATATTATTTACATTGGAATGAATGAGCCTGGATGGAAAGTGTCCTAGGGTGGACAAGAGGGCGGGGCTTAAAACGGTCAACTGTTATGCCAAACAGTCGCAATTGTTATGCAACGGTCGTCAAATATATCAAAGTACATTACCATGTACGGTAGTATACTTAGTAGCTTTGTAGTGTAGTATACACTAGAAAGCTCATATTATGCTCATATTATGACCATCTATTTTTAACTGGACTTAACCCATTTTTTGAGCTCCTTCTGTGTTAATGTGTTCCATCATACGTTAGCTACTGAAAATAGGCATATATGCAATCATCACAATCATGATGCGTGCGTGCGTGTGTGCGTGTGTGCGTGCACACACTGGGCAGGCCATTATAAGCACTTTGGTCCAACCAAAAAAAAAAAAAAAGCTCAAAAGGACAGGGACAGTTTGGGATGCCATTAGGACGGTCATTATAGGTGAATTAGACATCCTTCAAAGGGAGTCCAGCTGAGTGTAATGGCACTGTGACAGGAGACAGCATCCATTAGGATGGAATGATTAACCTGAGACAGGGGCGGATGTAACATTTCACAATTGGGAGGGCAGGAGAAAATGGTATGGGGGCGGCTTCATCGCCTGTGGCGCGAGCGAAGCGACACGGGCGATGAAGCCGCACCCATACTATTTTCAGTTACAGGACTTTTATTAGACAATAATAACATCAGTTGTTGTTGAGGTTGCAACAGACACGCAGCATGCATAAAGCTAAAGGTCTGACTCAGAGAGTTTTCTGTTTTCAATGATGAAATGCTGTTGGTTTAGTGGTGACACAGCTGTAGTTAGTTAGTGCCAGTAGTAGTGGCTCATATCATTTTAAATATAAGCACTTTAAATTGAAATATCTTGGGTTGTTTTGCATGCCATCGTGTTTGGTGGGGCAGACTGGGCAATTAGGGGGG
>CM076977.1:7213095-7238095 GCA_039105355.1 Benthosema pterotum
CAATTGCAACCAAATGAACCCTAACGGGTTCATTTGGTTCCATTTGTACGCTCTTTGTACGTGTCTGAAGAAATCCATTAACATGGTGAACCATGTTAATGGTTTTCTTCAGACCTCCATTTTTCTAGGAAACACAGAATGGGGGAACTTTTTTTTCATCATGCCCACCCTGCACCTCTAAGGTATACTAATGACATATTAGAATTGAAAATGGGTGGAATTCCCCCAGCCGTCCTAAAATTGCTCCATACAGGGACATGCGCGAGTGTGTGTGTGTGCGTGTGTGTGTGTGTGTGTGTGTGTTGTGTGTGTGCGCGCGCGCAGTGTGTGTGTGTGTGTGTGTGTGTGTGTGTGTGTTGTATGTGTGTGTGTGTGTGTGTGTGTGTGTGTGTGTGTGGGTGTGTGTGTGTGTGCGTGTTGCTGCGCGCGCGTGTGCATGCATGTGTGCGTGTGTGTGTGTCAAAGAGGCATGTCAGAAGAGGTCCTGTGCTTGTATGTGCATCTACCACAAATTTCTATTGTAAAATGTGAACATAATTACATAAAATGTGTGTTGTGCGTATGTGCGTGCATGCATGCGTGTGTGCGTGTGTGTGTGCGAGAGAGAGTTCATGTTCAAATGAGAAAGTAAATCGATTGAGTTGAGATAAGTGAAACAATGAATTCATCTCTCATGGTGGTTGTGTACACTATGCCAGAGGGACAGTTCTAATAGCAATTAAACACCATCCAGTGGGCCGAAGATAATTCATTCATAGGCCTGGGGACCTTGACATACAGTATATACATACTGTACAGTATATGTGTTTGTACATTGCTGCACTGTGGCACATTGGAGGTTCTGTGAAGAGTCTTTTGGGACAGTCAGAGAAAGCAATCCTTGACTGTGATGGCCGACGACCGTTTTGCATAAAAGTCACCCATTTTCCCTGCTAAGCATAACCCTAAATATTACCTCCCTAGATAAAACCTATGCCTACACCTATGCAAACCGCGCGACTGCTATGCACAATAGTCGCAATTTTTTTTTTTTTTTTTTTTTAAACAGTCGATTGTTTTGCAAAATGGTTACGGCCGTCACGGTGGAGGATTGTGTTTGTTATGGGAAGTGGCATTCCCTTTGATGTTTCATCATGAGGCTTTCTTTTTATTATTATTATTATTATTCGGTGTTCGAAAACTCGTTTTACTTTGCAAGTGTGAAATGACATAATGACTACATAACGGCCCTCCTGTTGTGTCTGTTTGGAGAGCACCGACGTGCAGGGTGAAATGAGGTGAAATGAGGTGAAATGATCCCCAGCGTTAACAGGTTCTGGGTGGTTTTAATTATTCTCACACTGTTCTTCCCTCCCAGTCAAGCGCAGACCGACACTCGACACTCCAAATGAAAGGCGGCTTTTGCTGTATTGTGTTTTCACCTAATTAAACCTAAACCTTATTTTATTTTTTTTATTTTTTTTGTCATTGTCGGGTGGGATGAAAGTGCAGAGCTAACTGCATCGTCACAGCTGAATATCAGTGCCCGAGGCGGGGTCAGTGAAAGGGCCTATTCTGTGTGGAGTTTACATGTTCTCCCGTGTGTTCCCTAGGGTAGATACCCAACATGTTCTCCCCTGTCCCCTAGGGTAGATACCCTCACATGTTCTCCCGTGTCCCCTAGGGTAGATACCTCAACATGTTCTCCCCCTGTCCCCTAGGGTAGATACCCTAACATGTTCCCCTGTCCCCTAGGGTAGAGACCCTCACATGTTCTCCCCGTGTCCCCTAGGGTAGATACCCTAACATGTTCTCCCCGTGTTCCCCTAGGGTAGATACCCTAACATGTTCCTCCCCTGTCCCCTAGGGTAGATACCCTAACATGTTCTCCCCGTGTCCCCTAGGGTAGATACCCTAAAATGTACCCCCCGTGTCCCCTAGGTAGATACCCTAACATGTTCTCCCTGTGTCCCCTAGGGTAGATACCCTCACATGTTCTCCCTGTGTCCCCTAGGGTAGATACCCTCACATGTTTCTCTCCCCCTGTCCCCTAGGGTAGATACCCTAACATGTTCTCCCCCTGTCCCTAGGGTAGATACCCTCACATGTTCTCCCCGTGTCCCCTAGGGTAGATACCCTCACATGTTCTCCATGTGTCCCCTAGGGTCGATACCCCTCACATGTTCTCCCCGTGTCCCCTAGGGTAGATACCCTCACATGTTTTCTCCCCCCGTGTCCCCTAGGGTCGATACCCTCACATGTTCTCCCTGTGTCCCCTAGGGTAGATACCCTCACATGTTCTCCATGTGTCCCCTAGGGTAGATACCCTCACATGTTCTCCATGTGTCCCCTAGGGTAGATACCCTCACATGTTCTCCCCGTGTCCCCTAGGGTAGATACCCTCACATGTTCTCCCCGTGTCCCCTAGGGTAGATACCCTCACATGTTCTCCCCGTGTCCCCTAGGGTAGATACCCTCACATGTTCTCCCCGTGGCCCCTAGGGTAGATACCCTCACATGTTCTCCCCGGGTCCCCTAGGGTAGATACCCTCACATGTTCTCCCCCGTGTCCCCTAGGGTAGATACCCTCACATGTTCTCCCCTGTGTCCCCTAGGGTAGATACCCTCACATGTTCTCCCCGTGTCCCCTAGGGTAGATACCCTCACATGTTCTCCCCGTGTCCCCTAGGGTAGATACCCTCACATGTTCTCCCCGTGTCCCCTAGGGTAGATACCCTCACATGTTCTCCCCCTGGTCCCCTAGGGTAGATACCCTCACATGTTCTCCCCGTGTCCCCTAGCTTGGACTCCTCATGCATTGAAGGAAGCATGTGGCCTGCCCTTGCCTCTCCCCAGTTGGTGGAGGGTGGTGTAGAGCCCATGATCACATTAGGAATTGGCACTGGGTGCTAAATGGGTAAGAAAATGGTGGGATGTATGCATTGCATGTGTCACTGTGTACCTCCAGCAGTGTCTCCTCTAGCAGGGCCAGTTGGATCTTCTTGTCCTCCTCTTGTTGGAGCAGTCTGGTCTTCTCTGACTCCAGCTCAGGTTTCTCTTGCTGGATGGTCAGCGCTAGGAGCTAACATTCAACACACAACATCTGGATGGTCAGCGCTAGGAGCTAACATACAACACAACATCTGGATGGTCAGCGCTAGGAGCTAACATTTAAACACAACATCTGGATGATCAGCGCTAGCGGCTAGCATTCAACATAACATCTGGATGATCAGCGCTAGGAGCTAATATTCAACACAACATCTGATGATCACGCTAGGAGCTAATATTCAACACAAACAACTGGATGGTCAGCGCTAGGAGCTAACATACAACACAACATCTGGATGGTCAGCGCTAGGAGCTAGCATACAACACAACAACTGGATGGTCAGCACTAGCAGCTAACATTCAACACACAACAACTGGATGGTCAGCGCTAGCAGCTAGCATTCAATACACAACAACTGGATGGTCAGCACTAGAGCTAGCATTCAATACACAACAACCTGGATGGTCAGCACTAGCAGCTAGCATTCAATACACAACAACTGGATGGTCAGCGCTAGCAGCTAGCATTCAACACAACATCTGGATGGTCAGCGCTAGCAGCTAGCATTCAACACAACATCTAGAGAGTCAGCACTAGCAGCTAGCATTCAATGCAACATCTAGATGTGCTGATTTTCAGCACAACATTCAGACAGTCAGTGCCAGACATGGAATGAAATCACTTTGGGAGAAAAATAGCAAATTCTGAAGGGCACAATGGCCAAAAGCCAGGGCTCCAAGTCCACAAATCTTTTTTTAAATAAACGTCAAGGGTTCTGGATGATTTTGTTTCACACCATCGGTTAGACACCCTCCCCAAACCTACAGGGTATTTTGAACCCGCAGCGCAGATTTGTTTTAATCCACCACACATTGGTCTACAGACACGGATAATTTTTAAACCACAGCAGGGGTTTGTGTGACTAGCAGGGACTTCAACACATCGGCCGACAGCGCCTCCAGGCTTGAAGATCCCGGGCTGGTGGCCAACTTTGGTACTGCAGGCGGGTGGAATTCATGCACGAACGCCCCGAGAGCACGCACGCTGGTTTGCTTTGTGCACGTGGACAGGGCAGTTTGTTTAAATCGTTTTCTGGATGACCCACCGGTCCTCACGTCATATACTACCTCTCAAAAACATAGACGATGTATTATATGACAGATAATAAGCTCAATGCAAACCCACAAGCTTGTTTTTTTGATGCTTTTTGATGTTTTTTTTCCCCTTTGATCGTTTCTCGATGGCGCTCGTTCATGAATCCTTTCCGTTCCCATAATCCCTTGCTTCGGGCACGTTCATGGAGAAATACTTCCACAATTGACCACCAAATTTTGGTGGTCAAATGCGGAAATAGGTGCACTTCCCGGCGGTCTTTCCGGGTGCTTCAAAACGCCAATGAGCAACTTGTATTGAAATGAACGGCAAGGGGGGCGGGGCTATCACTCGAGTCCGTCTCTATATTTTATTACTCTATGGACTTCAAGCATACGCCAGTGTCACCTCCACCACGGCAACAGAAAGTCATTCCTGCTACGGCAGAACCTACACGTTAACATAGTGTCCACGACGCCTGTTTGACACACGCTGCATAGACACGTCACCATGGTAACCCGTTGTTGTTGCGGACTGCCGTTTGCTTAATAATTTTGACAGGTACGGCGATGGCGTCATAGACCCTGTACTTCGTCCAAGGGAGCCGTGGTAAAAATAGTATATGCTTAAATTTCCTAATGACTGTAGAATGGTTGGCACAGTACGTCTGACACCATTTTAACCCTTAAAGCGGATTCCATCCGACCGATTTTCAATATTTTTCTGAGCGTACAAATGTGAACCAAATGGACCCGCTAGGTCCATTTCGTTCCATTTGTACACTCTCAGAAAAAAAGGCTCTCAGAGAATAATCATTAACATGGCGAAACACAACTTGATGTCCTCAAGATGTATTTCACCATGTTAATGATTTTTTTTTTCAGACCTCTATTTCTAGGAAACACAGAATGGGGGACCTTTTTGCCATGTCCACACAACATCTCTAAGTATAATTATTGCATAGTAAAAAGGTTGAAAATGGATGAAATTCCCCTTAAAATACCCAATCTACAGCCCACGCCGTTTACCTGCCCCCGCAGTCCTGCCCTGGTGGTGGTGAAGTTGACCTCGGTAACCACGGAGACGGCGTCGGGGGGGATGACGGGGTTGGGGTTCCTCGTGGCCAGGAAGAGGCGGAAGTCCTCGTTGTAGTCGATCACCTTGTCTCCCACCTGGACCACGTACCTGGGACCTGGACACACGGAGGAGAGCAGAGACGTGGTGTTAGGACACTGTTCCATCACTTCAAACCAACTACGCTTCTTTTTTATTCATGTGGTACTTGAAGAATTGGTATGTCTGTAAAAACTGAAGCAGTACATACATTACGTGCAGTAAGTATAATGTAAGTAAGTATAATGTTTGAATCAGCGGCTGTGGCTCAGGAGGTAGAGCAGGTCGTCCAATGACCCGTGGGTCGGCGGTTCGAATCCCGGCTCCTCCTGTCTACGTGTCGAAGTGTCCTTGGGCAAGACACTGAACCCCAAATTGCCTCCAATGAGTTGGTTGGTGTGAGCTTGTTGCCACCATTGGCGTGTGAATGTGTGAAGTTTAGGACGCTGGCCTCGACTGTTCGCCGCTCTACTTCCCAATGTATGAATGAATGGACCATTGTAAAGCGCGTTGAGCACTTGGAAAAGCGCTATGAAAATGCAATCCATTATAATGCTACAAACTCACCCGACGAGTGTTACTAGCACAAAACCTGTGAAACACCACATGGATTTGGGACGGTCTCTGTATAGAGCAGGGGTGGGCAATTATTTTTCCCAAGGGGCCAAATGAGATATATAAAATATTGTGGAGAAGCCAAAACTAAAGGCTGAGCTAAAGTCTGTGTAATATTAATTTAATTTCAAGATACCTCTATTTATTCAGTATTTGAGCCACAGAGGACCACTATTTGATGACATTTTAGCCCCACATACCCAGAACCTAAAGATTTATTTTGCTTTTGTCCACAATACCATGCAGGCTGGATTTCACAAACGAAACAGTCCAACATACAGATCATAAATGACCATTAATCTTCTATTCATTCTCTAGTTGTGTAGACTTGGGATAATTCAGATGATGAATATTTTAACTCTTGAGAGAGTTACATCTGATTAACAAACATTCCATATTTAACTGGAATTCTCTCAAGGACCACTGGTGGTCCCTGGACGGGGGCCGGTCAGAGTCAACCAAAGGGTCGCATTTGGCTCCCGGGGCCGCATAATGCCCAGGTATGGTACAGTATAGAGCCCAGTGGTTGAGGATGAGAAGCACTGGGGTCTACAGTACTACCACACCATGCAGGCATGCTTGACTGCTGCTGCTGCCCGCACCGTTTAACCACTCTGTCAATACCAGCAGGTCCCCCGGGACCCCTTTAAATCCTCACAGCTACCCTCCCCTCCCCTCCTCCTCCTCCCCTTCTCCTCCTCCCCCACTCCCCCTCCTCCTCTCAGCCTCTGGCCCTGGATGTCTCTGCAATGCAGCACTGCTGCTCTGACTCTGTGTCCTTCTCTCTCAGTGTTGCCAACTGACAAGATCCAAAATGCAATACTGGCCAGGGGTTGACACTAAGGTCTCTGAGGCACTTGCAAGTCAGATTCTACTTGCCCTCAGCTCATGGTCACTTGCCCCCCCAAAAAATATGTATTGTAAATTTTGCAGATGTAACTCTTGAGAACGTAAAAATGAAACCAAATGGACCCTTGCGGGTCCATTTGGTTTCATTTTTACACTCTCAAGAGTTAAAATTCATCATCTTAATTAGCCCAGGTCTACACAACTAGAGAATGTAGAAGATTAAGTAATTTTGATGTGTATGTTAATTTGCCTGTTTTGTTTCCCAAATCCAGCCTGGAATTGTGGACAGCTAGAAAGCAGGGAAAGACACAGAGGCAGAGTGCAATGACTGCCTTCAAGACAAATTTATCTTGTGTTGTGTTATAGTGCACTAAGTTGCACACTTGCCCGATCGGGCAACCAGGTAGCAGTCTTCACTTGCCCCACCATTTTTTTTACTTGCCCCGGGCAAGCGGGCAAGTGTTAGTGTCAAGCCCTGCTGGCACTTCCAAAATGCACTAGAATGCGCTAGAGCAGGTTGGTTTTCAACCATTTCCATACCAGGACCCACTGTTTATTCTGAATTTTGGCCACAGACCTCCATTTGATGTTGAGTTTAGTCTCTCTAATTTAGGAGAAATAACTGGGAAAATGTTGGTCAAAATAGATATTATTGTACATTTTCTAAATGTGTAGATTCTTGAAAATTTAGGTAATTCAGATGTTTAAATATAATTTAACTCTCCAGAGCGTAAAATGAAACCGATTCAGTTTCATTTCACGATCTCAAGAGTTACAGATCTATAAGGGTCCATTTGGTTACCAATGGTCCTCTCGAGGAAGGAAGGGAGACTCTATCATATAGGAAAATGGTGAAAAACGAGGGTTTTATCTCTGGTGCCTGTCAACCAATTTCACTCTAACTCACCAACCAAAAAGCACTAGATTTTCCGCCAGGAGTTTTTAATTTTGCCGCTAGGGGGGACTAGAAAAAAGCTAAATATAGTGACAAATGCACCAAGTTGGCATCTCTCTCTCTCTCTCTCTCTCTCTCTCTCTCTCTCTCTCTCTCTCTCTCTCTCTCTCTCTCTCTCTCTCTCTCTCTCTCTCTCTCTCTCTCTCTCTCTCTCTCAAATGTTCAATTCTAGTTATACTGTAGAGTACTGTATTTATCCATATTAGTCTTATTAGCCTGGCATCCCTTTAAAGCATGTCTGGTGGTCTCCTCCATGGTGCCCTAGGCAACTGTCTAGTCTGCCTAATAGCAAAAACGCCCCTGCCTGTATACGCAATTACAAGTCAGGATCACTCAGTGCAGGAATATACACCATGAATAGTCATGTTCTCTTCTTCTGTTCTTCTCCTGTCAGACCAGCTCAAGAATCTTGCTGCATGACAGAGAGAGTACAAAAAACACCAGTATGTAAGAGGGACTCACTCCCAGTTCAACCTGCTTCCATTTTTAGACTGTTTGGGTGTTAACTCCTGAGTTAACTGTCCATAGCTGAGTAGGATGAGGTAGGTCTGCATTTAACTCCTGTGTTAACTGTCCATAGCTGAGTAGGATGAGGTAGGTCTACATTTAGCTCCTGTGTTAACTGTCCATAGCTGAGTAGGATGAGGTAGGTCTACATTTAACTCCTGTGTTAACTGTCCATAGCTGAGTAGGATGAGGTAGGTCTACATTTAACTCCTGTGTTAACTGTCCATAGCTGAGTAGGATGAGGTAGGTCTACGTGAGTACTGTTTTCAGGAGTGTTTTCAGGAGTTTTCAGGAGTTTTTTCAAGTTGATATATTTTGATTTGGATATTTGATTAGAATTGTTACTGTTTAGAATCGAATTCAATCATTCACTTTGTTTAGCTATTGAATGTCGTAACCCATTACACATTTTTTTTTTTTACAAAAGTTCCCCTAGAGGCACTGCAGGGTTTTTAGGCTAAAAGTGATGGAATGAAATGTGAGAATCTTTCTCCCCTTTTGTCCAGGGTTTGTCCAATCCCTCAGGGGGTTTTTGGGGACAGCTGTTGCGATCAACACGGTCGCCATGCCCTCCTCTAATATAGACGGAGCGTTCCGGTTTGAATGGCAGGTTGTGAACCGGTTCCAGCTGGCCGCGGCCGGCCACTCCAGACAACGCTATTGGCTGCCATCGACTGGCTTCAGAAACGGGAAAAACGGCGAGCGCGGCTGAACGCCGGCCAGAGAACATTAAACAATCAGGGCTTTTTAGACCGGCTTTCAGCTGCAGATCAGAGCTGGGCCTTTTAAAAAGGGACATCTGCACACCACATAATATGTATTATTTCAATGTCATTTGCGAACGTTTCAGTGACTCGAGAGTAAGTGAGAGAGAGAGAGAGAGAGAGAGAGAGAGAGAGGGAGAGAGGGAGAGAGGAGAGAGAGAGAGTCAGAGTGAGAGAGAGAGAGAGAGAGAGAGAGAGAGAGAGAGAGAGAGAGAGAGAGAGAGAGAGAGACGTTCTGAAGCAGATAAGAGCAAGGTCTAATGGGCGAAGGTCTGCCAGACGCTCAGGCCACTGTGATTAGAGCCGTGGTCACCAGGTGCATGTGTGCAGATATAATTAGCATTGGCTGCAGTTAAATGCACTGAATGGATTCATTCCGAAACAGAGATTCATACGCAAGCCTGAATAATAATAATAAAAAATATATCCGGATATCCGGAAAAATATATATTTCTTTCCATCTATTAATTATCTTAGGGCAGGGCTGCCCAAAAGGTAGATGGTGATCTACCAGTAAATCACACAGGCCATGCAGGTAGACCACATGACAGTCCCCTAAAATGCATAGATCTGTAACTCCAAATGGACCCGCAAGGGTCCATTTGGTTTCATTTTACACTCTCAAGAGTTAAATTATATTTAACATCTAGAAATTACGTAATTTCAAGAGTCCACGCAATTAGAAAATGGAGAATACGTGTTATTTTGACCAACGTTTTGCCTCTTCTCTTTCTCAACCACCTCACAGACTGTCAGGTCTGTGAGGTTAGGTTGAGGGTCGGGCATTTAGGATTAGGGTTACGGTTGGAGGGGTCTAGAGGTTTTGCGTCTCGGAACAATGGAAGTCTGCAGAGCATGGCCATACTGAGACGAAAAAGTCCTGCTGATGACAACATGATAACTGTGATCTTATACAGTACATACCCTGTGCCACCAGGTCTCTCCTCAGCAGTGTGTGTGTGTGTGTGTGTGTTGTGTGTTGTGTGTGTGTGTGTGTGTGTGTGTGTGTGTGTGTGTGTGTGTGTGTGTGTGTGTGTGTGTGTGTGCGTGCGTGCGTGCGTGCGTGCGTGCGTGTGTGTACATACCCTGTGCCACCAGGTCTCTCCTCAGCAGTGTGTGTGTGTGTGTGTGTGTGTGTGTTTGTGTGTGTGTGTGTGTGTGTGTGTGTGTGTGTGTGTGTGTGTGTGTGTGTGTACATACCCTGTGCCACCAGGTCTCTCCTCAACAGTGGGTACAGAACAGGCTCCACTCCATCCATCTCCTGAATGATCAGAGTTTTACCAAACCTCACTGCCAGCTCCACTGACGTCATGAAGTTACTGTCCTGGAACACACACACACACACACACACACACACACACACACACACACACACACACACACACACACACACACACACACACACACACACACACACACACACACACACGACAATAATATATTATTTGGCTAATCCTCTCTACCATATAGTCATATCATGTAGTCAAAAATGTTTACAGTACTTCAAATTGTAGTTAGCAAGTGTGCAAGTAAATGCGAGTGCTCAAGAAAATTAAATTAATTCAAGTTAAACTACTACAACTGGACACATAGGGTATGGTCCAAGCCGCACCCATACCATTTTCAGTTAAAGGACTTTCATTAGCCAATTAAAGCATCAATAATATCATCAGTTGTTGTTGAAGTTGCAACAGACACACAGCATGCATAAAGCTAAAGGTCTGATTCAGAGAGTTTTCTGTTTTCAATGATGAAATGCTGTTGGTTTAGTGGTGACACAGCTGTAGTTATTTAGTAGCAGTAGTAGTGTTTCACATCATTTTAAATATAATCACTTTACTTTGAAATATCTTGGGTTGTTTTGCATGCCATCGTGTTTGGTGGGGCAGTCAAGGGGCATTTAGGGGGGCATTGCCCCCCCATGCCCATGCCTAGATCCGCCCCTGGTGAGTAGTAGTGTGTTTACCTGCTGGTTGATGACTTCCAGGCGGTTCTGTTTCAGGTGCGTTCGCAGCCACTCTGTGGCGCGGGAAGACGGGTCTATGAGGAACGGACAGGCCACGCTCTGAGAGAGAGACAGGCAGAGAGACAGACAGACAGACAGACAGACAGACAGACAGACAGACAGACAGACAGACAGACAGACAGACAGACAGACAGACAGACAGACAGACAGACAGACAGACAGACAGACAGACAGACAGACAGACAGACAGACAGACAGACAGGAGAAGGGAACAGTTAATTGGGGACAGAGTCGTTTATCATCTGGACTCCATTCTCTTCGCCCTGTGATTCAGGTTAATGTCTCTGTGATTGGAAAGTGGCTTTGTCTGCAGGTGTGTGTGTGTGTGTGTGTGTGTGTGTGTGTGTGTGGTGTGTGTGTGTGTGTGTGTGTGTGTGTGTGTGTGTGTGTGTGTGTGTGTGTGTGTGTGTGCACGTGCGTGCGTGTGTGTGTGTGTGCGTGCGTGTAAGGACCAAGTCCAGAGAACAAGCATATAATTATTGTATGGTTGAAATGAACATTCAGGCTTGGGATTAGGATTGTCATTTCGAGGTTTAGCATTTTAGGGCTTGGAATTATGGCGGATATGTACTGTACTGTAGCTACAGGCCGAAAACTTAACCATGACAAAAGAGGAGTGTGTGGATGTGCGTGTGCGTTTTGTGTGTGCTCTTGCGTGCGTGCGGGCCGTGTGCACGTGCATATACACGGTGGTACGGTCTCCCAGCCGTCAGGCTGGCAGTACAAGGGGGGCTGCCTGACACCAGACAAAAGGAATTAAGCCATTTTGTTCGGTTACACCACATCCCCAGAGAGCAGGGGTTTTCAACAGGTGGTCCGGGGACCACCAGTGGTCCTTGAGAAGGTTCCAGGTGGTCCCCAGGATAAATGATGGAAAGTTGGTTAACCAGATGTAACTCTTGAGAGCGTAAAAATGAAACCAAATGGACCCGCAAGGGTCTATTTGGTTTCATTTTTACGCTCTCAAGAGTTAAAATATTCATCACTTAAAATTAAGACGTTTACACTGTTTTGTTGGCAAAATACAGCCTGGAATTGTGGACAAAACCAAAAGAATTCTTTAATTTTATGCTCATTGGCATAAGCTTTTCAGGATTTAGCTAGTGGAAGCATTGGCTTTAGCCATCGAAAAAGGTTGGCATTAATTAAATCATTAGGAGCTTTAGCCATTTCTAACCAATAGCAATAAACTTTAGCCCTTTATAGCGTTAGCTTTAGCTATTGAAAGCACTAACATTAGATTTAGCCATTGAAAGCATCAACATTAGCTATTGAAAGCATCAGCTTTTGCTATTGAAAAAAATATATATCAGACCTACAAACTCATCGCACACCACTTAGTGGTGCACGATGAGCTTGTAGGTCTGATACATTTTCCAGGGCAAAATGAATTAAGCCACCCGCCCACACCACCCGACCCATTCCCACTTTACTCTGGTCCTGAGCCCCATGCCTGGCTCCTCTATTTCACGCTCCATGCTTCTCCCTTTCTTCTGCTCCTAATACAAATTTGGAACGACGAGACGAGAGCAGATACAGAGACAGAGACAGCCTAGAGCCTTGTCCTCCACAACCTCCTGCTTTGGTTCCTTGGCAGGTAGTACAAAAGTACCAAAAACTGTCTTTGGCTTTTCCCCCCTCAAACTTTAGTCTGTGTGTGTGTGTGTGTGTGTGTGTGTGTGTGTGTGTGTGTGTGTGTGTGTGTGTGTGTGTGTGTGTGTGTGTGTGTGTGTGTGTGTGTGTGTGTGTGCGCGCGCGACCGACCGTGCGTGCGTGCATGTGTGCGTGCAATGTGCACACATACACACTCCTCAACCGCGGAGTACCAAAGTATTTCAAGGCAAAATGCAATCATCCTGACCTCTGCGACTGACCCGATTGCCCAAAGTATTGAAGCACTTTTGCTTCCAATTAAAGTTCTTTAAAAAATGCTGACATCTATGACATTTATAAATATTGGAACAAGTTCAATACCGGCAATTTGTTTGTGAACTTGTTTGTCGTGCGAAGCATCTCAACTTTTAAAACTCTTCAGTAAACCAGAGGAGGTGTGCATGTGTGAGAGAGAAACTGATGCCAGAGAGAAAGCCCACAAGAGATACTGTACCTACTGTGACAGAGAGACAGACCACCCAACACAGCAGAAAGGGAGACCACACCATTTTAAGATATACCTCCACCACAGACAAGCGACAAAACTAGTGTTAAAAGGAACCCTGCCCAATGAGATAAATATGGATAATACATTATACTTGCTCTCTATTGCTAGAATTGAACATTTAAAACACATAGAATAAGCTCTTTAGTTTAAAAACAGTTAATGTTTTTCATCCCAAGGGGGCCGTCATTTTACTGTGCCTGTCACATGACCTGTCAGAGTGATGACATCACAGAAGATCTGTTGTATAGAACATAGTATGGAACGTTCCATGGTTATCCATTATTTTAACGTAAAACAACACCGTTCTGTTTGTAATGACAATGGCGACCCCCACTGGTGAAATGAAGGACTGTATAACAGACGGGATGGACCATGTGACAGGCACAGTAAAATGGCACCCCCCATGTGATAAAACCATGAACTATTTTTAAACTAAAGAGCTTATTCTATGTGTTTTAAATGTTCAATTCTAGTTATAGATGGCAAGTATAATGTATTATCCATATTTATCTCATTATGCAGGGTTCCTTTTAACAATAATAGTAATAGAGACCACACTGCAAAGAGAGAGAGAGCGAGAGAGAGAAAGCAGGGCTTGACACTAACACTTGCCCGCTTGTCCGGGGTAAGTAAAAAAAATGGTGGGGCAAGTGAAGACTGCTACCTGGTTGCCCGATCGGGCAAGTGTGCAACTTAGTGCACTATAACACAACACAAGATAAATTTGTCTTGAAGGCAGTCATTGCACTCTGCCTCTGTGTCTTTCCCTGCTTTCTAGATATCCACAATTCCAGGCTGGATTTGGGAAACAAAACAGGCAATTTAACATTCACATCAAAATGACCATTAATCTTCTACATTCTCTAGTTGTGTAGACCTGGGCTAATTAAGATGATGAATTGTAACTCTTGGGAGCCTAAAAATGAAACCAAATGACCCGCAAGGGTCCATTTGGTTTCATTTTTACGTTCTCAAGAGTTACATCTGCAAAATTTACAATATATTTTAGGGGCAAGTGACCATGAGCTGAGGGCAAGTAGAACCTGACTGCAGATACTCTGTCTGTGGTGCTGAAATGAGCTTTCTGTTATGGTAGCTGTAGTGACTCTGTCCGTGGTACTGAAATGAGCTTTCTGTTACTCTGTCTGTGGTGCTGAAATGAGCTTTCTGTTATGGTAGCTGTAGTGACTCTGTCCGTGGTACTGAAATGAGCTTTCTGTTACTCTGTCCGTGGTGCTGAAATGAGCTTTCTGTTATGGTAGCTGTACTGACTCTGTCCGTGGTGCTGAAATGTATATTTACTGAAATGTATATTTACTTGCCCCCTATATATTTTAGGGGGCAAGTGACCATGAGCTGAGGGCAAGTAGAACCTGACTTGCACTTGCCCGATGGGCAAGTGCCTCCGAGACCTTAGTGTCAACCCCTGATCTCATTATGCAGGGTTCCTTTAACAATAATAGTAATAGAGACCGCACTGCAGAGAGAGAGAGAGAGAGAGAGAGAGAGAGAGAGAGAGAGAGAGAGAGAGAGAGAGAGAGAGAGAGAGAGAGAGAGAGAGAGAGAGAGAGATCCACCATGACAGGGAGAAAGAGAGACAGACAGACAGACAGACAGACAGACAGACAGTGTTTTCTTACCCGTAGCTTTAGTGCACTGATCTTTAATGCAGCAATGTTCAAAACAAAACAAAGACAAAACAAAGGGAGAGATGAATGGTGAACGGTGATACGGAGAGACATGGAACAGATGCAATTAATGGAAGCAGCGTGAGAGCGCAGAGCGTGCTGACAACAGTTAAATATGGTGTGTGCACTATGAGTGGCATGTATGATTTATAATAACGCAAACAGCTTTCAGAACCAATGGCAAAAACACACACACATGAAACACCTGATAAAATAAAGTGTCTTCCCACCATGAATTTTACATATTTCCAAAATTGTTGGTCTTTTTTATGTATACGCCATTACATTTTTACACATACACATTTTTTTAAAACATTTATTATTTTTAACCT
Organism: Benthosema pterotum; assembly: GCA_039105355.1. Classification (NCBI taxonomy): domain Eukaryota; kingdom Metazoa; phylum Chordata; class Actinopteri; order Myctophiformes; family Myctophidae; genus Benthosema; species Benthosema pterotum. The sequence continues at coordinate 7,228,229 of CM076977.1, forward strand.
TAGTGTACTGAACGCGTTTTGGTGTTTCTAAGCATTATGTTTTAACTATTGAAAAATAGCAGATCTACAAGCTCATAGCGCGCCACCGAGTGGCACGCTATGAGCTTGTATCTCTGATATTTTTTTTGAAAAATCGTGAAAACGTGGTGCAATATTATGTTATTCAGAAACTAGAAATCTAGACAGGACACAATGGGTTAACACAAATTTTTGATTTTCAGACAGACAGACAGACAGACAGACAGACAGACAGACAGACAGACAGACCTGCAGGATGACCAGTGCGTTCTCCATAGAGAGGTCATCAGATGGCAGACCTTCACTCTTCCAGATCAGCTGCTCACTCTCTGAACACAGGAACGCCCGCAGGTCAAAATCTGACACCGAGAGAGAAAAGGAAAAGGAAAATGAAGAACCCCCACAGAGCACAATGTGTAAATGTGTGATGATGAGCAATCCCAGATGTGTGCACTAGAGCAGTGTTGCCAACTTGGCGCATTTGTCGCTATATTTAGCACTTTTTCAGACCCCCTAGCACCAAAATTAGTGAAAAACTCCTGGCGGAAAATCTAGTGCTTTTTTGCTGGTGAGTTGGGGTGAAATTGATTGACAGGCGCCAGAGATAAAACCATCATTTTTCACCATTTCTCCTCCTATGACAGTGGTTTTCAACCAGTGGTCCCCAGGCTAAATGATGGATAGTTGGTTAACCAGATGTAACTCTTTGAGAGCGTAAAAATGAAACCAAATGGACCCCGTTTCATTTTTACACTCTCAAGAGTTAAAATACTCATCATGTGAATTAGCCCAAGTCTACACAACTAGAGAATGTAGAAGAATAATGGTCATTTAATGGTCAAATTCCCTTCCAGGCAAGCATCTAGCGCATTCTAGTGCATTTTGGAAGTGCCACTAGTGCATTTTGAATTTGGGCAGTTGGCAACACTGCACTAGAGTTCTCAAACTCTGCCCGAATCTGACCAGGCCCGACTCAACCCAACATTTTAGGGTCGGGCTCGGACCTAAAATGTATGCAGATCAGTAGGGCAGCATCGGCACCTAGGGCTCCATGAAAAACCCAGGTTTTGGGCCTGATCAGTTAGGGCCGGGCCTCATTTTTTAGGCCCGTTGAGAACTCTAGTGTGCACTGCTCAGCACACGTTGTTTGTCCAACATCAGTAGGATAAACAACGTGTGGTGAGCAGTGCTGCCACCTGCCAAAATCCAAAATGCACTAATGGCACTTCCAAAATGCACTAGAATGCGTGAGATGCTTGTCTGGAAGGGAATAAATGACCATTAATCTTCTACATTCTCTAGTTGTGTAGACTTGGGCTAATTCAGATGAATATTTTAACTCTTGAGAGTGTAAACATTTTTACGCTCTCAAAGAGTTACATCTGGTTAACCAACTTTCCATCATTTAGCCTGGGGGACCACTGGTTGAAAAACACTGTCATATGTGGGTATTATCTTTGGCGCCTGTCAATCAATTTCGCCCCAACACACCAGCCAAAAAAGCACTTCATTTTCCACAAGTTTTTCACTAATTTTCATGCTAGAGGAGTCTGGAAAAAAGGGAAATATAGCGACAAATGTGCCAAGTTGGTGGCACACACTGGTGGTGAACAATCTCCACCCACGCACACGCAAACGCGCACACACACATTTTTTTTTTTTTTTTAAATTAATTCGTTGAACAAACAGTCACACACACAAAGTGAGTCCATTTGGATCCCGTTGACAGTTAATCAGGCTAAGTGGCCTTGTTAACATGCTGGATGGCTTCTGGTGTGTCCGGGGCGTGCCAAAGGTTTGAGTCCCATGCCCCCCCCCTGCTGACTGGCAGCCATATGACACCCCTCCAAAGCGCGTGGCGCCGTGGCAGTGACATTTGCTTTAACGCGTTGCGTAACGCCCGTTTAAGTGATGTTCGTTAGGTTGGCGGCATCAATACTAACGGACGGCGCCAGCCGGCGGACACCAGTGTTGCCAACTTGGCGCATTTGTCACTATATTTAGCTTTGTTTTTTCAGACCCCCCTAGTAGCAAAATTAGTGAAAAACTACTGGCGGAAAATCTACTGCTTTTTTACTGGTGAGTTGGGGTGAAATTGATTGACAGGCGCCAGAGATAAAACCCTCATTTTTCACCATTTTTTCCCTCCTATGATAGTGGTTTTCAATCAGTGGTCTCCCTGGCTAAATGATGGACAGTTGGTTAACCAGACGTAACTCTTTGAAATGAAACCAAATGGACCCTTGCAGGTCCATTTGGTTTCATTTTTACGCTTCATTTTTACACCCTCATTTTTACACCCTCAAAAGTTAAACTATTCATCAACTTGGTCTACACAACTAGAGAATGTAGAAGATTAATGGTCATTTTGATCTGTATGTTCCAGGCGAGCATCTAGCACATTCTAGTGCATTTTGGAAGTGCCACAAGTGCATTTTGGATTTTGGCAGTTGGCAACACTGGCGGAGACGCACGGCACGGGGCAGCACTGGAATTAACAATGTCACGTAGCCCTGTTAGAGCCGGACACAATCCCTGCGTCTAGAGCATTTTAATTTAAAGGACGTTCTGTTTGGTATGCATGGGAACACATACCCGCATTTCATACAAGGACCCCCAATCTATCTACACAATATAATCATAACTGCATGCACTAGTGGAACTACTGTATATAGCCCAGTGAAGATGTCTGAGTTACAGTTCCATCACTCCTCAAGGATCACCCGGGGCAGAACTACAGTGTGAGCTTGTACAGTACAGCTTGTACAGTAGTACTCTAGTGCAGGGGTTTTCAACCTTTTTCTGGGTGCTTCAAAGCACCACTGAGCAACTTGTATTGAAATGAACGGCAAGGGGGCGGGGCTATCGCTCCAGTCCGCTCTCTATATTTAGAACTCTATGAGCACAGCAGTGGAGGGGCAGTGGGGGGAGGGGTTGGGGATGACAACATTGGTTGGTGGGGATGACAACATTGGTTGGTGACCCCCCCCAAATGGACCCCTCATTTCTGGTTAGGCCAGGCTCCCACACCACAGCTGTGCTACTCATATGAGTTGGCGGTGCCCAGAATCAAACCCACGAACTCGTGATCCAAAGTTAAGAGCTCTACCAATTGAGCTACCCAGACACAAACGATAAAAAAACCATGCAGTAGCAGTGCATTGCAGAAGATTTAATATCTATCTCAAGTGTATAAATGTGATAAAATTGTGGTTTTGCAATTTCCCCGGATGCATTTTGACCCTACAAACCCCGAGGTCCAGATAGATTTGTGAAAGGCCAAGATAATGAGGTTCAGACTGTGTGGTAAAGAGTTACCTGGCAGGGTGGTCAGTAAACAGGCTGCTTCCTATCGCATTAATTAATCATGGCACTATCTGCTCTGCTCTAGTCTGACCCCAGGTGCATCCCTCAGCGGTGTGTGTGTGTGTGTGTGTGTGTGTGTGTGTGTGTGTGTGTGTGTGTGTGTGTGTGTGTGTGTGTGTGTGTGTGTGTGTGTGTGTGTGTGTGTGTGTGTGTGTGTGTGTGTGTGTGTGTATGCATGAGTGTGTGCATGTGCGTGCGTGTGCATGCATGAGTGTGTGTGCTTGAGAGAGTAGCCTACATAATTATGTTACAAGTACAAAATGTCCCCAAAAGTATTTGGCACACTGTATCTGCAACTCTGCGTGATAGAACAGAAATAGACAACATGCAAGCTCAACTTCAGCTTGTAGAGTTTTTCGACTTTCTACTTTAACAGTTTAACAGTTTTAGTTTATTACGTTGTAGAATAAACCATCTTTCACCCCTTTTAATCCATTAAGTGCCGCTGTTGAATGCGTTAACTTAACTGCAACCTTCGTTTTATATGTTTGATTCGCTGTTGTTTGATTATCATCCAGATGCGCGGAGGGCATTGTGACGAGGCTGACACGTTATGATGACATAAGGGGAAATCAAGCGTTGTGCCGAGTTTAGGGTGACCAGATCCAAACTGTTCATTTGAGGGACGGAAGTGTTGCGTGTGTGGGACAAGTGGAGTGGGGAAACGGGACAAAATGTAGAGCAAATTATTAAAGACTTGATGTCAATATTCCAAAAATATTTTGGGATTTCATTTCACGTATAGCAAAAACAGCTGATCTAAAAAAAAAAAAAAAATAGCTGATCTACAATCTCAAAACGCGTCGCGCTGCGACGCGTTTTGAGCAGGAAATAGCATGAAATTATACAACAGAAATCCGACTATTAGTTGGGGCACTACAAATTATTAGGGCATTTTGAACACTGGTGCCTGTCAGTCACAATGTGGGACAGAGTCTCAATCTGTGGGACGCTTGAAAAGTCTTGGAAATGAGGGACTGTCCCACGCAAAGAGGGACATCTGGTCACCCTGGCCGAGTTGCAAGGGCTTCTGGGAGTGAATGAGGGAGTAGGGAATATCTTAGTTGGCTTTGGTCTTTGTCTAAGATCACACTTACTGTAAATGTGTCATGTTAAAAAGTGTCGTGAAATCAGGGCTATATTGTCGATGTCCACACAGGTAAACTGATGTAAATGTTTGCATGCGTGCGTGTGTGCGTCTGTGTGTGTGTGTGTGTGTGTGTGTGTGTGTGTGTGTGTGTGCGTGTGCGTGTGTGCATATATATTACTCTGCAGTCCAGCCTGTTCCATCCAGCTCTGCAGACAGCTCCTCCTGCGGTCCTCTGAAGCAGCAGACAGGTAGGTGATGAAGGCTGCAGCCAGCATGGCTCTCATAGGGAGACTGTCCAACTCCTCCTTTATCTCTGACACCTGCAAGGGGGGACAGACGGTTTAGAGCACACCTGGGCATTATGCGGCCCGGGGGCCAAATGCGGCCCTTTGGCTGCCTCTGACCGGCCCGGGGACCACCAGTGGTTCTTGAGAGAGTTCCAGTTCAATATGGAAAGTTGGTTAACCAGATGTAACTCTTTCAGAGCGTAAAAATGACCCTTGCGGGTCCATTTGGTTTCATTTTTACACTCTCAAGAGTTAAAATATTTATCTAAATTAACCAGAGAATGTAAAAGAATGGTCATTTTTTTATATAGGTTTGCCTGTTTTGCTTATGAAATCCAGCCCGGTATTGTGGACAAAAGCAAAAGCAATCTTTAGTTTTGGGGTCTGTGGGGCAAAAATGTCTTTAAATGGTGGTCCGTGGCTCAAGTACTGAATAAATAGAGGGCCCTGGTGTCAAAATGGTTGGTCTTGCTCTTAATTTTATCTTGAAATTAAATTAATATTACACAGACTTAATATTACACAGACTAGTTCAGCCTTTAGTCTTGGCCATCCACAATATTTTATGTATCTCATGTGGCCCCTTGGGAAAAATAATTGCCCAGCCATGGTTTAGAGTCATATGGAGATCACTCTGTTCTGCCCCGCAGCGACAGCAGCCTAACAAGGGGTTTTCAACAGGTGGTCCGGGGACCACTAGTCAGGGTGGGATTGACCATTGGGCGTACAGGGAGGTCTCCCGGTGGGCCACGACCCGTAGGGAGCCGGTGTTGTCACGGTATGATTAAAAACACTGGTTTTCAACCTTTTTGATCCCAGGGCCCACTATTCATTCAGAATTTTGAGCCACGGAGGAGGACCACTATTTGATGACATTTTAGCCCCAACAGACCCCAAAACTAAATATTTATTTTGCTTTTTGGTCCACAATTCCAGGCTGGATTTGGGAAACAAAACAGTCAAACATACAGATCAAAAGCAGAGCATTAATCTTCTACATTTTCTAATTAGACTTGGGCCAATTTAATATTTTAACTCTTGAGAGTGTTAACATGAAACCAAATGGACCCGCAAGGGTCCATTTGGTTTCATGTTTACGCTCTCAAAGAGTTGTATCTGATTAACCAACTATACCCGGTAGAACAGGTCCATCATGCGCTGGTTGTGGTGGGCTGGTCTAGGCCAAGTCACGCTAATTCACGCTAATTTGGCCCAGTCCAGCACTGCCACTAGTGGTCCTTGAGAGGTTGGTTAACCAGATGGTTAACCAGATGTAACTCTTGAGAACGTAAACATGAAACCAAATGGACCCTTGCGGGTCCATTTGGTTTCATGTTTATGCTCTCAAGAGTTAAAATATTCATCATCTTAATTAGCCCAAGTTCGCACAACGAGAGAAGAATAATTAGTTGGGTCGTTTCTGACCGTTCCGTGACCGTGGAGAGCGAAGGTCCGTTTCTCAATGGAATTATCATCTAAGAGAGTTATTAAATAAATTTGGCCGGGGTGTACTTTCTGAAAGTGCGGGCAATTTTTTTTAGAGCCCATAATCCAAAATGTCCGCCCAAAAAATGTGTTTTTTCCTTCATAACTTGAAATGCATTGATTTTACACCCCATTAATGTATTGAACATTAATACAAAGTTGGCATTACGGACGATTTGGTACCAAGCACATGTCTGTATCTTCTATAGTTCTCGAGATACAGCATATAGGTACTTTCACAGATTGAGGAGAGCAAGACATTTGTATCATTGATTCTCAAGTCAATCAAATGGTGATACAGGCATGAAAATTGGTACACACACTCTTCAAACCCCACTATTTCTAAAAGTACTGCGTGCCCTGCAAAATTCCAAGATGGCAGCCCCCAAAATCCAAGATGTCCGTCCAAAAATGTGGTTTTTCATTCATAACTCGAAATAGAAAGATTTTAAGCCTCATAAATGTATTAAACGTTAATATAAAGTTGGGCATTGCGGACATTTTGATGCCTAGTACATGTCTGTATGTACTACGGTTATTGAGTTACAACATATACGTAGTGATGAGGCACCAAAAGGGTAACATTTTGGCACGTTTCACTCTTTTACTCAAAGATTCCTTTATTACCATCCTAACCATTTTCAGGAAATGGACCTACATGGGTCTGCTATCATTAACCACTTCAAGTTTTTCACATGTTACACTATGACCCTATTACACATATTGTCCTTTTACACTATACCGCTATTGCGTATATTACAATGTTACACTATTACCCTAATGCACAAATATTACACTATTAGCCCTATTACGTTATTACACTATTGCATATATTACACTATTACACTTATTAGCATATTATACCATTACACTATGACACATGCTACACTTGGTGCGTTTCAGATATCCACTTCAGATATCCACTTAGGCCTGGGTTTCCGTTACCTCTAAACCCCTTATCCCTTAACTTCTTTGCCTTTTTAATGTAATTTAAAAAACATTTTTCAATATAGTTAAAATGGGCAGTCTACAAGCTCACAACGTGTCAGTAGATTGGCATACCAAAAGGTTTATCAATACTAAAAGAGGGATAATAATAAGGGGTTTGGGATAAAGGGTTTAGCGTGTGACGAAAATGGAGCCCTTATTGTGAAACACACACTCCGTGTGAAGCACACAGACATTTCTGCGTGGCTTATGTTGGCAAAATATACACAGCAAATTTAGCACTGAAACAGCATTCACGTTCGGTTTAATAACTCCCGACCCTTTTCATCAATTGAAAAACTTGAAGTGGTTAATGATAGCAGACCCATGTAGGTCCGTTTCCTGAAAATGGTTAGTATGGTGATAAAGGGATCTTTGAGTAAAAGAGTGAAACGTGCCAAAATGTTACCCTTTTGGTGCAACATCACTACGTATATGTTGTAACTCAATAACCGTAGTAGATACAGACTAGGGCTGGGAATCGATCCGAATTCCCAGCCCTAGTCTGCATTGCACAGATGAGATTGTCGGCAACGAAATGCTGTTTGAGAAGCATCCTTTTTATTATTTAAACGACTTCAAGAAAAAAAATGCATTTGTAGGCTATAGCTCATTCAAGTGTTTTAATCTATAGTGCACATAACGTGTACTCGGCCGTGAACTGTATTGTTTCAGTCATACACGTGTAACATTTAACTGCACGTGCTGTATGTAACTAACCGCTACAGTCATAGACCAGGGACGGATCTAGGCATAGACATGGGGGGGGTAATGCCCTCTAAACGCCCTGACTGCCCCACCAAACCATGACGGAATGCAAACAACGAAAACTTCAAAGATATTTCAAATCAAATGCTTATAGCGGTAGTTAAACATTGACTAACTACAATTGTGGCACCACTAAACCAACTGCCATTTTCGGCTGCCCCCCCGATTGAGAAATATTACATCCAGGCCTGGCCATAGAGCGTAGCCACCAGAGATACGCACTCCGTTCACTTCAAGAAACCAAATGAGCGCTTGCGGGTCCATTTGGTTTCATGAAGTGAACAGAGTTTCACTTTTACACTCTCAAAAAGTTACCGTACATCTGGTTAACCAACTGTCTATCATTTAGCTGGCGAGCACCAGGAATCCTCTCAATGCGCTCGACGAGGCGACATCAATGTAATGTGCCTTTTTTTAGGTCTTTTTTTTTGCCGCGTCCTCCTCCTGATCGAGCAGCAGCCCAGCCTTTCGAAACCCGTTCGTGATCGTGGATGTTTTCTGACACTTTTCCACGCAGTCAGGACCCACTGCCAGACTTGAGAAAAAGTTGCTTTCCGCATGCGACCAGTTTTGGTGAAAGATTTCTCGCCGCTCGTCATCCAAGCCTGTTTTCAAAGTGGCGAAGTGCCACTTTGAAAACACATTGATGTCCAGGGGCTGCCCCCAGGAATCACGGCAGGAATCGAGCACGATTTCACAGAATCTGTTATATGGGCCCCCATGCTGTCCAAAACGAGCTTTTTTTGGCACGTGTTTTTTTTGGCAGCGGCGGCGACGCATTTAGTAGTGTCTGTCTTTTCTACTGTATAGTGCGCCTCCGCGTAAAAGAAAATGGTGCCAGTCACATGAAGAAGATCGATCCACACATTTTTGAATCGATATCGTGTTTTTGAGCGTGAATCGATATTGGATCGCTGGATCGATTTTTTGAACACAGCCCTAATACAGACTGATACTTGGTATCAAAATGTCCGTAATGCCCAACTTTATATTAACGTTCAATACATTTATGAGGCTTAAAATCTTTCTATTTCGAGTTATGAATGAAAAACCACATTTTTGGACGGACATCTTGGATTTTGGGGGCTGCCATCTTGGAATTTTGCAGGGCACACAGTACTTTAGGAAATAGTGGGGTTTGAATATGGTGTGTAGCAATTTTCATGCCTTTATCACCATTTGATTGACTTGAGAATCAATGTTACAAATGTCTTGCTCTCCTCAATCTGTGAAAGTACCTATATGCTGTATCTCGAGAACCATAGAAGATACAGACATGTGCTTGGTACCAAATCGTCCGTAATGCCCAACTTTGTATTAATGTTCAATACATTTATCGGGTGTAAAATCAATGCATTTCAAGTTATGAAGGAAAAAACACATTTTTTGGGCGGACATTTTGGATTATGGGCACTAAAAAAAATTGCCCGCACTTTCAGAAAGTACACCCCGGCCAAATTCATTTAATAACCCTCTTAGATGATAATTCCATTGAGAAACGGACCTTCGCTCTCCACGGTCACGGAACGGTCGGAAACGACCCAACTAAATGGCTATTTCGGTTTGTATGTTTTGCCTGTTTTGTATCCCCAAATCCAGTCTGGATTTGGAAAACAAAATAAAAATCAAAATAAAAATGTCCTCAGATGGTGGTCCGTGGCTCAAATGCTGAATAAATGGTGGGCCCTGGTATAAAAAAGGTTGAAAACCCATGGCCTGATATGTTGCTTGTGCTGTAATACTCCCAGTGTTGCCAACTTGGTTAGCAACACAGGGAGTGGAAAAACTCCTGGTGGAAAGTCTATGCCTAGATTTTTGTTACTGCTAAACCCCCTATATGCCTTATCTTCTTTGCCTTTTTAAACC
>CM076977.1:7248095-7265595 GCA_039105355.1 Benthosema pterotum
GGACAAGAACAAGGTTTACACATTGAAAAAGCAGAGAAATAACATTATGTAATATATAATTACATGTATTACTCTTACTACTTTACTATAACATAACATGATTTCATAATTAGCTTTTAAAGGAGTAATAAGCAGTAATATGCAGGTCACTAATCCTGCATTTGATCCACTGCAACCATTTCCTTTTCCCCATGTCCTAAGCAGTAACATACACAGCAGCAACACAATTTATTTAAATTTAAAGTGAATCTACCAACACTGTGTATTGTCTGATGGACATTTGTACATTATGGATAAAGCCATTTATTTTATTTTATTTTATTTTATCCCACCATTTTGTAGCCCATTTCTCCACCCAGTGCCAATTCCTAATGTGATCCCTCCACCAACCTGAGGAGACAGCAGACTGGCCTCATGCTTCCTTCAATGCATGAGGAGTCCAAGCTGCCTTCTTTTCACCTGACAGAGGGGAGTTTCCCTGGTTGGACGTAGCAAACACGTTATTCCAACCAGTTCCTGTCCTCTCCATCAGGCGTCCCGGCTGACCAGGGGGAGGCAGTGTAGAGGCAGATAAAGCCATTTATGTAGAGGATTTCCAATTCCATTTGGCCAGAGGAGACAGATCCTCGCACCAGCCGTCCACATGCCCACAAGCAGGCAGTTTAATCAATAAAATAAAAATAAATGAAGACATTTTACTGAGTATCACCACATAATCTGTTTCTGAAGGCTGTATTAATTATACAGCCCATAAACTGTTATGGTTCCACATACGGTATATCCGCCAGGAACCGCCTGGACAAGCTTCTCATGGATTAAAGAAAAAAAAATGAAATCTCACAACCGAAAAAAAAAATGTTTTCAGGTCAAGTCATAGCGTGCTATTTTTGAAACAGCGTGAAAGGACCCCCTTTCTATGAGCTGGCGGTCGAGATTAAAAATATAGAATTATGAGTTGAAAAAGAGACTGAGGCACAATTCCTTTTTATTATGATGTGTCCAATAGTCTTAGGCGATATTGATTTTTTAATATCGATATTGATAACGTGATTAAAACGGTATTCTCGATATTACCGAGTCTAGCGGCCAAACCACCGACTGCTGTCCACGAGGGCTCGTGATCTTCTCTGTCCGTCCCCCCTGTCCCCCCTGTCAATCACGACGAGCAGCGCAATCACGACGATAACCATTTCCCCCATTATATGTTAAATTAAACCCTTGTGCATCCACCCTGTGGATATCAAACATCTACATCAAAGGACAACACCACAGCAGACGATCACAGCACACCATGCACAGACAGATTAGCCAATTGTATTTAAAAATCAACTGAAATCAACTGCCACCGCACCGCAGCAGCGAGCAGACTGCGCACGCATGCACACACACACACACACACACACACACACACACACACACACACACACACACACACACACACACACACACACACACACACACACACACACACACACACACGAGTAGGAGGAGGAGGAGACGGCAGCGGGTCCTGCCTTCACCCACCGAAAAAAAACTAAACAGGCCGGACGCAATGATTGACTTTTATTTCACCGAGCAGGCGCCTCTGTCTCACATGGTAGAGAGAGAGAGACGGGAGAGAGAGAGAGAGAGAGAGAGAGAGAGAGAGAGAGAGAGAGAGAGAGAGAGAGAGAGAGAGAGAGAGAGAGAGAGAGAGAGAGAGAGAGAGAGAGAGAGAGAGAGACGCGTGCTGCAAGCCTATATTTGTACTTATCTTGTCCAGTGTTCTGTTTCACGTTGTTTGGCCATGCCTAACAGCAGACGCAGGAAAAAGCAAAGATGCAGGGAATCCGTCGCGAGGAAAGAGGAAAACTCCTCTATCAAGTCGATTAGGCTACTAATGAATGTGGAATGCCAGTGCGTGTCTGTTGTCTGTTGCGTGGTGCGCTCTGCGCCCTGCTCTGCATGTGCTTTGCTTTGAGAACATGCCTGATCATTGCCGAGCGCAGTATGGAACGTTCTCCTCAGATATGCATATTTTGGTATTATTTATTGCTCGATTTCGCGGTCCCACTTACTTTATCTTGCACCTTTCCCTCCCGCAGCATTTTCATGCCGCCCGCGCTGCAACATTTTGCGTTGGGTCCCGCCGGCGCCGCGGGCTAAAAAAATAATTTAAAAAAATCGATCGATTGTCGACATTGGGCCGCGACACGTCACGTTGGTATTCCAAATATGTGTCGATTAACATCCCTAGCACTGGTCCCTGAGAGCATGAGGTCCATTTGGTTTCATTTTGTGATCTCAGGAGTTACAGATCCATAAGGGTCCGTTTGGTTACAAAGGATCCATCATTTAGCTGGATCTAACTAGCGATCCTCAAACAATCAGTGCCGCCATTACAAAAAAAAAAAAACAGCAACCAAGGCTTTTTTAACCTTACCTTGTCTCCAAATAACAGGTCAACCACCAAATATCAGGAAAAAGATCGCTATTAGATCCAAAAGTCAATAAATCCAAGCTCCTTCAGTGTACAGATCCATAAGGCCCCTCTGTCCCTCTACTACACTCTCTCCGTCTCTCTGTTTGTTGTGTGGTTGCTATGGAAACCGGTAGCTGACACACGTGGCAGGGAGAGCCACGTGGGTCTCTCTCTCTCTCTCTCTCTCTCTCTCGTTCAGTCCAAACAACGCACACGTGTTCAGTAGCATTAACAGGGGAGTCACTAATTGCAGCTGGCTATGTGCAGAAGATAAAAGGTGGCATTCTCAGTCCATATTATTTCATTAAACGGTATATAATTATACACATCATATACACCCAACGAAACCACTCAATGGACACAGCAAATACCAGTTTGAATTATCAAAATCCGTTCAGAATTGAAGATGCATAGAAGGAATCAAATCTCAACTCTTTGCCTTGCGACATGAGCTGCGCTGCGTGGTTGTTTTTCTTTTTTTGGACGATATTGTTTGGAGGGGACGGTAAAATACGATATTCGGTATTCGGTATTTTTTGTAAATCCTGCGATATTACTCGGTATTGATTTTCAATATCGTGGTAAACGGTAATACCGGTATATTGCCCAAGACTAGTGTCCAACATCATGATATGCATTCTGGAAATTAGAATGTGTGTTCCAGGGCATGGGCATGGGCATGGGCAAAACAACCCAATATTTCAAATTAAAGTGATTATATTTAAAATGATCTGAAACACTACGACTGCTACTAACTAACTACAGCTGTGTCACCACTAAACCAACAGCATTTCATCATTGAAAACAGAAAACTCTCTGAGTCAGACCTTTAGCTTTATGCATGCTGCGTGTCTGTTGCAACTTCAACAACAACTGATGTTATTATTGATGCTTTACTTGACTAATAAAAATCCTGTAACCGAAAATGGTATGGGTGCGACTTCATCGCTCGTGAAACTTTTGGCCTGCCCCCCAATAGGGAAATGTTACATCCAGGCCTGGTGTGTTCTATTTCTCGTTTAACCGCTTCAAATGCACTGTAATATTAATACCCGGAAATCTTTGAGCTTACGATATGTCACACTGTAACACATTGGAACCTTGTGGATAGCAACGCGACCCTAACAGGGGTTGAAGGGAAGACTGCTACCTGGTTGCCAAGTGTGCAACATAGTGCACTATAACACAACACAAGATAAATTTGTCTTGAAGGCAGTCATTGCACTCTGCCTCTGTGTCTTTCCCTGCTTTAGCTGTCCACAATTCCAGGCTGGATTTGGGAAACAAAACAGGCAAATTAACATACACATCAAAATGACCATTAATCTTCTACAGTGTAGACCTGGGCTAATTAAGATGATGAATTTTAACTCTTGAGAGTGTAAAAATGAAACCAAATGGACCCGCAAGGGTCCATTTGGTTTCATTTTTACGTTCTCAAGAGTTACATCTGGTTAACCAACTTAACTAGGGACCACCTGGAACCTGGGGGGCAAGTGATCATGACCTGAGGGCAAGTAGAACCTGACTTGCACTTGCCCGATGGGCAAGTGCCTCGGAGACCTTAGTGTCAACCCCTGCCTAATATGGCTAGTTTGGTGCATCACAGTTACAGAAGGGAGCGACATTGGAGCACAACACACTTAATCTTTGTAGCTTATAGAGAAAGATACATCCATATGTATACTGTCAGAGTGCAGTCCACGCACCAACCATCGATCCCGTCCCCGTACCCGCGGGGAACGGTCCTGTCAGCCGCTTCAAATCCCATACCCTGAAGGGACTGTGCTCAGATAAGATAAAGTCAGACCTTTCATTGGACGTGCCACGGACATACGGTCGCCAACGGCAACGCAGCAGTCAGTCACGGGGGGCTAAGAAATGCACTTTCAGAGTCTAGAATTTCGGTGGCCACCGCGAGGACCGCTCAGAGCACCGCGACCACCGCTATTTTTTTTTTGTTTTTGTTTTTTTTAACCAGCAGTTAAAAACAAGCAACCGCTGCTGTGCGGTGGTTAGTAAAATCCGAGAGGAGGGCTGGAAAGTGCGGTGGTTGCGGTGGTATGACGTCATATTATAGGAAACGGTGGTCACGGTGGTCGCGGTGGGCACCAAAAATCCATCTCTGAATAGGCCTTAAGAAAGACACTGTAGATGCAGCAGGGTAAAACTCCATCAATAAACATGTACAGCACTATACCACCTCAACAAAGCTTGCACAATGCAGGGCAAAAATGCATAATAAGAGAATAAGAGCAAACACACAGTATGGCCATTAGTCCGTGGGACGCCAGGAAAAATACCGCCATCAAAAGGGACAAGACATATGTGGTATCATTACGTTCGTCTGACATCCAGGAATGCAAAAATGTGTGATAGCAGTTTCAGAAGAGTAGCTGAATACAGTTTTTTGGCATTTATATCTGATAAAATGTTGTAATAACTTCATAACTTGAAATGCATTGATTTTACGCCCCATAAATGTATTGAACGTTAATATAAAGTTGAGCATTACGAACGATTTGGTACCAACTACATGTCTGTATCTCCTACGGTTCTCGAGATACAGTATATAGGTACATTCACAGATGGAGGAGAGCAAGACATTTGTTGATTTTTGATCATTGATTTTTAAGTCAATCAAATGGTGATACAGGCATGAGAATTGGTACACACACTCTTCAAACCCCACTATTTCTAAAAGTACTGCGTGCCCTGCAAAATTCCAAGATGGCACCCCCCAAAATCCAAGATGTCCGTCCAAAAATGTGGTTTTTCCTTCATAACTCAAATTACAAAGATCTTAAGCCCCATAAATGTATTGAACGTTAATATAAAGTCGGGCATTACGGACATTTTGATACCAAGTACATGGCTGTATGTACTACGGTTCTTGAGTTACAACATATACGTAGTGATGTGGCACCATAAGTGTAACATTTTGGCATGTTTCACTCTTTAACTCAAAGATCCCTTTATCACCATTTATTCTATTTTCAGGAAATGGACCTACATGTATCTGCTATCATAAACCACTTCAAGTTTTTCAATTGATGAAACGGGTCGGGAGTTATTAAGCCAATTGTGAAGGGCTGTTTCAGTGCTAAAATTGCTGCGTACATTCTGCGAATATAAGCCACCCAGAAATGTCTGTCTGTGCATCTGTCCTTCACAATAAGTGTATATGTGAAGCAGACGCACCAAGTGTAGCATGTGTCATAGTATAATGGTATAATGTGTATAATGTGGGTAACATGTAATAGTGTCGTAGTGTAACGTGTAATACTGTAATAGGGCAATATGTGTAATAGGGTAATATGTGTAATAGTGTCATAGTGTAACATGGGTAATATGTGTAATAGTGTCATAGTGTAACATGTGTAATAGGGTAATAGAGTAATATGTGTAATAGTGTCGTAGTGTAACGTGTAATACTGTAATAGGTTAATATGTGTAATAGTGTCATAGTGTAACATGTGTAATAGGGTAATAGGGTAATATGTGTAATAGTGTCATAGTGTAACATGTGTAATAGGGTAATAAGTGTAATAGTGTGATATTTGTGCATTAGGCTAATAGTGTAATAGGAAATATGTGTAATAGTGTCATAGTGTAATAGGGTAATATGTGTAATAGTGTAATAGTGCAATATATGTACATTAGGGTAATAGTGCAATATACGCAATCATGTAATAGTGTAATATATGCAATTGTGTAACAGCGTAATAGGGTAATATATGTAATAGTGTAATAGGGTAATATATGTAATGGTGTAATAGTGAAATATATGTGCATTAGGGTAATAGTGTAATATATTGAATAGTGGTCTAGTGTAATTGTCCTATTACACCATTACACATGATACACATACTTGCCTATTACACATGTCACAATATGACACTAGTACACATATTACGCTTTTATGCTATACCAATATTACAGTAATATATTACACTATTACCATAATGCACAGACATTACACTATTAGCCCTATTGCATATATTACACTATTACCCTATTACACATGTTACACTATGACACTATTACACACATTACCCTATTATGCTATTACACATGTTACACTATTATGCTATTACACATGTTACACTATGCCACTATTACACATATCAACCTATTACACTATTACACATGTTACACTATTACACACATTACCCTATTATGCTATTACAACATGTTACACTATGCCACTATTACACATGTTACACTATGCCACTATTACACATATCAACCTATTACACTATTACACATGTTACACTATGCCACTATTACACATATAAACATATTACACTATTACACATGTTACACTATGACACTATTACACATATTACCCTATTACACTATTACATGTTACACTGTGGCACTTATTACATACATTACCCTATTACAGTATACCGCTATAGACTAGATATATTACACTATTAGCTCTATTACACTATTGCATATATTACACTATTACGCATTTTTGCACATTATACAATTATAGTATGACACATGGTACACTTGGTGCGTCCACTTCACATATACACTTATTGTGAAGGACAGATGCACAGACAGACATTTCTGGGTGGCTTATATTCGCAGAATGTACGCAGCAATTTTAGCACTGAAACAGCCCTTCACAATTGGCTTAATAACTCCCGACCCGTTTCATCAATTGAAAAACTTGAAGTGGTTTATGATAGCAGATACATGTAGGTCCATTTCCTGAAAATAGAATAAATGGTGATAAAGGGATCTTTGAGTTAAAGAGTGAAACATGCCAAAATGTTACACTTATGGTGCCACATCACTACGTATATGTTGTAACTCAAGAACCGTAGTACATACAGCCATGTACTTGGTATCAAAATGTCCGTAATGCCCGACTTTATATTAACGTTCAATACATTTATGGGGCTTAAGATCTTTGTAATTTGAGTTATGAAGGAAAAACCACATTTTTGGACGGACATCTTGGATTTTGGGGGGTGCCATCTTGGAATTTTGCAGGGCACGCAGTACTTTTAGAAATAGTGGGGTTTGAAGAGTGTGTGTACCAATTCTCATGCCTGTATCACCATTTGATTGACTTAAAAATCAATGTTACAAATGTCTTGCTCTCCTCCATCTGTGAATGTACCTATATACTGTATCTCGAGAACCGTAGGAGATACAGACATGTAGTTGGTACCAAATCGTTCGTAATGCTCAACTTTATATTAACGTTCAATACATTTATGGGGCGTAAAATCAATGCATTTCAAGTTATGAAGTTATTACAACATTTTATCAGATATAAATGCCAAAAAACTGTATTCAGCTACTCTTCTGAAACTGCTATCACACATTTTTGCATTCCTGGATGTCAGACGAACGTAATGATACCACATATGTCTTGTCCCTTTTGATGGCGGTAAATTGCCATTTTTTGCCTGGCGTCCCACGGATTACATGGCCGGATGGTAACCGGTCACCCTGGGCGCCCAGTATGTTTTTCAAGTTGCGAAGTTTACAGTCTCTGGAGAAACAACCCTGTTCAGTCCTCCCTAGTGTCTTGACTGTACTTCTATGCACTTGCTTTTAACTGACTTTCTCTGTGATTTTATATTTTATTTTATATTTCATGTCCTCACTGTACTTCATCTATGATGTTTAGCCATTTTAATTATCTCTTTATTTTATCCTTTTTTATTCATCACATTTAGTCGTTGTTTTGTCTTCTTATTGAATTGTATGTCATGAAAGGTGCTATACAAATAAATCTTTATTGTAATTATTGTCTTGTTCACTCTTATTCTCAGAAAAAAAAATATTTCAAAGAATGAAGCAGTTATTAGAAGTGTGCAAAGTGCACACGATTCTATATTTTAATCCTTTAAAACAGCTTTGAGAGCACAAAGGGAGAATTAAAATGTTTTCATGGGGTATACATTTTGGGGCGCACCGCGATTTGCTGAAACGTAGCAACTTCCGGGTTAGGGAACTTAACAAACCGGAAGTCCCGCCTCTCTGGGGTACCATGTCCTTAGGCTTTCATTTAGCAGGGCAAATGTAAGCCTGGAGAACGAGGCTAATGGCCGATGGCGTCCTTACCATGAACAATGCTAGGATTATCTAATCTGGTCACCAAGAGCTGTTTGACTAGTCTGACCTCAGTCTGAATTGTCATTTTGTTTCACTGAAGTCCCTCTCTACCACAGCAGTTTCTGGGATGGGCGTTATCAAAGTGGCAGTCTTCACTGTCTTCATAGGGGGAGCAGAAGACGTTGTTGTCATTTTTATGGCTAATGTGTTAGCCTGGTTGCTAATAAAACAAACACACCCCATGTGTGTTAGTAGCATGTGAACAAAATCAGTAAAATATGTCGGATGGTAATGTCTTAAATACCTAAAACCTGACGCTTCTTTAAAGAATAATGAAGTGAAACGATTTGAGTGAAAGAGCTGTTGGCCAATCAGGTGCTGGGCTTTGATTTCCAACCGGCACAAACGGCCCCAAAGGCAGGGAAGCCAGTCCTTGAATCACAGGGGGGAAAAAAAGTTAGTATTTTAAGGTGCTGATTCAGGGCTGAGCCAGGCTACTGGTTGACAGCTAGTCAAGTCTACCGGCGCACCGGTTCAGTGCATCACAGGAGCAGAGGACAAGAGTTGCAGAAGAATTGATAGATGCCGGAGCTACTTGGGACAGTTTAATCGTGTTTTATGCAGATGCTAGTCCAACGGATGGCTGACGTTGTGATCTTGCCAACCTCCTCAGGCTCACTTTACTTTACAATGTGTTTCTCTGAAGAACTGAGAGAAAGAGTACAGTATGACACCAACCTGCTCATCAGTGTCATGCTCAAGGACACTTCTGTCTCGTTTCAACAATTCCCCGATGACGGCCGTCCAGACTTTAAGAAACTATGCTGACATGTTGGATGTTACTTTAACTCACCCACTGCCTACCTGTCAAAACACGACAAATAATGATTCCATTCTTTAATCCATCTTTTGACCAGAGCATATCATCTGACGATTGTCGTGCTGTTGACTTTCTTTGGGTCAGTGGGAGCGGCCATTTTGAAAAACTGCTGCACCCGCTCTCATTCTATTCCATGCATTCAAAAGCACTATCTCAAGATTCACCTCCTGAATGTCACTTACATGGGTAAAAAGAACAGGGACTGAATGTCACTTCCAGGACTTGTGACCCGGAGATTATTGCACAGAAGGTTAAGAGGACAGAATGGTCAAGACACCAGAAACACCATGACATGACGGTTTCGGATATATGGAACTTCAAAATAAGGGTTCTGACCGAAAGCTGTGGCATATGGCACAGAACACAATGCTGTTGTCGTGAACGGCGGAGGGTGGGTGATGAGAGAGAGAGAGAGAGAGAGAGAGAGAGAGAGAGAGAGAGAGAGAGAGAGAGAGAGAGAGAGAGAGAGAGAGAGAGAGAGAGAGAGAGAGAGAGAGAGAGTTAAATCGCTAGTCAGGATTTTACCCTGCAACTTTCTGTCAGCAGACACATCTCTCTCTGGGGTATCTCTCTCTCTCTCCATAACTTGCCGCTACTCCTTTCCTATTTTCGTGTCTGACAGACAGAGAGGTGTCTCAACACCATCTCTCTATTCGCAGCAGCAGCTCCCAAATGGTTTAGGTGGAGAGTCGAGAGCCCAAAGAGCCGAGAAATGCCCAATGTCTATCGCCTGGCTCAGCCCTGAATCAGCACCTTAAAAAATACTAGGTTGTCTCCACCGTAAGGTGGTGACTATAATTCGTACCCTGTCCGTCAGCCCGTGTGTCTGTCAACTAGCAGATCTACAAGCTCACAATGTATCACTGGCTGTGAGCTCAAACATCGAGAGATATAGCGAGATCCACTGGCGACCAATGACCTGTTCATGATCACTTACGGACAAAACAAATGGTCCTATGTGTGCGTATACTGACAGTTAACACACGTGTGCACATGCGCACATGTTGCACATGCATGCGCGCACGCACGCACGCACGCACGCACACACGCACACACGCACACACACACACACACACACACACACACACACACACACACACACACCACACACACACACACACACACACACACAAATATTATAAAAGTATTCTGAGCCATAACGGAAATGCGTCACATCACCCATCCTTGTCTACAGCCTCCCCAGAATAACAGAACAGGGATTTGGAATAACAAATTACATTGACTAGACATGAGGCCCGCTGCGCGGGCCTCACGCCTAGAGTCCGCGCCATTGTAGCGACAGGCGACTTGCATTCACCCCAAGTTTGAAAATGTTCATGTTTTGGACACTTTGCAACACTGCATCTTTCGTCATAGGCAATGTAATTTTGGACATACTAAGAGGAATAGTAATAGTTGTGACTAACATGAAATTCTTAGAAAAGATTATGATCAGGAACAGGCAGGTATACTGTAGAATGCAGCAGTAAAGAGGATACATGGAATATGGAGGGGGACAGTGGTATTATGTGTAGGCAAAGTTCTGTGCAACATAAACCCTAACAAAGAATAAGACATAGTTGGAACTGTTTGTATAGCAGTGGACTCAAGTGAAAACAGGAAACGCCAGTATACAGGTATAAGGCAGAGGGCAGTGTGTTTGTGCCTTTACAGTGTGGTGATAGTTGCACATGCACCATATGACATACACAGTCACACACATCGATGGTGGCATAGTATGGGCCCGTAGTTGAGGGATACTTAAATCTGAGATAGTGATAGGAACCAAATGGGCCGTTGGGTCGGTAACTCAGTGTACAAAAGGAACCAAATGGACCCGCTAGAGGTGTTGTACACAATCAGAGTTACATTAACAGTGGTTGCACAATATAAATGGAGGGTCACAGAAAAAGAATTGGCATTTTTTAAAATCTTTATTTGCAGTTATTTTTTTTAGAAAAAAGTGGTCCAGGTGTTATTTAGTGAAAATACTCCTTTATGGCTGTTTCCCCTACCCCAAAATAAGCTTATAATGGGGCCAATGGACGTTGTGCAAGTTCACCTATATACATCGCTCCAAAATGCATTTTTTTTTGCTATATATTGTGTCTCCACCATGTCAGTAGTGAGTTAACGCTCACACTCTGTCTCAATAGCTGGGGGCGTGGCACATGGTTTATGGCTGAACCACTGCTGAAACAAAAGTGAAAGTGTGAGTGTTAACACACTACTGACATGGAGGAGACACGATATATAGCAAAAAATTGCATTTTGGACCAATGTATATAGGTGAACTTGCACAACGCCCATTGGCCCCATTATAAGCTTATTTTGGGGTAGGGGAAACAGCCATAAAGGAGTATTTTCACAAAATAACACCTGGACCACTTCTTTAACAAAAATAACTGCAAATAAAGATAAAAAAGACGTTTGGGCCGGAATTCTCCTTTAAATGGGGTGTGTGTAGCCAAATTCATGTTAACAGGGGGTCCTTGCACTAAAAATTAACACTGCAAGAGCTTTAAAATGTTCTCTTATAGGGTCCATTGTAGGGGCCTGTGTAGCCTAATTGATGTTAAACTGGGGGTCCTTGCGATTAAAATGAAGACTGGGAGAGCTTTAAAATGCTCTCTTATAGGGTCCATTGGGGGTCCTTAGAATGTAAACGTTTGTATGTTGTCGTGAGAAATGTAGCTACTATCCAACTAAACTTATATACAGTATTGTTATGATTAGTACTGCTATGCAAAGATATGCGCTTGGAAGATGTAATGTGTAGTATACATTAGTGTACATGAAGACGCACACACACAGCACACACACAGGCACACAGCGTGCGCGTGGATAATAATATGCATGCAATTAAAAAGAAACATTTTCGTTGTGCAGATCGACAGTGTAAATGTTAATATACGCGGGCAGCGCGTACGTGCATGCATGTGCAACATGTTGCATGTGAAGCAATATGGAAAGAATCGTGACTTGTGAGGTTTTTGTGTTTTGGCAAGCAATTTCCAACGGCGTGTTGGATTGTGTGTCTGTAGCGACTGAGACGCTAACACGCTGAGAGAGACGCTGTGGGGTTTTGGGTGTGTGTGGTGTTATGATGGTTGTAGGACAGGCAGCCGTGTCCATAGCGTTGCGTTAGTCGTATATATCCAACAGTAAGAGCAGCGGCCGTAAGATCCATTCGCTTGGTTTCAGCGGCTCCCAGAAAGAATAAGTAACGTCCGTCTTCTGCATGGCATGTTGTTACTTGTAGAGAATAATGTCGGGACTTTCAGCGTGGCATCGAGGGCAGCGTTTGTTGGACTGAGCGGCTCATACCGAAGGGGAGGGTGCAGTGCAGAGTGCAGACAGAGTTTGCAGGCAGAGCCATACAGTAAAGGCAGAGTTCTGACTTGACTCCTGTAGAAAACCTCCTGCCGCGACAATACACTGCATACTTCCGTCTGTGTTGTTGTATGGCTCTGGTGTGGACACGGGCTGTAAAGCGGTGACGTCACCGTTTAGTCGAGTGCAATTTGGGAAAAGTTGGGAAAAGTGAGACGGTCGCCCATGTTATGTGGATGGTGTGGCCAAAAACGGTGACGATTTTGACGTCACAGTAGGCGAGTGCAATTTGGAAATGTGAAAGTTGAAACTTTTTTATTTTCATAAAAACGGCTACTGTACAAAAAATATGACAGTTACATGGATGTAATATAGCCTATGCTGTGTGGACATAGGTGCTGGAGGTGTTGTGCATAGTGAGATGTGTGCAAACATTGTAGTTTGGTAGGAGAAGCGTCACAAAGGCGAACGGATAAACGGGCGAGACGCTCTCCTATTATAGTAGCAAGATAAGTTACATTGGGTGCACATCTTTGTTTCCAATACCCTTTCGCAGCCTTAGAACAGGCTATGCATTGCAAACCCAATGGGTATGTTTTATCAACAGGCATCCACACTGGTCTCATTAAAAAAGGTAAGTGCCACGGGCGATGAAGCCGCACCCATACCATTTTCAGTTAGAGGACTTTTATTATGCAAGTAAAGCATCAATAATAACATCAGTTGTTGTTGAAGTTGCAACAGACACGCAGCATGCATAAAGCTAAAGGTCTGACTCAGAGAGTTTTCTGTTTTCAATGATGAAATGCCGTTGGTTTAGTGGTGACACAGCTGTAGTTAGTCAGTAGCAGTAGTAATTGTTTCAAATCATTTTAAATGTAATGTACTGTAAGCACTTTAATCTGAACTATCTTTGAAATTTGGGTTGTGTGCATACCATCGTGTTTGGTGGGACAGTAAGGGCATTTAGGGGGGCATTGCCCATGCCTAGATCCGCCCCTGGTGCAGAAGCTCAAGCGGTTTAGGTCGACAAAGAAAGAAGACTTTCCTGACACTCGGCCTAGTATTTTTTTTTTTAAGGTGGAGATTCAAGGCTGGTGCCAGGGCAAAAAGAAGACAGCATTTGATACAAAAGAGCAAGGGAAAGTCAAAAGACTTCTTTATATATATATAAAAAAGACCCTGAGGCCATTCTACAAAGAAGCCGGCACAAATCTAAAGGGAAGCACCAGCAGGGCTGACACGCCTGACTTTTGTAAAGAGATTCTCCCTTTTCAACAGCACTACTGTGAAGGAAGGAGGACTCTATCATAGGAGGGAAAATGGAGAAAAGAACGAGGGTTTTATCTCTGGCGCCTGTCAACCGATTTCTCACCAGCAAAAAAAAAAAAAAAAAAAAAACACTAGACTTTCCACTAGGAGTTTTTCACTAATTTCTAGGACTAGGGGAGTCTGGGGGAAAGAAAGCTAAATATAGCGACAAATGCACCCTGGGAAACTTGTGCACTTTTGAGACGTTAGAACGTTAGTTGCGGAAGTGACTGTATTTACAGTCCCCAGAGAAACAACCCTGTTCAGTCCTCACTAGTGTTACTGTATTTACAGTCCCCAGAGAAACAACCCTGTTCAGTCCTCACTAGTGTTACTGTATTTACAGTCCCCAGAGAAACAACCCTGTTCAGTCCTCACTAGTGTTACTGTATTTACAGTCCCCAGAGAAACAACCCTGTTCAGTCCTCACTAGTGTTACTGTATTTACAGTCCCCAGAGAAACAACCCTGTTCAGTCCTCACTAGTGTTACTGTATTTACAGTCCCCAGAGAAACATCCCTGTTCAGTCCTCACTAGTGTTACTGTATTTACAGTCCCCAGAGAAACAACCCTGTTCAGTCCTCACTAGTGTTACTGTATTTACAGTCCCCAGAGAAACAACCCTGTTCAGTCCTCACTAGTGTTACTGTATTTACAGTCCCCAGAGAAACATCCCTGTTCAGTCCTCACTAGTGTTACTGTATTTACAGTCCCCAGAGAAACAACCCTGTTCAGTCCTCACTAGTGTTACTGTATTTACAGTCCCCAGAGAAACAACCCTGTTCAGTCCTCACTAGTGTTACTGTATTTACAGTCCCCAGAGAAACAACCCTGTTCAGTCCTCACTATTGTTACTGTATTTACAGTCCCAGAGAAACAGCCCTGTCCTCAAGTCGCTAGTCCTCACTAGCGACTTGACTTGTTCAATCTTATTTTCAGAAAAAAAAAAAAAAGATTCTAACAAACAATGCAGTTATAGAAGTGTGCAAAGTGCACAATTTCATCTTTTAAACATTTACAACAGTTTTGGGAGAAATAAAATGTTTCTGTGGGGTATTCATTTTCGGAAGAACCGCATCGTGACTAATGGAAACTCCCAGCGGAAGTTAACTAACCGGAACTTCCGGAAGTCCCGACTTTCATCAGCGGTTTTGGGGCAGAAGTTTTCCAGGCTCTCATCTCGCAGCGCGGATGAGAGCATGGAGATCGAGGCTACGACGGATGTGCCAAGTTGGCAACACTGCATGTGACTCCCACTGGAAATTAATTGAGTGTTGACGTTGGAGACTAGTTAGCCTCGACACCGGGCTTTCATTTTCATTCGCGTTACGTGAAAACGGAAAGCCTGGACTAACTTGTTACACACAGTGGCCTTGAGGGGGGAGTCAACCTTCCGTGGTGAGCGTCGCTCTAAATGATGTGACGTAGAACAGCAGTGGACGGGCATGGGAGGGGGCGAACGACAGGTTCGTGAGATCAAATCAGATCAGCTCGATCTGCCGTGTGGCCAAAATCATTGCGGGTTAGGCCAGGCTAGAGACTAGTAAACTAGACAGTCAGATGCTGAACTTCCTTCTTTTAAATATACTGTACCCTGCCTCTCACCTCTTCATGCTGACCCATGAGGTGTCGAAGATGCCCATCAGTCTCAGCACTCCCTCCAGGATGTCTCTGATGACGTCTGGGGGCATGCGCAGCGAACGGATCTCTGACAGAGCCTCGGGTTTGATGTTCCCCACGGCCTGCTTGGCCTCGTCCACCAGGGGCTGTGGGGGGAGAGAGAGAGAGAGAGAGAGAGAGAGAGAGAGAGAGAGAGAGAGAGAGAGAGAGAGAGAGGGAGAGAGTTGATTATGTGTGTCGTAGGGCATATTCCTGGTGGGCCGCAACCGTATAGGGCAGGGGTTTTCAACCAGTGGTCCGGCGACCACCAGTGGTCCTTGAGAGAGTTCCAGTTGAATATGGAAAGTTGGTTAACCAGATGTAACTCTTGAGAGCGTAAAAATGAAACCAAATGGACCCGCAAGGGTCATCATGTGAATCATCATGTGAATCAGCCCAAGTCTACACAACTAGAGAATGTAGAAGATTAATGGTCATTTAAGATCTGTATGTTTGACTCTTTTGTTTCCCAAATCCAGTCTGGAAAATTAAGTATTTCAGATGTTTAAATATAATTTAACTCTTGAGAGCGTTAAAATTAAACCAAATGGATCCGTAAGCGTCCATTTGGTTTCGTTTAACGCTCTGAAGAGTTACAGATCAATGAGTCTCCATTTGGTTTCATTTTAACACTCTCAAGAGTTACAGATCTATGAGGGTCCATTTGGTTACCAGGGGTGCATCATTTAGCATCATTTAGGGGACCATCTGGAATCCTCTCAGGGACCACTGGTGGTCTCCGCACCACTGGTTGTAATGAGCGTAACGGCGTCTCCACTCGCCTGCACTTCCTTCAGCTCCTCGTCGATCTTGCCCTTCCTCTCTCCGATCTTGGACACCTCCTGGGCCATCTTCCCTTTGATCTTCTCCATCTCAGCCTTCTGGTCACTGGCGTTCTGCAAGGTTCAAGGTTCAAGGTTTACTTTATTTGTCTCCTGAGGGAGAAATTTGTCTTGCACACAAAGTTTACACAGACAACATCAGAAGAAGACAGAACAACATAAATGAAGGAAAACAGTGCAACACCACATACACCAAAATGCATTCCATGTCCCTAGGCAGGGTGCATCCAGTTATCTTTAAGCAGGTTAATCGAAAGAGGAACAAACGAGTGTTGGTATCTGTTATATTTACATTGTGGAGTTCAGTACCTCCTAACATTCCTCATCACTACATATTCATGTTTGAGAACATGTGAGGGATCGGAAACAATGTTACAAGCCTGTCCATGACTGCCTGTTCAAATATGGTAATTGGGGGACAGGCCCATGATTTTCCCAATCAATCTGTGATTTAAATTTAACGGTAAGGTTACCAAACCAGCTGGCGATGCCGTATCTCAGGATCGACTCTATACTTGCTCTGTAGAAAATCAACAACATGATGTTCACATTTACTCCAAACAACCTCAGTCTGCAGAGTTAGTGTAAGCGCTGATGTATTTTTGCACAGCAGGATGTAACATGCACGTTCCAGCTCATATCTTTATTAATATGTACTCCCAGGTACTTATATGAGGAGACCTGCCTGATGGGGTTGTTATGCATGCAGATAGCATGCAGGAGGGGAACAGTGCTTTGGTTTATTTGGTTCATTCTGCTTCTGAGGGGGTGCAATGCTTTTTGGAGCGATGTAAATAGGTGAGTATGAACAACACCCATTAGCACCATTCTAAAGTTATTTTGGGGTACAACCACTAAGGAGTGTTTTCACTAAATAACAACTGGACTACTTTTTTTTGGAAATAAATCAACTACAACTAAAGTTAGGAA
>CM076977.1:7270595-7355595 GCA_039105355.1 Benthosema pterotum
CTAGATTCTAGTTTTTTCTGAAAAATCTGTGCTCCTGTGTCAGTGATGCTAACATATTTCTAGGACCGCCAGAATTATCCATATTTGGCTGCAGACCCCCCCCATCTGAAAACATGTTGTTCTAGGGGGTTCCCCAGAAGCGAAAAATTGAGATAAAATGTTTGCTTCCAAAATAATGTATTGAGAGATTTGCAGCACATTGTCACAATTTTTCAAAAATAGCAGAACAACAAGCTCGTGTCGCGCCACTCGGTGGCGCGACATGAGCTTGTTAGTACAGCAGATTAACTCATTTTTTTCATACGATACTTCACTTTGGTATAGAAGCGTGAAAATTGGCACAGATACTCTCCAAGGTCTACTCTTTAGGAAAAAGGCACGTGCCACTCAAAATTCCAAGATGGCGGCCCCAAAATCCAAAATGTCCGCCCAAAAATGTGGTTTTTCCTTCATAACTTGAAATGTATTGATTTTACACCCCATAAATGTATTGAACATTAATACAAAGTTGGCCATTACGGACGGTTTGGCACCAAGAACATGTCTGTATCACTTACGGCTCTTGAGATACAGCATATAGGTACTTTCACAGATTGAGGAGAGCAAGACATTTGTAACATTGATTCTTAAGTGAATCAAATGGTGATACAGGCATGAAAATTGGTACACACACTCTTCAAACCCCACTATTTCTAAAAGTACTGCGTGCCCTGCAAAATTCCAAGATGGCAGCCCCCAAAATCCAAGATGTCCGTCCAAAAATGTGGTTTTTCCTTCATAAGTCGAAATACAAAGCTTTTAAGCCCCATAAATGTATTGAGCGTTAATATAAAGTTAGGCATTACGGACATTTTGATACCAAGTACATGTCTCTATGTGCTACGGTTCTTGAGTTACAACATATACGTAGTGATGAGGCACCATAAGTGTAACATTTTGGCACATTTCCCTCTTTAACTCAAAGATCCCTTTATCACCATATCTTCTATTTTCAGGAAATGGACCTACATGTATCTGCTATCATAAACCACTTCAGGTTTTTCAATTGATGAAACAGGTCGGGAGTTATTAAGCCGATCGCGAAGGGCTGTTTCAGTGCTAAATTTGCTGCGTACATTCTGCGAATATAAGCCACCCAGAAATGTCTGTCTGTGCATCTGTCCTTCACAATAAGTGTATATGTGAAGTGGACGCACCAAGTGCACCATGTGTCATACTATAATTGTATAATGTGCTAAAATGCGTAATAGTGTAATATATGCAATAGTGTAATAGAGCTAATAGTGTAATATATGCAGTATATAGCGGTATACTGTAATAGGGTAATGTATGTAATAAGTGTCACAGTATAACATGTGTAATAGTGTAATAGGTTAATATGTGTAATAGTGTCAGTGTAATATGTGTAATAGGGTAATATGTGTAATAGTGTCATAGTGTAACATGTGTAATAGGGTAATATGTGTAATAGTGTCATAGTGTAACATGTGTAATAGGGTAATATGTTCAATAGTGTCATAGTGTAACATGTGTAATAGGGTAATACGTGTAATAGTGTAATATTTTGCATTAGGGTAATAGTGTAATAGGAAATATGTGTAATAGTGTCAAAGTGTAATATGTGTAATAGGGTGTCATGTGTAATAGTGGCATAGTGTAACATGTGTAATAGCATAATAGGGTAATGTATGTAATAGTGTCATAGTGTAACATGTGTAATAGTGTAATAGGTTTATATGTGTAATAGTGGCATAGTGTAACATGTGTAATAGTGTAATAGGTTGATATGTGTAATACTGGCATAGTGTAACATGTGTAATACTGGCATAGTGTAACATGTGTATTAGCATAATAGGGTAATGTGTGTAATAGTGTAACATGTGTAATAGTGTAATAGGTTGATATGTGTAATAGTGGCATAGTGTAACATGTGTAATAGCATAATAGGGTAATATGTGTAATAGTGTCATAGTGTAACATGTGTAATAGGGTAATAGTGTAATATATGCAATAGTGTAATAGGGCTAATAGTGTAAT
The DNA here is from genome assembly GCA_039105355.1 of Benthosema pterotum. Lineage (NCBI taxonomy): Eukaryota > Metazoa > Chordata > Actinopteri > Myctophiformes > Myctophidae > Benthosema > Benthosema pterotum. The sequence goes on from CM076977.1 coordinate 7,272,633, forward strand.
GTTTGTGCATTATGGTAATAGTGTAAGAGTGTAATATATTACTGTAATATTGGTATAGCATAATAGCGTAATATGTGTAATTGTGACATGTGTAATAGGAAAATATGTGTATCATGTGTAATGGTGTAATAGGACAATTACACTAGACCACTATTCCATATATTACACTATTACCCTAATGTACACAGATTACACTATTACACATATTAGCCTATTACACTATTACACTAGTAGCCTATTGTACATAGATTATGCTATTGCACGTATTAGCCTATTACACTATTACACGAATTACCCTATTACAGTATTACACGTTACACTACGACACTATTACACATATTACCCTATTACCCTATTACACATGTTACACTATGACACTATTACACATATTACCCTATTACACGTGTTACACTATGACACTATTACACATATTACCCTATTACCCTATTACACATGTTACACTATGACACTATTACACATATTACCCTATTACACTATTACACATATTAACCTATTACAGTATCACACGTTACACTACGACACTATTACACATATTACCCTATTACCCTATTACACATGTTACACTATGACACTATTACACATATTACCCTATTACCCTATTACACATGTTACACTATGACACTATTACACATATTACCCTATTACCCTATTACACATGTTACACTATGACACTATTACACATATTACCCTATTACCCTATTACACATGTTACACTATGACACTATTACACATATTACCCTATTACACTATTACACATATTACCCTATTACAGTATTACACGTTACACTACGACACTATTACACATATTACCCTATTACCCTATTACACTATGACACATATTACCCTATTACACTATTACACATTTTACTCTATTACAGTATTACACGTTACACTACGACACTATTACATATATTACCCTATTACAGTATACCGCTATATACTGCATATCTTACACTATTAGCTCTATTACACTATTAAACTATTGCATATATTACACTATTACGCCTTTTAGCACAATATACCATTATACTATGACACATGCTACACTTGGTGCGTCCGCTTCACATATACACTTATTGTGAAGGACAGATGCACAGACAGACATTTCTGGGTGGCTTATATTCGCAAAATGTACGCAGCAATTTTAGCACTGAAACAGCCCTTCACAATTGGCTTAATAACTCCCGACCCGTTTCATCAATTGAAAAACTTGAAGTGGTTTATGATAGCAGATACATGTAGGTCCATTTCCTGAAAATAGAAGAAATGCTGATAAAGGAATCTTTGAGTTAAAGAGTGAAACATGCCAAAATGTTACACTTATGGTGCCACATCACTACGTATATGTTGTAACTCAAGAACCGTACTACATACAGACATGTACTTGGTATCAAAATGTCCGCAATGCCCGACTTTATATTAACGCTCAATACATTTATGGGGCTTAAAAGCTTTGTATTTTGAGTTATGAAGGAAAAACCACATTTTTGGACGGACATCTTGGATTTTGGGGGCTGCCATCTTGGAATTTTGCAGGGCACGCAGTACTTTTAGAAATAGTGGGGTTTGAAGAGTGTGTGTACCAATTTTCATGCCTGTATCACCATTTGATTCACTTAAGAATCAATGTTACAAATGTCTTGCTCTCCTCAATCTGTGAAAGTACCTATATGCTGTATCTCAAGAGCCGTAAGTGATACAGACATGTTCTTGGTGCCAAACCGTCCGTAATGGCCAACTTTGTATTAATGTTCAATACATTTATGGGGTGTAAAATCAATGCATTTCAAGTTATGAAGGAAAAAAAACCACATTTTTGGGCGGACATTTTGGATTTTGGGGCCGCCATCTTGGAATTTTGAGTGGCACGTGCCTTTTTCCTAAAGAGTAGACCTTGGAGAGTATCTGTGCCAATTTTCATGCTTCTATACCAAAGTGAAGTATCGTTTCACTAATCTGCTCTACTATGTTGATCTGCTATTTTTCAACAGATAAAACACCAAAACGCGTTCAGGACATGAGGACACTAGAGGATATGACTTGCATCGAGGGAAGTGGCTTAGCTTCTGGGGAGTGAGGGGAGTGTTTAGGCACGGTGTACATAGGTACGGTACCCCTGGGGACATTAGAGATACAAGGGAGAGAGGGCATAGGGGATAGATCCACAAGGAAAAGTCCCACATTAGAATGTACTTGAGCAAAATTACACAATTATAACACAATTATCGGGTGTAAAAGTAGCATGCTGTCCTGTAATGTTCCACCGCTGTGCACGAGGACACACACACACACACACACACACACACACACACACACACACACACACACACACACACACACACACACACACACACACACACACACACACACACACACACACACACACACACACACACACCTGCATGGATGTGGTGATCTCCTGTAGGGCGGAGTCTGCCTCCTGCTGTTTGGACTTGAGAAGTGCACTCTGCTCGGCGGCCCGCCTCTTCAACTCATCCACCAATGACTTGGCTTCGTTCAGCTTGGACACGCCCGCCTAAGGACACGGGAGAACCAATCGTCATTTAGCAACACAGGAGTAGCGGTGCTGCTAGTGGTTCTGATCTGGAGTTAGGAGATGTTTTCATGTTGATGTGGATTCATTGGGCGTTGTGTGTATATGTGATATAGACCAGTGGTTTTCAACCAGTGGTCCGGGGATCACCAGTGGTCCTGGAGAGAGTTCCAGGTGGTCCCCAGGCTAAAGGATGGAAAGTTGCTTAACCAGATGTAACTCTTTGAGAGCGCAAAAATGACACCCGCAAGGGTCCATTTGGTTTCATTTTACACTGTCAAGAGTTAAACTATGCATCATCTGAATTAGGCCAAGTCTATACAACCAGAGAATGTAGAATATTAATGGTAATTTTGATCTGTATGTTTGACTGATTTGGTTCCCAAATCCAGCCTGGAATTGTGGACAAAAGCAAAATAAAACTTTAGTTTTGGAGTCTGTGGTGCTAAAATGGTGGTCCGTGGCTCAAATGCTGAATAATTAGTGGGCCCTGGTATCAAAAAGGTTGAAAACCACTGATATAGACGATGGGTATGTGGGTATCATAATTAATTTTCATCACTCACTGCTGCTTCCAGTCCCAGATGAACTTGTCAACGTCCAGGAACTAGTTTCTGATACCCCAATCATCCCGCCTCTAATGTGGATGTGTTTGTGCGTGAGTAGGTTAACATAATTCCTGTGAATGCCGTAGATCTAAGTTTTTATCAAACATAGTTCTGACCGCCGCTATTGCCGCAGATCTAGCAGTGCTATTGTTTGATGCAGTTCAAATGCTATTGGCCGTTAGCATCACTAGCCTAGCTGAGGGGCCCAAATAAGAGACGCACCGGCAACACACTTACCCATTCCCTCCCATTATACAGGCTGCCTGAAAAGCTGAATATCTGTAGATCTAGAATATTCTCTGTGGTTTGGATAAAAACAAACAACGGGGGCCTTTGCTTATTATCTTGTGATGCAGTTTGGATTGGAACCTGGAGCTTTCTGGAGCAAGGACTGACCATTTTAGCTCACTAGCATTGACATTAGCATCTTAGCATCTAATGCTGCAGGACCCCTGGGTCCTAGAGGTAGTAGTAGGGCTTAATAAGTGAGATCACAAGATCAGTGGTTCCCAAACATTTTGACCTGTAACACAAAAGAGGAATTCAATGGGAACCAAACTAATGCAACAAGGTGTGTCCTAGAGACCTCCAGTGCTAGCTGTCTACCTGTAGATGGCGCTGTCTGGTGGTGAGCTGGCTCTGCTTGCTGCTGTACAGAGAGGTGTAGACATGGAGGAAGGCCATGTACTGGCTGGGCGTGGCGCCGTGCTCCCTGCACGACTCGTGGACCTGCAGGAACAGATGACACAGCTCCCCCTGGCCGCCGGGACCTGTAGCAGGGACCAGTAGGGAAGCAGGGTTACGGCCACAGTGCAGTGTATATCATCGGGCTGTAAAAATACATTTTCTTAAATTTTTATCCCACGATTTTGTATTTATTTTTTCCACCCAGTGTCAATTCCTAATGTTATCCTGGGCTCTACACACCCTCCACCAACCTGGGACAATTCCTAATGTGATCCTGGGCTCTACACGCCCTCCACCAACCTGAGACAATTCCTAATGTGATCCTGGGCTCTACACACCCTCCACCAACCTGGGGAGGATTCCTAATGTGATCCTGGGCTCTACACACCCTCCACCAACCTGGGACAATGCCTAATGTGATCCTGGGCTCTACACACCCTCCACCAACCTGGGACAATTCCTAATGTGATCCTGGGCTCTACACACCCTCCACCAACCTGGGGAGGATTCCTAATGTGATCCTGGGCTCTACACGCCCTCCACCAACCTGGGACAATTCCTAATGTGATCCTGGGCTCTACACACCCTCCACCAACCTGGGGAGGATTCCTAATGTCATCCTGGGCTCTACACACCCTCCACCAACCTGGGAAGAGGCAGCGGACTGGCATCATGCTTCCTTCAATGCATGATGACTCCAAGCTGCCTTCTTTTCACCTGACAGGGGGGAGTGTCCCTGGTTGGACGTAGCGCGTGGAAGGAACACGTTATTCCAACCAGTTCCTGTCCCCTCCATCAGGCGCCCTGGCTGGCCAGGGGGAGGCAGTCTAGAGCCCAGTATTACTGCATGTTTTTGTGAGGGTATCTACCCTAGGGGACACGGGGAGAACATGTGAGGGTATCTACCCTAGGGGACACAGGGAGAACATGTGAGGGTATCTACCCTAGGGGACACAGGAGAACATGTGAGGGTATCTACCCTAGGGGACACAGGGAGAACATGTGAGGGTATCTACCCTAGGGGACATGGGGAGAACATGTGAGGGTATCTACCCTAGGGGACATGGGGAGAACATGTGAGGGTATCTACCCTAGGGGACATGGGGAGAACATGTGAGGGTATCTACCCTAGGGGACATGGGGAGAACATGTGAGGGTATCTACCCTAGGGGACATAGGGAGAACATGTGAGGGTATCTACCCGAGGGGACACGGGGAGAACATGTGAGGGTATCTACCCTAGGGGACATGGGGAGAACATGTGAGGGTATCTACCCTAGGGGACACGGGGAGAACATGTGAGGGTATCTACCCGAGGGGACACGGGGAGAACATGTGAGGGTATCTACCCTAGGGGACACGGGGAGAACATGTGAGGGTATCTACCCGAGGGGACATGGGGAGAACATGTGAGGGTATCTACCCTAGGGGACATGGGGAGAACATGTGAGGGTATCTACCCTAGGGGACATGGGGAGAACATGTGAGGGTATCTACCCTAGGGGACATAGGGAGAACATGTGAGGGTATCTACCCTAGGGGACACGGGGAGAACATGTGAGGGTATCTACCCTAGGGGACATGGGGAGAACATGTGAGGGTATCTACCCTAGGGGACACGGGGAGAACATGTGAGGGTATCTACCCGAGGGGACACGGGGAGAACATGTGAGGGTATCTACCCTAGGGGACACGGGGAGAACATGTGAGGGTATCTACCCTAGGGGACATGGGGAGAACATGTGAGGGTATCTACCCTAGGGGACATGGGGAGAACATGTGAGGGTATCTACCCTAGGGGACACGGGGAGAACATGTGAGGGTATCTACCCCAGGGGACACGGGGAGAACATGTGAGGGTATCTACCCTAGGGGACACGGGGAGAACATGTGAGGGTATCTACCCTAGGGGACACGGGGAGAACATGCAAACTCCACACAGAAAGGCCCTTTCGCCAACCCCGCCTCGGGTATGGGCACTGATGACGCAGAGGAGCAGACACGCCACCAGCACCCACAGCAGCGTCCCTAGCGGGAATCGAACCCAGTGTGTGTGTTTGTGCGTGCCACTCCTACCTGAGATCTTCTTCTTGCCACCCTGCTCTCCATCGCTCTTGTCCACCTCAACCTCCCGCTTGGCCAGCAAGAGCTCAGGTATCTACACACACACACACACACACACACACACACACACACACACACACACACACACACACACACACACACACACACAGTGTACAGATGTAACAAAATCTACCCATGCTGTTCCCTCGTATAGTAATCAATGCATTTAAGGCACAACCAGCACATCAGGAGTAATTTGGCGAGCCCAAGGTTACTTCGACATGAAGGAGCCGGGATTCAAACCATTGACACATTGGACGACCCACTCTACCTCCTGAGCCAGTCACCCAGCAGGGCCGGATTTAGCCAGCCTTAACTAAGCCAAATAAATGCAAAATGTTTAAAACACTTTGGTTTAAGACTTCTGGGGATATTTTATTGACACAAAACGAATAAACCCATTGTAAATAACAGTGAAAAGGACCATGTGTGCCACTTTTGTACCTTGTTACCCTTTTGGGCAGGGGTGGGCAATTATTTTTCCCAAGGGGCCACGTGAGATCCTTAAAATATAGTGGAGGGCCAAGAATAAAGGCTGAACTAAAGTCTGTGTAGCATTATTTTAATTTCAAGATGAAAGTAAGAGTAAGACCAACATTTTTTTATACCGGGGCCCTCTATTTATTCAGAATTTGACCCACAGAGGACCACCATTTGATGACATTTTAGCCAAATTACACCAAAACTAAAGATTTCTTTTGTTTTTGTTCACAATACCAGGCTTGATTTGAGAAACAAAACAGGCAAACATAGATCAAAAATGATCATTTTTTTACATTATCTGATAGTGTATATTTTAGGCAATTCAGATGATGGAATATTTTAACTCTTGAGAGTGTAAACATGAAACCAAATGGACCCGCAAGGGTCCATTTGGGTTTCATTTTTACATTCTCAAAGAGTTACATCTGGTTAATCAACTCTCCATATTTAACTGGAACTCTCTCAAGGACCACTGGTGGTCCCCGGGCCGGTCAGAATCAGCCAAAGGGCCGCATAATGCCCAGGTATGCTTTTGGGGGTGATCTTAGCAATCACATGGGCACTCAAGCCCAGGGGCCTGGGCCCAACGTGCCCTTTGGATAATCCTGGATGCAGTGGTTAACTATGTAGGTCTAGGTGGCAAGATAAAAGTGTGTCGCTACTCTCTTCCAACAGATACTCTAGTTCAGGGGTGTCAAACCCAAGTACAGAGTGGGCCAAAATATAAAAATTGGTACATGTCGAGGGCCGGAGATACTGGTCTGTGTTTCAACACCGGTTTACAATGACGTCACTGTCAAACAGCAAAAAAGTAATTTCCCTTCAAAAATCAATGTCTCTTAATGGCAAGATAATTGTAAAGAAGAAACTGCCTGCATTAAAAACTGTTTTAAGGTTTAATGGCAAATAGCAGGTGTTCACGTCTCATAGCGCACCACTCTGTGGCGTGCTATGAGACGTGAACACCTGATATTTTTCAGGGATTTTTTTTTTCTCCTATGATCCTCATCAAGTGCTGCTTTCATAGTTAATTGAGAAAGTAAATGAGACTGAGTTGAGAAAGTAAAACAATTAGTTGCATTAATTTCTTATCGTGGTGTGTGTAATATACCAGAGAGCCAGTTCTAATACTAATTCAATATCATCCCGTGGGCCAAAAATAATTCATTCACAGGCCTGATTTGGCCCCCGGGCCTTGAGTTTGACATATGTGCTCTAGTTTAAAGTTAGCCCTGTTTACATTTGGTCACTTGACACCGATGGGAGTCCTTAGGGTGGTTGTATTCCATGAAGCAATACTTTCTTGTGTCATACAATGTGTTTTTCCACATTATTGTCTTTGTCCCAATAGGTCTGTGATGATATCACACTGCTACTTCAGTGGTCATGTTTCCCAAAATGCGACTCTGGTGGGACTCGAACCCACAACCTTTGAATTGCTACAGCATTTACTAGAAGTCCAATGCGCTATCCATTGCGCCACAGAGCCACCTGGTGCTCCTGGCAGCCAGCCAGAACCATTAATGGAATACTTAAATTATCATTACTACACATTGAACACTGATAAGCTAATCGTGAATGTGCTTAATCATTCTATTCCAAGTTTGTGCAAATGATAGATTCATCCCTGAGTGTTTTATTGATTTACCAACCAGTTACTCATGGGTTATTAACAGATACATTTGTGCCTGGTTAGTGAGTAATACATGTTTTAGAACTATTCAAGACTATCTATGCTTTATAAAGCATTCATAAACGAGGAGGAAGCAGTCATGGTGACATGCAGGCTGACATACAGGCTGAAAATAAATAAAAATATGGAAGCTTTTTTCTTTCTGTAAGACAAAATACTGTCATTTTTCTGTGAACACTACCTGACATTCTGTTTGTGGTCTGCAGACGCACAACTCCTGTTGCACGAACAAAAACAATCATGTTTTTTCTATGAGATCTGCATTAGACACAAGCCAACAGAAAATCTTCTGTGTATTTTGTGAGGGGCGGTTTGCTGTATTTTTTTAACAAGGCATGTTGTGATTGAGCAGTCTGTTAGAAGTTTGTTGACTCTTTCGCTTCATGGAAGGCGAGAGACTGGCTCTTCTCTCCTTTGACTTACTGCATTTTAATGTTGAAAAACACATTTGGTGCTGATAAAAAAAGAAAGTGATAATGACATTTTTGGTAACAGATTTATAGATTCAATTTAGTTGTTATTGCAGTCCTTCAGGGCTGAGGTCAGACCAAATGGGGGTGTGTAACCCAACAGCCAGGGTGTAACATGCACTACACCGGGCCCGGCTAGCTCAGTCGGTAGAGCATGAGACTCTTAATCTCAGGGTCGTGGGTTCGAGCCCCACGTTGGGCGCAGGCTTTTAAAGACACTCACAGCCAAACACTAAAGATTGTGCTGTGCAAAGAGCGAGGGACAGCTGTACAATGAGCTACAGTATATACTGTGCTACACACTGCGCTTACAAACATCCCTCCGCTGTACTGCTATATGTCTTATTAGGGTTTTGCTACAAACATGCCTAAACCCTTCTCTAACCCTAACTCTAAACCTAACCGCAAGCACGTCGCAGCTGATAGTGGATTTCCAGCGCATGTTCGGAGCGCTCAGTTTCTGACCCCTCAATGTCGCAACTCTTGTAATATGAGCGATGCATGTTATTGACGTAGAGTGTCGTTGCATCAGTCATCTTGTCCGGTGCAAGAAAAATGTCCAGTGCAAAAAGAAAGCTGGCGGGAAGGGGGTAGATTTCCTTTGTTTCCCTCATGGGTGTCGTTCACACCTCTGAGGCTCTGACTGTGACTAGTCTTTGTTTGATGATCTCTGACTTGGGAATACCGATAACTAGCATGAAATTGTCTGTCTTTGTTTCTTTCTTTAATCATTAGTGAAACTTTTCAAAACAATAAGATACAAAATGTGCATACTGTAGCCTTAGTTACAAATGGTTTCGCTAGGATGTTATTCGATATTTATTATACACACCAGCATGGATGTTTACAAACGTCCCTCAGCTCTGCTGCTGTACTGCTATGTGGATTATTTCTACCACTATGTGTTCAGTTACTGTATATATATTCTAATATGTTGAGTGAGTTTAAACCAGTAATGCACTGTCTGGATGCCAGAACGATTCATTCATTACTAAGCATTAGTAAACACATTTATAATCATTTGTACACTAATTAACATAAGTTAAGCATTAATGGAATTTACTAAGCATTGCATTCAACACTGATAATCTAATCGTGAATGTGCTTAATAATTCTATTCTCAAGTTTTTGTAAATGATAGATTCACCCCCATGTGTTTTATTTATTTACCAACTAGTTATTAATGAGTTATTAACACATACATTTGTACTTGGTTAATGGTTAATACATGTTTTATAAATACTCAGTGAATGATTTGTTAAGGTAGTTATTACTCATTAGTTAAGCATATTTTGGTAACCTATATAAAGTGAGGACTATCTATGCTTTATGAAGTATTTATAAAGGAGGAGGTGATATGCAGGGTAGAAAATAAAACAATGAAAATAAATAAAATTATGTTTGTGTGTGTGTGTGTGTGTGTGTGTGTGTGTGTGTGTGTGTGTGTGTGTGTGCGTGTGCGTGCGTGCGTGTGTGTGTGTTTTCTCTCTGTAAGACGAAATACTGTCAACACTGCAGAGCATTCTCTTTGTGATCTGCAGACACACGACTCATGTTGCATGAGGTTAAAATGAGGAAAGTTAGCTGCTCTCTGATGTGAGCTTATAGAACTGAAATCAAATCAAATCTTATAGTGAAGGACGTCAATCCAATCATGAATGGGGTAGGGGGGTAGATTTCCTTTGTTTCCCTCATAAGTGTCGTTCACACCTCTGAGGCTCTGACTGTGACCAGTCTTTGTTTGATGATCTCTGAATTGGGAATACTGATAACTAGCATGAAATGGTCTGTCTTTGTCTCTTTCTTTACTCTTTAGTGAAACTTTTCAAAACAATAAGATTGTTTTATGTTCCCTATCAACTTCCACTCTGTATTTTGTGTGGGTCGGTTTGCTGTAGTTCTTTTTTAATGAGGCAAGTTGTGACTGAGCAGTCTGTTAGAAGTCTGTTAACTGTGGCTCTTCTCTCCTTTCACTTAGCAGCTTTAAGCTGTATTTTAATGTTGAAAAACACATCTGGTGCTGATAAAAAAAAGTGATAATCACATTTTTGGTAACAGATTTAATTTTAGATCCAATCTGCTTGTTGTTACAGTCCTACTGTGCCTGTGGGTCAGGGGTTAGGTCAGACCAAATGGGGGTGTTTAACACAACCCCCAGGGTGTAACATGCACCCCACCAGGCCCGGCTAGCTCAGTCGGTAGAGCATGAGACTCTTAATCTCAGGGTCGTGGGTTCGAGCCCCACGTTGGGCGCAGGCTTTTAAAGACACTCACAGCCACCACACATCATAAAACGTTTAAAGGTGCACTGAGCTGGAAATGGAGGGTGTTTTACTTTGAAGTTTTAGCCTGAAACGCTGATCTGAAGTTTCTCAACCAATCAGAGCTTGCATCCCCTCAGGCTATGGGGCGCAAAGAGCGAGGGACAGCTGTATGATGAATTATATAACTACACACCAGCATGGATGTTTACAAACATCACTCAGCTCTGCTGCTGTACTGATATGTGGGTTACTTCTACCACTATGTGTTCATATATATATTCTAGGGCTGGGACAATATGGGCACCTCACGATATGATACATATCACAATATTAGGCCCTCGATAACGAATATATCATGATATTTGATATATTGTGATATATCCATATATTGCACGAAATTCATAGATGATATATCACAGCATCTAATGAATACATATTGTTGTATTGTTTTGTATGGCTATATAATGACCACGGATGTGGTCTGAAAAATGTATTTTTCAATTCGCCGGCCCTTTAAAGGGGAATTGCATCCATTTTCTGAAATTTCCTGAGAGGGTACAAATGTGAACCAAATGGACCCCAGTTCCATTTGTACCCTCTCGGGAAAAAGGGGTCTGAAAGAAAAAATCATTAACATGGTGAAATACATCTTGATGATGTCATCAGATGTATTTCACCATGTTAATGGTTTTCTTCAGACCTCCATTTCTTGGGAACACAGAATGGGGGAAATTTGTTTATCATGTCCACCCAGCACCTTTAGGGTATACTAATGACATATTAGAATGTTGAAAATGGATGGAATTCCCCTTTAACCCATTGTGTCCTGACCCTCGATTCGAGTTTCTGACAACAGACTATACAGTAGTTCCTGACGGTCGCACGAGAAGTCGGCCCGCCGCGAAGTCGGCCCGAATCGTGTGGAGAGGTCGGGCCGCGGCTGTGGAGAGGTCGGGCCGCGGCTGTGGAGAGGTCGGGCCGGGGGAGTGGAAAGGTCGGGCCGCGGCTGTGGAGAGGTCGGGCCGGGGGAGTGGAGAGGTCGGCCCATGTCTGTGGAATAGTTAGTTACTTAGTGAGCTAGTGTCAGCTGTTTTAGGCCCTTGTATATCATTATCCTTATTATTGTGCACTTTTTAAGGCTACAACAGAATGTAGAAGATTAATTGTCATGTTGATCTAGTGAATTGACTGCTTTGTTTCCCTGGTCCAGCAAAAGTGATGTGATTGACTGATAATTGCTGAGGGTATGTTCACACTTGGACCCGAGGTGAAATTGCTTGCTAATGGCTTCAATAACTTTAAAGTAAAATTAACTCCAGACAACTCTGACATGATCAACTCTATGAAATAACTCCAACACTGAAGCCAATTTAACTCTAAAGGTGTTGAAATACACTTTGGGAGTTGAAATCAACTCTGAAATATGTAACCCTGAAATTTTAACTCTCCAATTTTTTGCTGTGTACTGTTTCCCACAATTGGGAAATGAAAATTACGTAATTCAGATGTTTAAGTATAATGTAACATTATACTTGGGAGCTCAAAGTGTATAAAAGTGATTATTACAGTATTCTTGTCTAAAGTTCCGTTTCCTTTCCTCAACCCTAGTCTTGCTGCAGTTTGGAAGAACACATCCACAATGTTTCAAACTGTTTTAAATATGTGTTATTGTCTAATTACTTTAACTCTGGTAAAGAGTGAAATATGTATTTATTCAACTCTGGGAGTTCAGGCATGTGTCAACCTGTTAGCCATTGCTATAGTCAAAACAAACATTTTGTATCCTAAAGCATAGAATGTATCCTTTTAGCCACATTACTGCAATCTGAAGCATAGATTTACATGAATTACTTCAATAACTTTAAAGTACTCTGGTAAAGAGTGAAATATGTATTTATTCAACTCTGGTAAAAATAAAACATTTAATTATTCAACTCTAGTTGAGAGTAAACCAGTATTATTGAACATGCATATGTCTTGATAATGGTTGATATGCAGTGATAATGGTGCCTACATGTCTATTGTCATGACTTGATAATGGTTGATATGCAGTGATAATGGTGCCTATATACATGTCTATTGTCACAACAGCAAGACATATCAAGCATAAAAGACTTGATGATGGTTGGTATATGGCCTGATAATGGTTGATATGCAGTGATAATGGTGCCTATGCATGTCTATGATATGCAGTGATAAAGGTGCCTATGCATGTCTAATGGGCCGACTTCTCCACACCCCCTGGCCGACTTCTCCACACCACCTATAGTGCATGGGCCAGAGGGGGTTTTGGCATACCGAGAGGTGGCAAAGGCTACTTGTGATTTTTGAGAAGCTCTATGTCTATAGATAATATTTTGATATGATAGACCTTCCTAAGTGGTAGCTAAATTGGTGTTATCAGCTGATAAAGGGACCCTCCCCTATTGAAAAATGGCATTTTAGATACAGGTGCATGCTGCAATATTAGCTCATTTTCATGATGTATGTCATATGTCATACTATAGTGTTTGGACTCATCTTGAAGAGGACACTTTAAGCTTTCATTTAAGCCCCGTTGTGTGTATATGGGACAAGTACAGTCATTTCCAGGGCTCTTCAAATTTAGAATAAGATATTTTTCACACAATATTTTCTTAAACCATATTCTTTCTTTTAGTTCTATGCCATCAAAAAACATCAGTGACACAAAATACAACATCTGGAATACTTGTGTAACTCTAAGGATTCAGGAAATGTATGATTTACCTACACTATTTTGTTCTATGGGGGTGATTTTCAACTTTATATTAGACTAGCAGTTTTTAAGAACCTATAGGAATGGCAGTCTGGAACACAGGCGAGACAGTCTTTCGGAGAATGTAGCACCCTCAAAATTTGACATAGACCAAAGATAGAAATACCGTCTGATTTGAAACAACCTCAGGATTCCAATGAGACCAACGATGTCATGCTACCTTGTCGAGAAGGGGGTTAAATCCATACTTCGTTGTAAGTTTCACTAGATTTTGGTAAATGAAAAATGTCCACAGTCATTTTAAATCCAAAGGCCATATGATATTTGACAATAGTGATAGGTGGCAAAGGCTACTTATGATTTTTGAGAAGCTCTACGTCTATACATTCTATTTTGATATGATAGACCTTCCTAAGTGGTAGCTAAATTGGTGTTATCAGTTGGTGAAGGTACCCCTCCCCCATTGAAAAATGCAATTTTAGATACGGGTGCATGCTGCAATACTAGCTCATTTCTCCTTACATATTTTATAGATCACACTATAGTATTTGGACTCATCTTGAAGAGGACACTTTAAGCTTTCATTTAAGTCCCTTTGTGTGTATGTGGAACAAGTACAGCCATTACCATGGCTCTTCAAACTTATAATAAGATATTTTTCACACAATATTTTCTTAAACCATATTCTTTCTTTTAGTTCTATGCCATCAAAAAACCTCAGTGACACAAAATACAACATCTGGAATACTCGTGTAACTCTAAGGATTCAGGAAATGTATGATTTACATACACTATTTTGTTCTATGGGGGTGATTTTCAACTTTATATTAGACTAGCAGTTTTTAAGAACCTATAGGAATGGCAGTCTGGAACACAGGCGAGACAGTCTTTCGGAGAATGTAGCACCCTCAAAATTTGACATAGACCAAAGATAGAAATACCGTCTGATTCGAAACAACCTCAGGTTTCCAATGAGACCAACGATGTCATGCTACCTTGTCGAGAAGGGGGTTAAATCCATACTTCGTTGTAAGTTTCACTAGATTTTGGTAAATGAAAAATGTCCAGTCATTTTAAATCCAAAGGCCATATGATATTTGACTATAGTGATAGGTGGCAAAGGCTACTTATGATTTTTGAGAAGCTCTACGTCTATACATTCTATTTTGATATGATAGACCTCCCTAAGTGGTAGCTAAATTGGTGTTATCAGTTGGTGAAGGTACCCCTCCCCCATTAAAAAAGTGCAGTTTTAGATACAGGTGCATGCTGCAATAGTAGCTCCTTTTTCATGACATATTTAATATATCACACTATAGTATTTGGACTCATCTTGAAGAGGGCACTTTAAGCTTTAATTTAAGCCCCTTTTGTGTGCATGTGGAACAAGTACAGTCATTACCAGGACTCTTCAAACTTTGAATAAGACCACACCAGTGATGCAAAATACAATATCTGGAATACTGATATCACTCTAAGCATTTGGGAAATGTATGATTTACCTACAATATTTTGTTCCAAGGGGGTGAATTGGACTAGCGTTTTTAAGAACCTATAGTAATTGCCTCCCCTGTACAGACATACCAAATTTCTGCCTATTGTAAACATTTTGGGTGACCCAACGTGCTGTAGTCCTAAAGGTTAATACGATTGAAATGGTAATGAAAATAAAACATTGCGGGAGACCCAAGTTTGAATCCCGGGACATTGCATACACATGCACTGCACAGGGTTGTCTATAGATTATACTACAGTGGTATACTCCTCCACTAATGGTCTAAACCTGCACTATAGAGTGCTCCAAACCTGCACTAGAGTGGCCTATATATGCAATAAATT
Source organism: Benthosema pterotum (assembly GCA_039105355.1). Classification (NCBI taxonomy): domain Eukaryota; kingdom Metazoa; phylum Chordata; class Actinopteri; order Myctophiformes; family Myctophidae; genus Benthosema; species Benthosema pterotum. The sequence continues at coordinate 7,288,113 of CM076977.1, forward strand.
GGCCTACTAATGTGCTAGAGTGATCTAAATTTTTACTTCCATGGTCTACAGATGCACTACACCAGCCTACAAATGCACTAAAGTGGTGTATAGATCACTCTAGTGCATCAGTAGACCAATTTATACATATGTAGGCCACTCTAGTGCATGTTTAGATCTATTGAGTTAAGATGCAGTACTGATCTATATACAGTGCAGTGGTTAATGTATCAGGTCTAAAGAGGCAGTACAATGGTCTAAATGTATGCAGTACAGCTATACTATGAAGCTATATGTATGAAGTACAGTGGTATAAATTAGACACAGTACAGTCATATTTATCCAGAACAGTGGTCTCATGCAGCATTAGATAAAGCAAAGTTGTCTCATACAGCTCTAGAAATAGTACAGTTGTCTCTTACAGCTATAGATGCAGTAACGTGGTCTCATTTGTACAGAAGGCGGAAATTACACATTTGTACTGCATGTATAAAATGGCATGGTTCTTGCCCAAAACAGTATGTGGTTGCCATAAATTGGCAAATCTGTACAGGGAGGCTTGAAGGTATCCATGCAACCCTTTTCCATCACCCGCTTCGACCTCTATCCATCGATTGAATAGACACTTATCAACAGAAATGTTACGATCCAATCGTGCCGGTATAGCAGATATTCAGATACCCGCCGGGCAAGTAGATATTTTGTATTCATTGCATCGGTGGATCACGGATACTACTAGTAGGGCGGGGCGAAGGAAGTTTTACTGAAGTTATGGTTAGGGTTAGGTTAGGTTTAGGCATAAGTTTACTGAGGTTAAGTTTAGGGTTGGGGTTAGGTGTAGGCATAGCCTAGTTTTACTGGGGTTATGTTTAGGGTTTAGGATTAGGCTAGGGTTAGGGTTAGACGGTGATTTATGCGGTAACTAACCCTAAACAAAACTTCAGTAAAACTATGCTTCGCCCCGCCCTACTAGTAGTATCCGTGATCCACCGATGCAATGAATACAAAATATCTACTTGCCCGGCGGGTATCTGAATATCTGCTATACCGGCACGATTGGATCGTAACATTTCTGTTGATAAGTGTCTATTCAATCGATGGATAGAGGTCGAAGCGGCTGTTTCCATTCACATAATACTTGCGTAAGTGGAGCAGAAGCAAGTGTGAGCGGAGCGGGTGCAAGTAAGGCGATCGTTGCACAGTGCTCGGTGTTCGACCTTTATAGCTAATGTCATTAGTATTACCCCACTCCGCTCACGCATGAGTAGGCCATGGCCTACTTGTGCGCAACACGCAAGTTTGAACTACTGAGTGCTGATTTAGTTAAGTGACAGGGAGCGGGACCTTTTTTTAAATGGCTATGGATGTTTTTTCAGTCACCAATATCTAGTCAAACTTATAACAAACAAGAGTTGTGCCCCTACGGGGCACAGGTCTCCACCGTCCGGGCTCAGGTTTGAACGTGTGCACATTGCAAAGTAGTTTATTGTGAGTGTAATGAGTCAACACTAATAGCATAGAGCTTGTGAGGAGGTTTATGCACATCATATTTTTCCATGGATGAGCTTGGAGTACGTTTCAGAGGGCAAGGGACTGCTGTGGCGCTAGACTTCTTAAGGGTGGTATTCTTTCTTGTATCATCAATGTTCCCGATGTTCATTGAGGAATTTTCATTCTCAAACAACATGATTTTCTCCTCAAAATTTTCCTCTGATGCCTCAGCTGAGGAATTTCTGACCAAGATACTGACTGGATCGATGGAGTTCAACTGAAGTGGTAAAGAGTCTTGAGAATCTCCCCTGGAGCTGTCTTGAGCATATATCCTCAAATCATGCTGTTTTGCATCTACTTTATGATGAGATAACATTTTTCTAACCAAATTAACAATTTAAAACTATATCCACTGCTTAAATAACATACAACGAGGGCACAGACGGGCTACGTGCACGGACAGAGGGCGTTTTATAGTCACCACCTACGGTGGAGCCAAATATGGATTTAACCCCCTTCCCGACAAGATGGCATGGCAAGGTTGGTCTCACTGGAAACTTGAGATTGTCTAGAATCAAATGATATCTCTATATTTGGCCTATCTCAAATGTTGAGATTTGCCACATTCTCCAAAAGACTGTCTCGCCAGTGTTCCAGACAGCAGTTTCTATAGGTTCTTAAAAACGCTATCCCAATATAAAGCTGAAAATCACCCCCTTGGAACAAAATATTGTAGGTAAATTATACATTTGAGTGATATCAGTATTCCAGATATTGTATTTTGTGTCACTGAGGTTGTTTGAAGGCTTAGAACTAAATGAAAGAATATGATTTAGGCAAATATTGTGTGGAAAATATCTTATTCTAAGTTTGAAGAGCCATGGTAATGACTGTACTTGTTCCACATACACACAAAGGGGCTTAAATGAAATCGTAAAGTGTCCTCTTCAAGATGAGTCCAAATACTATAGTGTGATATATAAAATATGTAAGGAGAAATGACCTAGTATTGCAGCATGCACCTGTATCTAAAATTGCATTTTTCAATGGGGGAGGGGTACCTTTACCAACTGATAACACCAATTTAGCTACCACTTAGGAAGGTCTATCATATCAAAATAGAATGTATAGCCGTAGAGCTTCTCAAAAATCATAAGTAGCCTTTGCTACCTATCACTATTGTCAAATATCATATGGCCTTTGGACTTAAAATGACTGTGGACATTTTTCATTTACAAAAATCTAGTCAAACTTACAACAAAGTATGGATTTAACCCCCTTCTCGACAAGGTAGCATGACAACGTTGGTCTCATTGGAAACCTGAGGTTGTGTCGAATCAGACGGTATTTCTATCTTTGGTCTATGTCAGATTTTGAGGGTGCTACATTCTCCGAAAGACTGTCTCGCCTGTGTCCCAGACTGCCATTCCTATAGGTTCTTAAAAACTGCTAGTCTAATATAAAGTTGAAAATCACCCCCATAGAACAAAATAGTGTAGGTAAATCATACATTTCCTGAATCCTTGGAGTTACACGAGTATTCCAGATGTTGTATTTTGTGTCACTGAGGTTTTTTGATGGCATAGAACTAAAAGAAAGAATATGGTTTAAGAAAATATTGTGTGAAAAATATCTTATTCTAAATTTGAAGAGCCCTGGAAATGACTGTACTTGTCCCACATATACACAAAGGGGCTTAAATGAAAGCTTAAAGTGTCCTCTTCAAGATGAAAATGAGCTAATATTGCAGCATGCACCTGTATCTAAAATGCCATTTTTCAATAGGGGAGGGTCCCTTTATCAGCTGATAACACCAATTTAGCTACCACTTAGGAAGGTCTATCATATCAAAATATTATCTATAGACATATAGCTTCTCAAAAATCATAAGTAGCCTTTGCCACCTCTCGGTATGCCAAAAACCCCTCTGGCCCATGCACTACTAGCCGACATCTCCACACCACCTAGCCGACTTCTCCACACCACCTAGCCGACTTCTCCACACCACCTAGCCGAGATCTCCGCAGTTTTGCTCGGTCCGAGTTCGCGGCGGCCCGAGATCTCCTGTCCCCGTTCCTGACACCAGATTATAGCTGCAGCAACATTCTAGCTTTTGACGCTAGATTCTACAGTAGTTTCCGACACTAGATTCTAGTTATTGACACTAAATGATAGTTTCTGATGCTAGGATCTCCTTTTTGACACTAGAATCTACTTTATGACGCTAGAATCGAGTTTTTGACACTAGATTCTATAGTTTCTGACACTAGATTCTAGTTTTTCTGAAAAATCTGTGCTCCTGTGTCAGTGATGCTAACATATTTCTAGCCAAGGACCACCAGAATTATCCATATTTGGCTGCAGACCCCCATCTGAAAACATGTTGTTCTCGGGGTTCCCCAGAAGCGAAAAATTGAGATAAAATATTTGCTTCTAAAATAATGTATTCAGAGATTTGCAGCACATTTTCACAATTTTTCAAAAATAGCAGAACAACAAGCTCATGTCGCGCCACTCGGTGGCGCGACATGAGCTTGTTGATCTGCTATTTTTCAACAGATAAAACACCAAAACGCGTTCAGGACACAAAGGGTTAAGATGGGTGTTTGTGTGTTTTTCTCTGTGCGTTCTCACCTTCTTCATGCTGCTCTCGGACCATCCCTCCATCCACTGGACGGAGCAGCGGCGGTACAGAGCAGGGTTGCTCTCACAGTGGATGGTGAAGCTGTCGTTGGTGCAGTCCATGATCAGGACCACGTGCAGGTTCTGCTGGATTCCTAAAATAATACATTAGACTCTCTCAAATTCATGCAAATTCTACATTCAATCAAACTAACTTTACTATATGATTGATTACAATGTCTTGATGTGAAAGAAAACATGTGTTTTTAATTCATATGCATTCTCAGAATTCAGAGGAATTTACTATGAAAGGTCGTCGTGGGTTGTTGGCTGATTTACCCACTGTTTCGGGATTCATGGTAAATTACGCTTCTGCCACCTTTTTATCTAGTTTGCATCATAACGCATCCAGGTATTTTGAAGTGCTGAGCAGAGTTGCCCTATTTACCACTCTTTTTAAGCCAATCGCAATCCAGTATTTAAACATGTGACTTGAAAAAGTGGTAGAAGTTGATGTTCTCAATACGATACGATAGACTTTATTAATCCCTCAGAGGGAAATTCAAGGTTCTTACAGAAACCCAGACAGTAAGAAACATACATGAAACACACATGCTGAGATATCCTAAAAGACTGAAGACTATGAATAAATAAGCACATCAAAAATATAAAAGACTACATTGCCAGCTACCCATAGTGTGTAATAGAGTAAACAGGTGAATAAAGTGCATAGCAGTGGTAAAGTGCACAGCAAGGATAAAGTGCACAGGTATTTCTAAACTACAGTTGCATGGTTACCAATAGACACCTAAGTCAAGTACAATAAATGCCATGCCACAACAAGGATGTATGCAGGGACAGAAAGAAAGCATGAGACTCTTAATCTCAGGGTCGTGGGTTCGAGCCCCACGTTGGGCGCAGGCTTTTGAAGACACCTGCGGCCGCCCAACGCAATGAATGAAGTTCTCAATAGACAGAGCATGGATGCATGGATGGAATGAATGGATACTGACTGTAGGAGAAGTAGTTGTAGAGCGGTCCGGTGAATCCCTCCTGTGAGGCTGAGTCCTTCAGGGATGAGAGCAGAGGCTCCAGCTCCTCTGGAGAGTACAGGCCTGGAACCTCACCTGAGAACATACACATTACACAGCAATTCATTCATTCATTAGTGTACTTCTAGCTAAAGATACTCTATGTACGAAGATACACCACCTTACATAGGTGCCACTATAGGCGACATGGACTACAAAGCCTACAAATGGTCCCCTAAATAGACATGTTTTTCCCCCTCAGAGCCCCCATATCTGTCTCTGTCGTATGTCAAATTGCAGATTACAAAGAGACTTCCTGACTCCTAGCAAATATTGCGAGAGTTGGTTGGTGGGATAAAGAATAATTGTGAAAAGTGAAATTTCTCCTGATTTGTTTAGCTAATAGAAGCCGTTTTAGTATTGTAAATATCATATGCCTTTAGATGATCGGGTCCAGTATTTAGTTCAGTGTCCATGGAGTTAAAGGTAGGGGAAGTGATTTCACTTTTGTCAGATATCACCCAAAAAATATTTTTTCTGTTAAAATGCTCTATTATAAGGTGTGGAAACCACATATGGAGTTTCCCCCTCCCCCACGTTAGCAGAGGAGCTAATAAAAGTTCCCCAGGTCACCACCAATTCTCCTCCAATCAGGAGCGAGCAGCAGGTTCACATAGTGTAGCTACTGTTGGGGGCCCCTAGTGCACCAGGCTGGTACTACACCATGAATTTCAAATCACTTCCCCTACCTTTAAGGAATGGACCATAAGTCGTGTCATTCTACCATTGAAAATGAATAGACTCCAACATTTTTCTGGTCGCCTAATTTATGTGGCTTCCTGACTCCATCTAGAGTCAGGGAGCAACATAAATTTGCCTCTCTTGCCATTGGCCTCTTGGCTTCTAGCCTTGATACGATTATAACAGTAGACAGCAGAGAAAAGGTCAATTCATAGACCCCCCCCCACCCCCCAATGGACTAGGTGGACAGACAGACAGACAGACAGACCTGAGGACAGCAGACTGTTGACCATCTCTAAGAAAGATGGATGGACAAACTGGTAGTCTTCCAGCAAGAGCACCACCTGCTGGCCGTCCAGCCCTGCTAGCTGCATCACCTGCACGCACGCACGCACGCACGCACAAACGCACACACGCACACACGCACACACACACACACACACACACACGCAATGTGCTTGTAAATTATACAAAGCGGTTTAAGAGAGCAGTTTTCAACCAGAGGTCTGGGGACTCAGACTAAATGATGGAAAGTTGGTTAAGCAGATGTAACTCTTCGAGAGTTTAAAAATGAAACTAAATGGACTCCAATCGCCGTAGCTGTCAAAATCATTAAGCAAACAGCCATCCGCAATGGCGACGGGTTACCATGGCATAGACGCGTGTCTACACACTACACATGATGGAACCATGGCCAAACTTCATATCAATCAATTCATCACGCAAAGACGAACATGACATGGGGTGAATGTTCAGATGAAATTCTGTCAGATGCATATTGTAGTTCTGGAGATATGCTGATTTTAGGTTTTCATGTTTTACAGCTGAAGATCCGGAATGGATCTTTGGAATGGTTGGAAAAAAACACCTATAGGGCAGAAATGTGAATTCAGGTAACATCAACAGTTGTTTACTATATATATTGAATATCGTAAAAATGCAAATGCTCGAAAAAATATATGAATCGGATGCAGATTCTGTGTAAATTTGGGTTTGTATGCACGGTCTACACATGATGGAACCGTGGCAAACTTCATATCAATCAATTCATCATCCAAAGACAGACATAACATGGGGTGGATGGTTTCTGTCAGAAGTATAGTTCTGGAGATATCCTGGTTTAAAGTTTTCTTTGTTTACAGCCGAAAATCCAGGGTGGATACAACATATGATTAAAAAAAAACACATGTGGGACAAAAAATTGATCGGGTAACATCAAAATTCAGTAGGTTAGAAAAATATATCTTTCGGGGTGCATGGAACCCCTACCTTCCTACCAGACTAAGGGTTCCTTTTAAAGTCTCTAATAACAGCCCAGCCTCCCGTCCATCCTCACCGTCTTCAGGTCGCTGCTGAAGTGTTTCAGGTTGTATCCGCGGGAGATCTTGGGCGTGTGCAGTGTGTATCCGTGCATGTGGGCCACCAGGCAGGCCGCGGTGCGCCGGCCCACCCCGCTGCGCCCCGCCAGGAGCAGGGACCCCCCGGGCCGGCTCAGGACCCGGTCCACACGAGACACGAAGTCACACACCTCCCAGAACAACAGCAGGTCCAACTCCCTGTTGTCACGACTGTACAGGACAGATCCCTGGATGGAGGGAGGGAGGGAGGGAGGAGAGAGGAGAGGGAGGAGAGAGGGAGGGAGGGTGGGAGGCAGGTGTTTTTATAAAGTTGGCAACCCTCCCTGATTTCATACATCTTGCAACCCTCAGTTTAAAATAAATAAATAAATAAAATTGCCAACTATCCCAGTTTTCATAAAGTTGCCAACTCTCCCAGTTTCATAAAGTTGCCAACTCTTACAGGTTTCATAAAGTTGCCAACTCTTACAGGTTTCATAAAGTTGCCAACTCTTACAGGTTTCATAAAGTTGCCAACTCTCCCAGGTTTCATAAAGTTGCCAACTCTCCCAGGTGTCATAAAGTTGCCAACTCTCCCAGGTTTCATAAAGTTTGCAGCCCCTATTGTTTTCATGACGTTTGCAAACCTCCATGTTTTTTGAGTGTTTTTTGGGCAAAACTAATGCATGGGATGTATTCAGAATCATGAACACATCCTAGTTTGACAGTCACATGCTACTATAGGAGAATGAAATTTAGAAAATGTTGTATATTGGATGTTAACGAAATGCTTAGTATATGAATTATGAAAAGTCCTCAATGTCCCTCAAAAAAAAAAAAAAAAAAAAAAAAATCCTCAACCATAACATAAAACTGTCTTAGGGTTCACATTCGGGCAAGTACACTAGGAGGGAGTGGGTGTTGGTGTCTGTGTGGAGTAGGAGGAGGGGGGGGAGGAGGAGGGGTATCAGGTTCCTCACAGGCCACCAGGGCTGAGGTCAGACCAAATGGGGGTGTTTAACACAACCCCCAGGGTGTAACATGCACCCCACCAGGCCCGGCTAGCTCAGTCGGTAGAGCATGAGACTCTTAATCTCAGGGTCGTGGGTTCGAGCCCCACGTTGGGCGCAAGGCTTTTAGTGACACCCGGTTCACCTCCCCACATGCACTCCCTGTCGGCTTTGACTTGAGAGTGCGTGTGTGTGTGTGTGTGTGTGTGTGTGTGTGTGTGTGTGTGTGTGTGTGTGTGTGTGTGTGAAGCTGCATAGGCAGACAGATCATAATGGACCTTTAGCTAAGCCCCTCCCAAACTACTATTGTCCAATAAACCTTTAGATACCACCCTCCCCAAACTACTATGGTCCAATCACAGCTAAGCATAACATATGATAGACAAACCTCTCCACCAATAGCTTTCCTATATGATAAAACATTGTTTAAAAAATAAATACCACACACACATTTTTCCACTGCATAGGACATACCTTGTTGATGGATTTGGAAGAGATTTGGAAGGTCTGGTTCCAAAAATAAACCAGTATTTATTGTGTAAAGTCCATGATATTTACATTGGAATGAATGAGCCTGGCTGGAAAGTGTCCTAGGATGGACAAGAGGGCGGGGCTTAGCTAAAGGTCCATTCAACAATACGTTGACTAGAAACTCCACCAGGTCAGGCTGTGGCCACCTGGTGGCGCTATAGGCAATGTGAGGCAGTGCAGGGCGTTGTCGTTTACCTTCTGTATGACCTGTCTGAGGTCAGCAGAGTCCAGACGGCCCAGAGCTTTACCATGAGGAGGAAGAGACTGACCAGGAGCCATCACTGAGCCTTCTGACGCTCCCCAGGTCACGTAGAAACCATCTGGAGAGAGACCAGGCACACACACACACACACACACACACACACACACACACACACACACACACCTTTTAGTTCTTTATTTGAATCCACAAATTACATTAATTTACAGGGAAACAAATATAACGGGGCTGACAGTTCATGTTCACTTAAGGATACACATAGCACCTCCTCCTCCACACAGACAAACTGCCTATAACAGCCGATACAGAACAGAATTTAGCAAGTTGTTTAGCTTTGCTCTTTGTTATGCTAGATATTCTTAGACCACTCACGGTCAGTTTATGCACATGGCCCAGGCTTCTGAATATCAATATGACAGGTCTACATCGATACCCTAGACCCGTCATAATTCCAAGTATACTTTGAGATTTTTTCCTGGAATGCCTGCTCCATGTACGACACACACGAATGCACACGCACAGATACACACGCGCGCACGCACGCACACGCACACATGCACACACACACACACACACACACACACACACACACACACACACACACACACACACACACACACACACACACACACACACACACACACACACACACACACACACACACACACACACACACACTCTGGAATGCTGCCTTTACTTGGGTACAGCAGTGGTTTTCAACCTTTTTTTTATACCAGGGGTCCACTATTTTTTTATGTTTAGTTTAGTCTCTCCGACACCAAAAGTTTGTTTAAATAGATGTTTAAATATAATTTAACTCCTGAGAGATTAAAATGATACCATAATGACACATGATAACACATTTTGGTATCCCAGGTATTTTGACCAGTGGCTTTGTGGTTAGAGTGTCCGCCCTGAGACTGGGAGGTCGGAGTTCGATTCCCGGCCGGGACATACCAAAGACTCTGAAAAATGGGACGCAATGCCTCCCTGCTTGGCACTCAGCATCAAGGGATGGATTTGGGGGTAAGTCCCTGCGATATGCTAGTCATGTACATGTACATCAAGCTGCCTCACGCTACAGAAACAGGAGATAGGCTCCTGACCTACTGTATATGGGCCTCAATGGCTCAGCCGGGCCTCCTGACATCATGGCCTGGCAAGGCTACTTACTTAGGTATTTTGGCCAGGGTCCCTGTGTATCCCTGACTGTGTCCACGCACAGTACATCTCTTGAAACGAGGGGTCTAAAGCATGGGTTTTCAACCGTAAGCATAAAACCATGTTGGAATTGTGGACAAAAGCAAAATCAAATGCTAAATAAATAGTGGGCCCTGGTATGAAAAAGGTTGAAGACCACTGGTCTAAAGGGCTGATTAGTGTCCAAGTTGGGGGTCGAACGGTCGGTCGGAGGGTCATTGGCGTGATATTAAACAGTTTCGTGTTTACCAGTCATGTTGTCCAGAGCATCAGAGTCTCCTCTAATAAACAGTTTGTGGTGTTTACCAGTCATGTTGTCCAGAGCGTCGGAGCTCCAGTCTCCTCTGATGACAGAGGCCAGGATGTTGTCGAAGGTGTGCAGGTCCTTGGAGGAAACCAGGCGGTCCCTGAACAGACGTCTGGCCTCGTAGGACACCACCTCCAACACGCTGTCTGTTAGGTTGGGTTGAGCTGGAGAAACAGAGAGAGAGAGAGAGAGAGAGAGAGAGAGAGAGAGAGAGAGAGAGAGAGAGAGAGAGAGAGAGAGAGAGAGAGAGAGAGAGAGAGAGGGGAGAGAGACAGGGAGAGAGAGGGGAGAGAGACAGAGAGAGAGAGAGAGAGACAGAGAGAGAGAGACAGAGAGAGAGAGAGAGAGAGAGAGAGAGAGAGAGTTTGTTTGTAATACAATTCTTCAACTTTACTACCAAGTATTAACACAGGGATGGATATTTTAAAGTGCCCAATAATGATGTAAAGTCAAGACCACCTAAATCGAGACCAAGACCTAGGATGGTCCAGACCAAAACGAGAGCGAGATAACCCGATACTTGGGGGGTCGAGATCGAGTAGAGACTCGAGACCAAGACCTAAAGGGGCCGAGACTGAGGACAAGACAGAGACCAAGACCACTGCGAGACAAGACCAAGTCAAGACCAAGACATTATTTTTTTGCGCTTTATCCATGCCTAAATTATCTCTGTAGTTGCGCACTTCAAGTTGCGATGTGCATGTCACCCATCGCACCGCTCTGCTGTCTTTATGAATGGACGAGACAATGAAGTGTGGGAGTGGCGAGACCGAGACAAGACACCACAATTTTAGGGCAATTTGACGGAAAGTATGAAAATTTGTCTTGAGACTGGTATCGAGACGAGGCAATGTCTCGAGAACTCCAACACTAGGGCCCAATTCACTTCAAGTGCAACTAAAGGACACTTTCATAATCCAAGTAGTGAATTACTCCAGGTGAAGGAGTTTAAGCATCTTGCTGGCCTTGTTCAACGGTGAGGGGAGGACAGAGGAGGAGATCAGCTGGAGAATCAGGGAGGGGAGGGCGGTACTGCGGCCGCTGTGCCGCACTGCTGCCACGGAAAGAGAGTTGAGCCAGAAGGCAAAGCTCTTTGTCTACCGAGAGGGGGCGGGGCGCCATTCCGAAACACCGCCACTTAGAAACACCTCCATTTCGAAGCATCCCCATTCCGAAGCCCCCCCATTTCGAAATAATGTGATTTCGGAATGGTGATGTTTTCCCATTTTACTAAAGACATTGCCATTCCGACCCCCCCCCCAACCCCCCCCCCCCCCCCCCGCAACCAATCAATAGCGCACGCCCCCCCCACCCCCCCCGCCCAAACACGCGCGCCCCCCTCTCTCCCTCTGCTGCTCTATCCCCGACCGAACCCCCCCCCCCCCTGTTTATTTATTCATTTCGTAAAGTCTACAGATATAGCCTAGCCTTAGAGTCTTATTAAAGTTGCACATAGGCTCCTCACTGTAGGCTATGTCACGCTATACCAATAATGTATGCCTATAACAAAGCATCGGCATGGGCACATGTAATGTTCCCGACATGAAGCTGTGTTGTGTTCAGTACAGTGTCCAACAACACAGCCACGTGTTGCAGTTTACAGCTGAGCTGACAGACAGGCAGACATGCGGACGGACGGACGCACAGACCTAAAATCGGGATCTAAAATGCACGCGCGGCTGTGCCAACGCTCAGTTACACACGCCTTTTCACACCAGGGCCCAATATTTTTTCTGTCACGGACCACCATTTGCCACGGACCACCATTTGGTGTCGACTTCAGTCTCTCATTCTCTCTGACCCAAAACTAAGGATTTTCAAGTTTTGGTCCAATATTTAGGAAATAACTGGTATAACGTTGGTCAAAATGACAATTCTACTGCATTTTGTTCTTGAAAATTAATTAGGCCTAATTCAGATGTTTAAATATCCTATAATTTCACTCTTGAGAGCGTGAAGAGTACAGATCTATAAGTGTCCATTTGGCAACTGTCCATCATTTAGCTGGGGACCACCTGGAATCCTCTCAGGGACCACTGGTCTGGTGGTCCCCGGACAACTCATTGAAAACCACCGCACTAACGGATCGCATTTCGTTAAGGCTGTAGCGCGCGGCACTGCTCTCTCTCTCTCTCTCTCTCTCTCTCTCTCTCTCTCTCTCTCTCTCTCTCTCCAAGCTCTTAATAAAATAGAACTACTATGTTGAATGAATGTCTGAGTCTAGGCTATAATATTTCAGAAATATTAGATTCACAAATAAATAGAACTACTCTGTCATTCAACATAGTACCTAGTTCTATTTTATCACTGCGCTGTGAGAGGATCAATAAGGTCCCTGGTCTGTGGCTCAAATAGTAGGCATTAGCCTATTTGGAGGCCTGTTTGGCTATTATTTGGAGATTTTTATTTCTTCTCAATATTGGGGTGGCACTTGACTCATATAGGCTCGCTATAATAATGATCAATCAGAATATTCACACCTTATGATAATGAGGATCAGATTCTTATTACATTTGCGTTTTCTCCTGCTCAGTGCACTGACAGCACGCATTCGGCTACCTATCAGCATGTTGTATTAGGCCTAATTCAATTATTGGCAAACGCCGTTGTGTAACTTTACATCGAGACCCCAGGCCCATGTGGGATATTCTTCTTCTTCATACCGGTACAATTTGTCATGAAATGAAAGTATAGCTGTCGATCTTTTTCCATAATGCAGGTGCAATCAATCTGTATAACGAGCCGTCCATCAGTGTTGCGCACCAACGGCTATAATATCATATAGGCTAAGATGCTCGCATCCCCTGTGTGAGTTTTAACGTGGTCAACGGTTCTTCCAGCTATGCCCATTTGTGTCCCAGTCTGTCTCAGACAGACTCCTCCACTAGGCCTACATGCATGATTATGAGTGCAGTGCGTCCAGGGACTGAAGTTGCATATGGAGCTATGTTCGTTGCTGTCGCTGCGCTGCTTTCCAGAGAAAGCGGCGGTGGTGCTGCTGCTGCTTACAGTAGAAATATACAGTCTAGCCGCATTGTTTTCTATTTATTCCCATTTACTTTATTTTCTACATAATTTGGCAGGCCGCGGTTCTCAAACTTTTTTAGTGTCTTTTATCCACATGTGGGATTGAGAAGGATACGCTTTATGCTCAAGACATTTCCAAAAAGAGCGCGCACGCACACAGCTAGAGGAAAATGTGACATGTGCAAATATGCGATCATGGGCCTGCCAACAGAGTAGTCAAACAGACAGACAAAATAGCTGTTAAAACAGCATCGATTTTCAACTGATATTCTTCTTCGCTTGGCCCTGCTTTGCGCTATTTGATTGTGGCGCGCGTAGACGAGGGTGAGCAGGGCGAGAGAGAGAGAGAGAGAGAGAGAGAGAGAGAGAGAGAGAGAGAGAGAGAGAGAGCGCGCGCGCATGCGTGCGAGTGGCGAGGCAGAGTAATGATAAAAGGCAATGGCGTGGTCTTTAAAAAAAAGAAAAAACATCGCCATTTCGAAGTGGTATTCTTCGAAATAGCAGTGTTTCGGAATGGTGATGTGTGGCCTTCGGAAAGGCAGTGTCTTTTTTTCCACGGAGAAACCCCGCCATTCCGATTAATGGAAGTGAACGATCGGAATGGCGGGGCTTCGGAATGGCGACGTGTAACCCTACCTAGAGTCATGACCCAAAGAATCTATAGGATGAGAAGTTCAGTCATATGAGAGAGAGAGAGAGAGAGAGAGAGAGAGAGAGAGAGAGAGAGAGAGAGGAGAGAGAGAGAGAGAGAGTCAGAGACAGAGAGACAGAGACAGAGACAGAGACAGAGAGAGAGAGAGAGAGAGAGAGAGAGAGAGAGAGAGAGACAGACAGAGAGAGAGAGAGAGAGAGAGAGAGAGAGCGCACAAGAGAGCCTAGGGAGTACTTTCTGTCATTGCAGCTGTTTCGCCTGGGAAAGGAGCCAGCCAGCCTAGGTGGTTCAGGGCATCTTGGTTAGAAGGACCCACTAGGGAGGGCCTTGACCCACGTCCCACTGGGGAGGAGACCTGGCCTTGAATACAGGTCTACTCAGGATCCCCCAGGAGGAAAAAATCCACCCATTTTAATTTTTTTTCCTGAGAGGATACAAATGTGAAGCAAATGGACCCGCTAGGGTCCATTTGGTTGTATTTGGTGAAATACATCTTGATAATGTCATCAGATGTATTTCACCATGTTAATGATTTTTTTTCAGAACTGGAACAAAAGGTAAAGTACGCACATCTCTAGAAAAACTTTAGGGTGCTGAACTAAAAAAGTGTCAAAAGTACAAAAGAGAAAAATAGTTCGCACACCATTTCAGTAGCTCCCAGGCTGTAGACTTTATTTTAGGACAACGTTTCGACCCGTTGTGGGTCTTCTTCAGGACCTGAAGAAGACCCACAACGGGTCGAAACGTTGTCCTAAAATAAAATGTTTTTTTTCAGACCTCCATTTTTAGGAAATAAAAAAACTGTCCACACAACATCTCTAAGGTATATTAAAGGTAGGGTAATTGATTTGAAATTCATGGTGTAGTACCAGCCTGGTGCACTAGGGTACTGCTGTTCGATCCTGATTGGAGGAGAATTCGCCACCACATGGGGAACTTTTATTAGCTCCTCTGCTAACGTGGGGGAGGGGGAAACTCCATATATGGTTTCCACACCTTATAATAGAGCATTTTAACAGAAAAAAAAAATATTTTTTGGGTGATACCTGACAAAAGTGAAATCACTTCCCCTACCTTTAATGACATATTAAAACATGTTGTATTGAAAATGGGTGGAGTTCCCCTTTAAGTAAGGGATAACACCAGACGAATTGTAATTATTATGAAGCAACTCAGCGGTTCGCTGTTAATACATTAATATTAATAACTAATAATTGACAAAAATAGTACATAACAAGGATGCTTTTATAAATCTACAGTTGTGTAGGATATGTTCGTCAGTGCTAGGAGGTCTGTTGTAGAGCGGAGTGGTCTGTTGTTGTGACATAATGTGACCGCTCATGTGACCAGAACGCTGGCTTCTGATTGGAGCAGTCATTCAACCCATGAAATAATTATATGTAATGACTACTGCTCATAACTGCATTTACTTACTGACCTGCATTTAATTTGTTTATTTGCACTCTGGTGAGACAGCAAAAAATACCTTGTGCTTTTGTATCTGCACTGCACTTTGACAATAAATTGAATCCTATATCAAATGAAGGAAGAACTGAATGCAGACTTCAGGAATCATCTGAGTAAATGGTGCATTTGTATAGAGTGCCTTTATCCAGGGGGGGCGCGTCGGGGCGAAATTAGGGGATCAGAATCTTGCTCAAAGACACTTGGACACCAACTCTGGGGTTAGCCGGGTTCAATTCCCCTCAGGCTACTCTACTCTTGAGCCACTGCCGCCTGCGATGAGCGCCGCTACTTGAAAATAAAGAAGCGTCCTCCTCCTTGATTGAAGTAATCCCAGAAAATGGCTGTGCTCACAATGTGTGATATCACGTTGAGACACATTGTTTTTTACTAGCAGACTGGCCTTAGACCAGTGGCATTTCTGAGCAATTTGGAGCCCCAGGCACGATTTTCCCTGGAGCCCCCCCCCCCCCCCCCCCCCCCTCCTTACGGGTCCATTTGGTTAAAGGGGCTCCAGGGAAAGTCTCTTGTGACATCATATCATGATATTCACAGTATAAGAATGGCGCCCCCCCAAAGGATAAAAATATGAACTATTTTTAAACTAAATGACATATTATATGTGTTTTTAAATGATCAATTCTACTAGAGGACAAGTAATGTATTTATCCATATGAGGCTAGCCTGGCCTAACCCGCAATGATTTTGGCCTTGGGGGGGCGGGGTGCCGTGGGATCCACACGGCAGATCGAGCTGATCTGATTTGATCCCACGAACGTGTCGTCATCCCCGGCCCCTCCCGCGCCCGTCCACTGCTGTTCTACGTCACATCATTTAGAGCCACGCCCACCCCGGAAGGTTGACTCCTCCCTCTGTTCTACGTCACATCATTTAGAGCCACGCCCACCCCGGAAGGTTGACTCCTCCCTCTGTTCTACGTCACATCATTTAGAGCCACGCCCACCCTGGAAGGTTGACTCCTCCCTCTGTTCTACGTCACATCATTTAGAGCGACGCCCACCCCGGAAGGTTGACTCCTCCCTCTGTTCTACGTCACATCATTTAGAGCCACGCCCACCCCGGAAGGTTGACTCCTCCCTCTGTTCTACGTCACATCATTTAGAGCCACGCCCACCCTGGAAGGTTGACTCCTCCCTCTGTTCTACGTCACATCATTTAGAGCCACGCCCACCCTGGAAGGTTGACTCCCCCCTCTGTTCTACGTCACATCATTTAGAGCCACGCCCACCCCGGAAGGTTGACTCCCCCCTCTGTTCTACGTCACATCATTTAGAGCCACGCCCACCCCGGAAGGTTGACTCCTCCCTCTGTTCTACGTCACATCATTTAGAGCCACGCCCACCCCGGAAGGTTGACTCCTCCCTCTGTTCTACGTCACATCATTTAGAGCCACGCCCACCCCGGAAGGTTGACTCCCCCCTCAAGGCCACTTTGTGTAACAAGTTAGTCCAGGCTTTCCGTTTTCGCGCAACGCGACCGAAAATGAAAGCCTGGGTGTCGAGGCTAATATGAGGCTTATTAGCCTGGGATCCTTTTTGTCTGGTGGTCGCCACGATGCCCCCCCCACAACAACTCTCCCTCCCCCCCTCATGGCAACTGCCTGTCTAGTCTGCCTAATGGCAGAAACGCCCCTGCCAGCTAGAAGATACACACAGCTTATTATTTCAGCACTCCAAAAGCACAGAGTATCAACACACCCAATCAATTATAAAGGATTTGTTTCTCCATGTCTGCTCTCCACCTCTCTACACACAATTTCTGCTTGTAATTGAGGGGGAAAAATACATTCTCGCTGTGAGCCGGTATCCATTTCCTTGTAACCCAAGACTTCATATTTTTTCTGCAGGGGCGGATGTAACATTTCCCAATTGGGAGGGGGCAGGATAAAATGGAATGGGGGCGGCTTCATCGGCGATGAAGCCGCCCCCATACCATTTCCGGTTACAGTACTTTTATTAGCCAAGTAAAGCATCAATAATAACATCAGTTGTTGTTGAAGTTGCAACAGACACGCAGCATGCATAAAGCTAAATTTGAAATGTCTTGGGTTGTTTTGCATGCCATCGTGATTGGTGGGGCAGACTGGGCATTTAGGGGGGCACCCCCCATGCCCATGCCTATATCCGCCCCTGTTCTATTTTTTACCGGCTCATCACACTTGAGGACTTCTAACAAGCATGCTGAAAAACAATTTGACAACAACTTGGTCTTGGCAGCGGCGTTAGCAGACCAGACTGCCTTCTTGATTATTTGTTCAATCATATATAAACTCTTCCTAGGATAATTGCACCTCCAAAGTCTGTTGCAACTTCCGCTCACGTTTGTTTGTGGTGAACGGAATGTGTCTGGCTTTTTCCTCTTCACTAATCGACTCATAAATGTATATGTGCTTCCCGATGTACCCTTGCGGGTCCATTTGGTTTCATTTTTACGCCTGCATCAAATGCAATCCATTATTCTTTGATTGAAGATTAAAATTGAGGTTTCAGAGAAAAAAAAAAATCTATCACAGATAAAACATTTAGACAAGTTAAACGAATCTATATGGAACCTAAAGTACAGTACAAGGTCTACTCTACTGTAAATTATAGTTATAATACCTGGTTGTAGCTTAGCACCTTCACACCACTTTATGCTGTCACAGTTGCACTTTACTACTCTAGTCTGTTGCACTACTGTTTCTTGTATTGTTTGTTTTTTTTTTGTCCTTTTCTTGCACGGTCTATTGTCTTATTGCACTGGGGAACATGGAAAAGTTATTTCACCCCTGTATACAGTATGTCCTGACATACGCTGGAGTGACAAATAAAGAATCTTGAACCTTGAACAGAGTTGTTCTCACCAGAGAGAACATGGAGACACACATTACACAATGAAGAGTTGAGGAGACACAGACAGAGAGCAGAGGTTGGTTACGTACCCAGTGGAGGATTAGCAGCAAAGGGAAAAGGAAAAAGAGGAAGAAAAGGGAAAAATATGATGAGCACAGGTGGAAAAAAAGTAAGAAAAACGAAATAATACATTTGTGTGCTGGTGCGGTTAATTAAAAATAAATGATTGGACCCACTATCACTGTGTCAACACATTGCACTGAGGGGAGAGAGAGAGAGAGAGAGAGAGAGAGAGAGAGAGAGAGAGAGAGAGAGAGAGAGAGAGAGAGAGAGAGAGAGAGAGAGAGAGAGAGAGAGAGAGAGATGAACGGAAGGAAGGAAGGAAGGAAGGAAGGAAGGAAGGAAGGAAGGAAGGAAGGAAGGAAGGAAGGAAGGAAGGAAGGAAGGAAGGAAGGAAGGAAGAGTGAACCGTCAGGGCCATCTGACGTTTTGCACTGGATGAAATGATGGCCGCAACGACACTCTACGTCAATATCATGCGTCGGCCTGGTGCCATTCCACAATTCCGAACTGCCATTGTTGCGACCTCCATTATTCCGAATTTACGAGACGCAAAACACTACCCCCATCCAACCATAACCCTAAACCTAAAGCACCAAACCTCAAACCTAACCTCACAGTCTGTGAGGTGGTTGAGGTTATGGTTACGGTTGGAGAAGGGTAGGGTTTTGCTACAAACATGCCTAAACCCTTCTCCAACCCTCATCCTCACCATAACCGCAAGCACGTCGCAGCAGATTTCCAGCGCATGTTCGGAGCGCTCAGTTTCTGACCCCTCAATGTCGCAACTCTTCTACTATGCGCCCACGCGCGGCGCATGTTATTGACGTAGTGTTGTTGCTGCCGTCATTTTATCCAGTGCAAAATAAAATAAAATAAAAATGTCCAGTGCAAAAAGTAAGCAGGCACCCTCAACCTAACCTCATGATCTGTGAAGAGGAGAAGAGAAGACAATCTGCTGCTGAGCATCAAAATGAAAGTTATGTTTGTAAAACGGTTCCATTTCACCACTCCTGGCCGCCAGAGGGCAACAACAAGTAGTCCCTTTTCACCTGCGCGAAAGGACTATTCAGTGCTTAAAGGGAATAGAGGAAACTTTTCCCCTCTATGTTGCTTCTACTTTGTTGCTGCAGCTGTTTCCCTGCAAACAGATACTTGCTTCGTCCTGCAGACGTTCCACAACTTTGTTGCTTTTAGCCAATCACAGCACAGCAGTCTCCAGCAGATTCATAATGAGCCAATAAAGAGTGGAGGTGAGGTGGAGTTAGATGCTGTGTTTTGTGTTTGTACACACTAAAGTTGCCTTTGTTACCTTTAAAGCAACACCCTGTGGCAGTCAAGAGGGTGACACACCGTGTGTGTGTGTGTGTGTGTGTGTGTGTGTGTGTGTGTGTGTGTGTGTGTGTGTGTGTGTGTGTGTGTGTGTGTGTGTGTGTGTGTGTGTGTGTGTGTGCGTGCGTGCGTGCGTGCGTGTGTGTGTTACCTGTAGTCAGGTTGTATCTCAGCAGACTCAGCACCCACTGGGTGAGAATACAGGGGGTGAAGAGGTAGTGGTTCTGGTCGTCTACGGTGAACTTGGCCTTCACCTGGGAACACACACATTGGCATTAGTCATGTTGTCAAATTCTGGGTGGTGATTGTAATCTGTTTTCAACCATTTTGATACCAGGGCCCACTATTTATTCAGCATTTGAGCCATGGTTGGTTACAGGGTAGCCTCGACACCCAGGCTTTCATTTTCGTCCGCCTTGCGCGAAAACGGAAAGCCTGGACTAACGCACGTTGGAAAGTGGCCTTGAGGGGGGTGTCAACCTTCCGGGGTGGGCGTCGCTCTAAATGATGTGACGTAGAACAGCAGTGGACGGGCGTGGGAGGGGCCGGGGATGACGACACGTTAGTGAGATCAAATCAGAGCGCAGCACTTCCGCCGTGTGGATCCCACGACACCCCCGCCCCCCCAAGGCCAAAATCATTGAGGGCTAGACCAGGCTAGTTACAGGGTAACCAACCAGCTGAGGACCACCTGAGAACCCTCTCAAGGACCACTGGTGGTCCCCGAACCACCGGTTTAAAACCACTGTTCTACATGTTTGGTACAATCAGTAGTGACATATTGTAGTAAGTACCTGTTCATAGAGCTGCACCATGGATCCAGCCAGCTGCTGGCTCTTCCTCAGGCTGGCCCAGGACGCCTCACTGCCCAGAGCCTGCTGTAGCACGGGGTGCAGGTAGGACCCGTAGATGGTCTGCAGCTGCTCCCTGTCTGGATAACTAAACAGAGAGGACAGGGGGAGAGGGAACAGCAGGACAGGGACAGGGACACACGGAGAGAGGAGTTATGATTAGAGCCGCTACAGACTGCAGAGTGCGCAGTCCGTGTTTTTGACCAAGCGGTGACGACGTCACGTCCTGCATTTTTGAATGGGTGTCAATGAGACCTCCGGTTTGTTCCGGTCTGAATTTCGGCCGCGGGCATGCAGGTCTTTCCTGCTGCCTGGCCACTGTCCAAAATGCAGACAGGAACTAGCCTTTTTTGAACTAGCATTCAAAAAAGGAGGATGTGACGTCACAGCTCGGTCCGAAACACGGACTGTGCAAACTGCAGTGTAGCGGCAGCCTTTCTGGAAGAGAGAACAGATAGAGAAGTATCGCCTAAAATGTTTTCTCAAATGGATGTACTGCTGCTACTCATTGGCAACTTTAGGTGGTGCCAAAAAAGCTATAAATAGAAATATATGTTTTTTGTCAGTTGTAACTTAATTAAATTGTAACTTCATACTTCATACTTCATAGATGAACAGCTGCATATATACTCACTCTATGGTGCAGATGCGCACTATGGAGGAGAACCGCGTGGTGAGCGTGTGGCGGCCCATAGCGCCCCCTGGTGACATGGAGGCCACCACCTGGATGTTCTCCAGACCAACCCACTCCAGGTTCTCATCGTAGAAACCCTGATACGTCAGCACCTTGGAGGACAGAGGGACAGAAAGATGAGATGTTTTCTAGTGTGTGACATCGCAGACACATTGAAATACTCAAATAATAAATACAAATATAATAAAATAGATAAAATAATAAAAAACGCCTCGCATGCAACAGTGGTCTACACTCCATTGGAATCCATTCAAAAAAGAAAACTTTCCACGCTGTTTTCTCGAAATAATCCATTCTGTTTGTGGCTTTGTATTATGATCATATGACCTACAGGCTGGCTCCATGAGTGTTAGTAGTCTATTAAAGATTGGTCCAACGCAACGTCAGTAATGAATGGCTCTGTGCTCGATATATAATCCTCGCGGCCGTCCGATCCTCTCATCCGACGGCAAAACACAGCTTTTGCCGTCGTGCTAACAACATGGACCAGAGCTACGCTGTAGAGGAGCGTCACCATGGAAACCAGAGACGCTAGTAGAAGAGGTGGATCCTGTCAGCGTCGCCTGCTTTCTGAACTATGTCGGGCTTCTGTGGCGACTGCTTTCTTAAAGTCCCTAATGTCAAAGTGTACTTGAGCAAGCCACTGAATTCTGTGTCATTAAAAGCCTGCGCCCAACGTGGGGCTCGAACCCACGACCCTGAGATTAAGAGTCTCATGCTCTACCGACTGAGCTAGCCGGGCCTGTCTGTTAGTTTTCACACTTGCAACCCTTGAGCAAGACACTGCAGGGGTTGACACTAAGGTCTGAGGCACTTGCCCATCGGGCAAGTGCAAGTCAGGTTCTACTTGCCCTCAGCTCAAGGTCACTTGCCCCCCAAAAATGTATTGTAAATTTTGCAGATGTAACTCTTGAGAACGTAAAAATGAAACCAAATGGACCCTTGCGGGTCCATTTGGTTTCATTTTTACACTCTCAAGAGTTAAAATTCATCATCTTAATTAGCCCAGGTCTACACAACTAGAGAATGTAGAAGATTAGGTCATTTTGATGTGTATGTTAATTTGCCTGTTTTGTTTCCCAAATCCAGCCTGGAATTGTGGATATCTAGAAAGCAGGGAAAGACACAGAGGCAGAGTGCAATGACTGCCTTCAAGACAAATATATCTTGTGTTGTGTTATAGTGCACTAAGTTGCACACTTGCCCGATCGGGCAACCAGGTAGCAGTCTTCACTTGCCCCACCATTTTTTTTACTTGCCCCGGGCAAGCGGGCAAGTGTTAGTGTCAAGCCCTGCACTGAACCACTATGACCGGGGTCCTGGTGAGCAGGTTGGTTCCCTCTGTTGCTTGTGTGTGACTGTGAAAAGGGTAAATGTAATGCAGTTTGGACAAACAGAGCATTTGTTTATTTACCATTTTTCATCATAGCTATTTTTTGTGAATGTCCGAAAGTGTATGACTTTTTAGTCCATGTTGTTTTTGTATGGCGCTATTAGAACAAGAGATCTAAATCCTGAAGACATTTTACAACAAAAAGAGAATCGAAAAACTGTTGTTTTTCGACAAACACGTTGTTAAGTCAGTTTTATAGGGGCGTGAGTGTGTGTGTGTGTGTGTGTGTGTGTGTGTGTGTGTGTGTGTGTGTGTGTGTGTGTGTGTGTGTGTGTGTGTGTGTGTGTGTGTGTGTGTGTATGCGTGTGGACTATGGACTGTGTATTATCCGGTATCCTCTATTATTCCAAAGATAATAGAGGCTCTACACCCAGAAATTGCACACATACACATCTATTCTCCCCTGGAGGAAGGAGATATATTGCACATGCACATATCCAGGTCTATTCCTCCCTCGAGGAGTGGATATATTGCACATTGAAGCTTTCAGCTGGGCTTTCCTCACTGTGCTTAAGCAGACTTTATGTGATTTTTTGTCCTGTGTGTTTTATTTTTATGGCATGAGGTGAACTGGGATCAAATCAGTGCCTGGCTGTGTGTTGACAAGGCGTGTCTAAATCTGCAGCTGACAATGTCTCAATCTTGACAAGTCTGAGTGTTCCAAACGCCGTTACCCTCTCTGTTCCTCTGTTTCTACCATACAAATGACTGGCGATGGCCTTTACAGGGCAACAGGGGCGGATCTAGGCATGGGCATGGGGGGCAATGCCCCCCAAAATGCAAAATGATTTGAAACACTACTACTGCTCCTAACTAACTACAGCTGTGTCACCACTAAACCAACAGCATGTCATCACTGAAAACAGAAAACTCTCTGAGTCAGACCTTTAGCTTTATGCATGCTGCGTGTCTGTTGCAACTTCAACAACTGACAACTGTTATTGTTGATGCTTTACTTGACTAATAAAAGTCCTGTAACCGAAAATGGTATGGGTGCGGGCAATGAAGCTTCCCTAAAACACCCTGGACAAAACTCCACATGGACACATCTGCCATCCCTAAAACACTCTGGAAACCAATCCCCATACCTCCTACATGCTTCTTTGTTCCCTGAACAACATTACGCACAACCTATTTTTTTTTTTTAGACTTTTAGACAAATGTGACATATTTAGAGCGTGTTGGGACATGTGCACTACGTAACTTAATATATTACATAATATATTACCAAAATGCAGTAACTTGTAATATAAATATATTACTTAACTAAAACAATCTAATATATTATACTTTTCTTTCTGCATTACTGCATTACTTTCAATATTACTTTCAATCTGTCTCGTTGAAAATGTTCTTGTGAAATTATCTTGACAACTGCAGAAGTTAAATAATTACTTATTTTCTATCATTTGTCATCAAAATATTTATTCAGGAGTGACGTTTTTTCAAGTTGATTTCATAGGGATTTGTCCAGATAGCCAAGTGTGCTTGCTTTATTGTAGGTATGCCACTCACCTACGCAATATTTGATTAATAGTGATACTAAATATTTAATTATATATTTTGTAAAAAAGTTTTTTTAAAGTAATATGTAATAGTAATATTAATATATTACACTTGCTCAGACAGTAATATTGTAATATAATATATTGCTTTAAAATGAAGGTAATAATTAATAAGTAAAATATTAACAAGGTAAAGTAATATTCCCAACACATGTTTAAAGCTGTCTGTGCTATATGCCATTTATTTACCTGCTGCAGGAAGGCGATGAGGTTGCTGGTTCCCCACTTGTCCGGTTTAGGCAGGTTGATGTCTTTGAGGTAGAGCACCAGGCTCTCGCAGTCCTTGGGCCGGTAGGCCCGGCCGGTGTTGGAGCTGAGCTGGATGCAGGTCTGGCTGAGCTTCTGCAGGACGTGGCGAGACGAGGTCTGGGCGCTGCAGTGGATGACCGCCACCTGGGTGGAGCGCAGCCGCGAGAAGGCATAGCGCAGGAGCATGCTGGAGGACCAGAGAGGAGGGTTAAAGGGGTACTCCACTTTCAAAAAAACGTTTTGGTCATTTATGGTCTACTCAGCCTCATGTGAACACACCAGACAGTTTATAAGTTACTCCTTTCAGTATTTAGATATTTGATGTTCATTATTCTGCCGGATCGTCCTTCCTATACAAACCCATTATAACTTAAAACTCCATTTTAACCATGACAGATTATTCGAAAACAACCCATCTTTTTTCTGGTGACTGATATTGTCCTCCTAATACGTGAGAGGGCTGTAGAATTTCATTTACAGTTTTTTATTTAATTTTAGAATTTGTAGGCTTTGAGTGTCTTTGGCCCGGTGACACCATGGTTCATGGTTCCCCAGTAGTGTCCTTGAGCAAGACACAGACACTGTGCCATTAAAAGCCTGCGCCCAACGTGGGGCTCGAACCCACGACCCTGAGATTAAGAGTCTCATGCTCTACCGACTGAGCTAGCCGGGCCTGCCTGCTAGTTTCTACGCTTGCGCCCCTTGAGCAAGACACTGAACCACTATGACCGTGGTCCGGGTGAGCAGGTTGGTTCCCTCTGTTGTTTGTGTCTGTGAAAAGGGTAAATGTAATGCACTTTACATAAACATTTGTTTATCACTCTGTGTGTGTGTGTGTGTGTGTGTGTGTGTGTGTGTGTGTGTGTGTGTGTGTGTGTGTGTGTGTGTGTGTGTGTGTGTGTGTGCGCGCGCAGCACTGGTGCACGCACCAGACATGCTTTAAAAGGATCCCAGGCTAATAAGCCTCATATGGATACATACATTATACTTGCCCTCTATAACTAGAATTGAACATTTAAAAACACACATAATATGTTCTTTAGTTTAAAAAATAGTTCATAATTTTATCCCTTGGGGGGCGCCATTTTACTATGCCTGTCATAGGTATGACATCACAGGAGGGAAAATCTTGCCTAGGGCTCCGAATTGCTTAGAAATGCCACTGCCATAGGCAGATTATGAAATGAAGGGCCCCTGGGCCCCACCAGCCAAAGGGCCCCCCTACACCGGAGGATTTTTCTGCTCGGCGCGGCGGCATGATGGTTTAGGACTTTTGGGGCTGTTTTAGTGACAAAATTAGTAAACCCATTGTTAATAAGGACCGTATGCACCATTATTATTCACTTTTACCCCTTTTTTGGGTGGGCCCTGAGCTTGAGCCTCTTAGCGATCACACAGAGACTCAAGCTCATGGGCCCCCCTAGCTCAGGGGCCCCTGGGCCTGGGCCCAACGTGCCCGTTGGATAATCCTTCCCTGGCCACTGCCCCAGTGTCAAAATTAGTGAAAAGCTCCTGGCGGAAAATCTAGTATATATATATATATATATATATATATATATATATATATATACAAAAAGAGACCAGTCCTCACCCCTTCCCGCAGCCCTCGGGCCCCACCACCATGAAGGGTTGTCGGTGCGGCGCTGCCAGCCACAGGTCGAAGCAGTGCAGGCCGCGCTGCATGTCCGCGGTCTGGATGACGGGCATGGTGTGGGGGTGGGCCAGCTGGTCCACCGACAGCCGGTCCGAGTCCCGCAGCGCGTACGCACACAGCCGGCCCGCCTCCGCGTCGTAGTAGGTGTCCAGAGGCTTCTGCTGGTCCGGGGGGACCTCCCTGGCCCAGCTCAGCACCTGGACAGGATACAACAGCAGGGGTTGACACTAAGGTCTCTGAGGCACTTGCCCATCGGGCAAGTGCAAGTCAGGTGGTTTGCATTTAAGTTTACTAACCAGATGTAACTCTCGAGAACGTAAAAATAAAACCAAATGGACCCTTGCGGGTCCATTTGGTTTCATTTTTACACTCTCAAGAGTTAATATTCATCATCTTAATTAGCCCCAGGTCTACACAACTAGAGAATGTAGAAGATCATTTTGATGTGTATGTTAATTTGCCTGTTTTGTTTCCCAAATCCAGCCTGGAATTGTGGATAGCTAGAAAGCAGGGAAAGACACAGAGGCAGAGTGCAATGACTGCCTTCAAGACAAATTCATCTTGTGTTGTGTTATAGTGCACTAAGTTGCACACTTGCCCGATCGGGCAACCAGGTAGCAGTCTTCACTTGCCCCACCATTTTTTTTTACTTGCCCCGGGCAAGCGGGCAAGTGTTAGTGTCAAGCCCTGAAAGATAAGTCAGGAACCATAGGTGAGGGGACATGTGGCGCTGTGGCTTAGTTGGTTAAAGCGCCTGTCTAGTAAACAGGAGATCCTGAGTTCAAATCTCAGCAGTGCCTTTTCTCTACCACCCACACATGGAGATATGGTTTAATGCAGGGGTTTTCGACAGGTGGTCCGGGGACCACCAGTGGTCCTTGAGGGGGTTCTAGGTGGTCCCCATAACCAGATGTAACTCTTGAGAACGTAAAAATTAAACCAAATGGACCCTTGCGGGTCCATTTGGTTTCATTTCTACACGCTCAAGAGTTAAAATATTCATCATCTTAATTAGACTATGCAAATAGAAGATTAATGGTCATTTTGGTCTGTATGTTTTGCCCGTTTTGTTTCCCAATTCCAGCCTGGTATTGTGGACAAAAGCAAAAGAAATCTTTATTTTTGGAGTCTGTGGGGCTAAAATGTCCTCAAATGGTGGTCCATGGCTCAAAAGTTGAATAAATGGTGGGCCCTGGTATCAAAAAGGTTGAAACCCCCTGGTTTAATGTAAAACTAAGGTTTAAGCTGAAACCACATTCCTTGTGCTGGATTTCACACTGTGAAACCGGCCAGGTAACACCTGGCGCTGTGGCTTAGTTGGTTAAAGCGCCTGTCTAGTAAACAGGAGATCCTGAGTTCGAATCTCAGCAGTGCCTTTTCTCTACCACACAATTCAATTTCAATTCAATTCAAAGGAGCTTTATTGGCATGAGAAAACAGACGTTTACAATGCCAAAGCAAGAGTCACAAAACAATACAATAAAAAACAGTTGAAAATGGGGACAAATATATACAGTTAAAGGGGGGTACAGCTTTTTGTAGACAGAGTTATGCTACATTGCATTGTCTTATAACAGGTTATAACATAATGTTATAACCGTGTTATAACAGTGCATACAACTTTCTTTCCTCTTTTCTGTTTTTTTTAACACACTAACATTGTTTTATTGCTACTTCAAGACAGATCATGCAGAATAAGAGAACAAACAGATTTACTAGCTTTTTAAATGTAGCAGCTCTGTTTACATGGGAAAGTCTGGGTAGTACAGATCGTAGTCCTTAGTCCACACATGGAGATAAGGTTTAATCTGAAACCACATTCCTGGTGCTGTATGTCACACTCTGAAACTGGTTGGGTGACATCTGGCGCTGTGGCTTAGTTGGTTAAAGCGCCTGTCTAGTAAACAGGAGATCCTGAGTTCGAATCTCAGCAGTGCCTTTTCTCTACCATCCACACATGGAGATGAGGTTTAATCTGAAACCAACCTTTAATCTGAAACTAAATGCTAGTGTTGGATTTCACATTGTGAAACAGGTCAGGTGACACCTGGCGCTGTGGCTTAGTTGGTTAAAGCGCCTGTCTAGTAAACAGGAGATCCTGAGTTCGAATCTCAGCAGTGCCTTTTCCAGTGGTGGGGGAAAAAACAAACACGCATAGTTTTTACTTAAAAGCGAATTCCACCCAGTGCCATCGGTGTGAAGGCCTTTTAGTGAGCATTATGTGCATTCATATAATGCATGATAATGTGCAAACATATCATTAGTTAAATTCTACAAATTGTTTTACGACTACGACTAATGAACATTTACATCATGAATTAATGACCGTTAGCTTTGTTTGACTATTTAATTAATCTATTTGACGGATTATTCCAGTAATCTGTCTGATTAATTTGGAGCATGCAATAATGGTAAAAAGGAAATAGAGTGGAAAGCCGTGCTCAATACCCAGCGCCAGTTATCTGAACCCAAGCAGACGTCTTCAAAGTGTTTGAGCCATCCGTCAAAAACATAATCTATACACAACACGCACCGCTAAACTAGCATAACGATTAGCAGGACATCATTGACTGATCCGTTTGCTGTCAATGCATTCATCCTGATGATCCCAGGGCAGTTTTTCATGTCGAGAGCTCCCCGAAATTAATGGGGAAGTCCCATTTATAACATTCTAATATGCCATTAGTATACCTTAGAGGAGCTGGGTGGACATGATAAAAAATGTTCCCCCATTCTGTGCTTCCTAGAAATGGAGGTCTGGGAAAAAAAAACATTAACATGGTGAAACACATCTTGATGACATCATCAAGATGTATTTTCACCATGTTAATGGATTTCTTTAGACGCTGCTTTTTTTCTGAGAGCGTATAAATCGGGTTCATTTGGTTGCATTTGTACACTCTCAGAATAAAATGTTAAAAATGGGTGGAATTCCCCTAAATTAGTGTGTATTTGACTGTGGAACCACATGTGAAGAATACTTTCTGCCAGGGATACGATTTCTGTTGGTAAACTGAGTTGTGTTTTTTTTTTTTTTTTTTTTTTTTTTGTTGCCGTCAGTGTTTGAAAACAGCAGACCTCCAAGCTCACAAATGCATCCCAAGTTTGTAGATCTGCTATTCTCGAAAAGCCAATGTTTAGGTTGGCTATTGGCTATTCGAGTTAGTGTTAGAGGGTGCCTATCTCTGTGATTGGATAAGAAGACACATCATGAAAATTGTACTCATGTTAATACTCATGGTGTATATGTCCCTCAAGCTTATTTGTAATGGTTTGAGCCTTAATCACCACTGATATAACCAAGAGAGTTGAATTTCATGTTATTTCCACTTGAAGTGAATGGGCTGGGGGCCCCACTGAAAACAACCCTGAGTACTTGTTTGAGGCGTTTCCCACTCTAGCGCTGGGACGTGGGCACACCATACTGCGAACTGTGGACACGGCGTTTTGAGGTCACGTGACGTGTTTTTGAATGGCTGTGGATGGGAGATAAAAATGGCCGTTGCGACAAAGTGCCACACGGCCGTGCGTCCCCAGGACGCAGGTCTTTGCGGCACTTTGCCGCAACGGCCATTTTTATTTCCCATGCACATTGTTTAAAAAACTCCAAACATGCCGGAAAACACGTCAGACTTTTGCCGCTATCGTGTAGCTACAGCCTGAGAGTCGATTCAGTAAAGGTCCTGAGGAAGGGGCGTGTGTGTGTGTGTGTGTGTGTGTGTGTGTGTGTGTGTGTGTGTGGTCACCTCTCTGGCCAGCTCCTGGCGGGTCTTGAGGTGCAGGTTTCCTCCCAGTCCTCTGATCAGACCCATGATGAACTGTCCTCTCTCTGTCACAGCACTGAGGTGAGACAGACCGTTCAGCACCGTCCCTACGAGGCTGGTCTCCACTACAAAGTCATTCTGATGGAGAGAGAGAGAGAGACAGAGAGAGAGAGAGAGAGAGAGAGAGAGAGAGAGAGAGAGAGAGAGAGAGAGAGAGAGAGAGAGAGAGAGAGACAGAGACAGAGACAGAGAGAGAGAGAGATGTTATCACTAAGTAAGTACGAGGTACTTTTTGTGGATCGGCCCGGTTCACATTGCATTACACCAGTGCTTTTCCACCTTTTTGATCCCAGGGCCCACTATTTATTCAGAATTTGAGCCACGCACCACCATTTGAGGACATTTTAGCCCCACAGACCCCAAAACTCAAGATTTATTTTGCTTTTGTCCACATTTCCAGGCTGGATTTGGGAAACAAAACAGTCAAACATCCAGATGAAAATGACCATTAATCTTCTACATTCTCTAGTTGTGTAGACTTGGAGCTAATTCAGTTAACGAATATTTTAACTCTTGAGAGTGCGGGTCCATTTGGTTTCATTTTTACGCTCTTAAGAGTTACATCTGGTTAACCAACTGTGCATCATTTAGCCTAGAGACCACCTGGAACCCTCTCAAGGACCACTGGTGGTCCCCGGACCACTGGTTGAAAACCACCTGCATTAGGCCCATAGGAGATAAAAGGTGGGTCTAAATTATACAAGCGCCCTTATTTGAGACAGTTTACAACATGCATTTTAGTGGCAGACAGATGAGACAATAGGGACTTTAAGCCACAGGACGGTGATGTCTCCACTACGGCAACAGGAAGTCAATCTGTGCTGGACAGATAAACCTAAACCTGCTTGCTGTAGCAGAGGCGATTTTTCATTTGCCACCCGAAATAAAGCAGCGGGGTTGGGAAGGAGCGCTTGTTTTACCCTGCCGGCTACTACTAGTAGGGTGGGGTGAAGCATAGTTTTACTGAGGGGTTATGTTTAGGGTTAGTAACCGCATAAAGCACCGTCTAACCCTAACTCTAGCCCAACCTGAACCCTAAACATAACCTCATTAAATCGGTAGCCTATAGACTATGCCTAAACCGAACCTAACCCTAACCTCAGTAAAACTTCCTTCGCCCCGCCGTACTAGTAGTAGCCGTCAGGGTAAAACAAGCGCTCCTTCCCAACCCCGCTGCTTTACACCGCGTTCCAAATTATTATGCAAATCATGTTTTTGTTTGATTTTCCAACATATTTGATGCAAATGATGATCAGCATAATTTTCAAGTCATTAGCTGTCAATTCTTATTTCAAATGTTATTGAACAAACCTCCTAATGAAAACAGAATTTAGAAAATAAATTAAAAACTTAAAAAGCTCTGTTCCAAATTATTATGCACATCATAGTTTCAAGACATTTTCTAGTTTGTAAAGAACTGAAAATAGTAATTTGTTGAATTCATAGCAATAATGAGGTCATATGTACTGGGAAAAAAGCTATTTCAATCCAAAACATGTTAACAGGTCCAGTCACATGTTAACATGGGACCCCTTGTTTGATAGCAGCTTGCGTCCATCAAACTTGTGAGTTTATGGAGAGTTTCTGCTTGAATGTCTTTGCAGGATGTCAGAACAGCCTCCCAGAGTTGCTGCTTGGATGTGAACTGCCTTCCACCCTCATACTGTACATGAAGACCAATTTTCAAACAGTCTTGTTCACTGATGAATGCCGTCCAATAAGGCTGCGACGTCAGCAAGTAGGTGGCGGAGTCATGTTCTGGGCCGGAATCCTAGGGGAAGATCTGGTCGGCCCCTTTAGGGTCCCTGAAGGTGTGAAAATGACTTCTGCAGAGTATGTTGAGTTTCTGACTGACCACTTTCTTCCACTGTACAAAAGCGAAGAATCATGCTTTCTGAAACAAAATCATCTTCAAGCACGACAATGCACCATCTCATGCTGCAAGGAATACCTCAGCTTCATTGGCTGCTATGGGCATAAAAGGGGAAAAAAATCATGGTGTGGCCCCCATCCCCCCTCCCCCTGACCTCAATCCTATTGAGAATGTGTGGAGCATCCTCGAGCGAAAGATCTAAAGGGGCCGACCAGGTCTTTCCCTAGGACTCCGGCCCAAAACATGACTCCGCCACCTCCTTGCTGACGTCACAGCCTTGTTGGGACATGGTGGCCATGCACCAACCATCCACTACTCCATCCATCTGGACCATCCAGGGTTGCACGGCACTCATCAGTAAACAAGACTGTTTTGAAAAATGGTCTTCATGTACAGTATGAGGGTGGGAGGCAGTTCACACCCAATTAGCAACTCTGGGAGGCTGTTCTGACATCCTGCAAAGATATTCAAGCAGAAACTCTCCATAAACTCACAAGTTTGATGGACGCAAGCTGCTATCAAACAAGGGGTCCTATGTTAGCATGTAACTTGACCTGTTAAGATGTTATGGATTGAAATGGCTTTTTTCCCAGTACATATGACCTCATTATTGCTATGAATTCAATAAATTACTATTTTCAGTTCTTTACAAACTCGAAAATGTCTTGAAACTATGATGTGCATAATAATCTGGAACAGTGCGAAACGCACTTTTTCAAGTTTTTAATTTATTATCTAAATTCTGTTTTCATTAGTAGGTTTGTTCAATAACATTTGAAATAAAAATTGACAGCTAATGACTTGAAAATTATGCTGATCATCATTTGCATCAAATATGTTGGAAAATCAAACAAAAACATGATTTGCATAATAATTTGGAACGCGGTGTATTTGGCCTTCGGGTGGCAACTGAAAAATCACGTAGCAGACATTCCTAATACGGCAGAACCTAAACTTTAACGCAACAGTGTCCACAATGCCTTTTTGACACGCGCTGCATAGATGCGTCACCATGGTAACCCGGCTGTTTGCTTAATGATTTTGACAGCTATGGTGATTGCATCATAGCAACAATACTTCCTGCTGTGTGACATCACTATCAAGATTAGCATTACAAATAGCATTTGTTATCTCCTAAGGGGGATGACACGCCCACTTTAACTCTGTGAGAGTGTAAAATGAATACAAATAGACCCTCCCTGGTCGACAAAACACTGTCCTGCCAACAGCCTTGATCCATAGCAGTCTGAAGGGGCATCCACCTCCCTGATGGTCTAGTGGTTAGGATCCGGCGCTCTCACCGCCGTGGCCCGGGTTCGATTCCCGGTCAGGGAATGGTTTTATGGTGTAATTATATGTTATTTCCACCTCACCGGTTGTCACTGCTGCACCACACAGGTGTACTGTTTTTTATATATATTTTTATTATTTTTTATCAATACCCGAGGCTCGGTCTGAAAATGTTTTAGGTCTGCGGTAATAGGCGAGGTACCCTAATGGCCTAATGTGCCAAATTTGGCACATACCCAAATTTAAGCTAATTATTAGTGTTATATGCAAATTGAGTACTGCATTTTTTTTGTTTGTCCATTGATGTCCATAGTCCCGTGGTGGGCCAATATGAGGTAGTTCCAGTCATTTTTTTTGGGTGAGTCACTGGGCCCATGCAGTAAAAGTAAATTAATACAAAAAAAAAATACTTCATTTTTCACCAAAACCAGAACAGAACTTCCACCGCAGGGTGGCACTGACACCATGATATTAATGGCAATTTCACTTAAAGAAATCTGAACTATTGTGTGAGACAGAGTGGTGTTGTGTGGAAGTCTGGATAGGACAAAAATACCACAAGCACTGTGCTGTGCGGTATTCTAGTCCCATCCAGACTTCCACACTACAGCACTGATGCAAGCCGCAGTTTGACCGCTGGCTGAGCGTGGTGTCAGTGAGGAAACAGGCAGAAGGTGGGACTCATGCGCGAAATTGTGATTATTCAACAGTTACTGTAAACAACAACGCCTCAACCCAATGTCATTGTAAATAACATATTCGAGTGAAAAATAATAATTTTCAACCCAGTATGAAGCCAAATGTAACACCAAAACGACTAGCATGTTGCTGTGTTTAGTATTTTAGTTAGCACTGCCGTCCAAGCCTGGCATAGCAGACAATGGGGAAAGTTACGCCTGCTGTGTGACGTCACTATCAAAATTAGCATTACAAATAGCATTTGTTATCTCCTAAGGGGGATGACACGCCCACTTTAACTCTGTGAGAGTGTAAAATGAATACAAATAGACCCTCCCCGGTCGACAAAACACTGTCCTGCCAACAGCCTTGATCCATAGCAGTCTGAAGGGGCATCCACCTCCCTGATGGTCTAGTGGTTAGGATCCGGCGCTCTCACCGCCGTGGCCCGGGTTCGATTCCCGGTCAGGGAATGATCTTATGCTTTAATCATTTACCATTTATCATTTCCGCTTTTTGTTTTCCTTATAGTTCAGATTGAGCATATTCTCACCGCACCGGGCTTCACTGCTGCACCACTTTACTTCACACAGGTGTACTGTTTTTTACAGATACGCGAGGCTCAGTCTGAAAATGTTGGGTAGTATTACCATTACTACTATTGCTTATTGCCATTAGTAATATTATTACTACTACTATACTATTATTTAATTATTTATCTATGAAATGAAACCTGAAGAACATCTATGAAATGAAATATTTACATTAAGACTCACGCAGAAGAAAATGATTTATTTTCCTGCTTTCTTAAAAGACATTTCTTGTATTTATTAGAGGGGGGCGGGGGGAAGAAAACTCTCTTTTGCCAAAACAAGATTAATGTCATCCAGAATTAGTATTTACTGCTCTTGACATTATTTCCATGTGATGCTATGAATGCATTCAAAAAGCTCCTTGGAGAATGCGGGCATCGATCCCGCTACCTCTCGCATGCTAAGCGAGCGCTCTACCATTTGAGCTAATTCCCCTTCCCATGATCCTATGGAAAAGACACCTCACTCAGCAAACAAAGATACAAGCTACTTTAATCAGGGCAGCTGTTTTTTTCTCCTTGTTAACAGTTTAACAAGTAATAGCAGTGTAATAACCTTGTGCTTTTATAGTAATAATTAGGGGTTGGACATGATTATTTTTTATATATCTAATTAATTTGAAGCTTTGTAACCAATTAATCTCAGTTAATCACATACAAATATTTGATCTGAGAAACTTTTTTTTTTTTGTGTCAATTAAAACAGGTTGGCAGTGTGTGAGTGAGTTTTTCTAAATCAACTGTCCATACTGTAACATGTTATGTTGAGCCTTGATCCATAGCAGTCTGAATGAGCA
Organism: Benthosema pterotum; assembly: GCA_039105355.1. Classification (NCBI taxonomy): domain Eukaryota; kingdom Metazoa; phylum Chordata; class Actinopteri; order Myctophiformes; family Myctophidae; genus Benthosema; species Benthosema pterotum. The sequence continues at coordinate 7,323,429 of CM076977.1, forward strand.
TCCACCTCCCTGATGGTCTAGTGGTTAGGATCCGGCGCTCTCACCGCCGTGGCCCGGGTTCGATTCCCGGTCAGGGAATAATCTTATGCTCCAATCATTTACTATTTATTATTTCCACCTTTTGTTTTCCTTTTCGTTAGGATTGAGCATATTCTCACCGCACCGGGTGTCACTGCTGCACCACTTTACTTCACACAGGTGTACTGTTTTATTACTGATACCCGAGGCTCAGTCTGAAAACGTTGGGTAGTATTACCATTACTACTATGGCTTATTACCATTAGTAATATCATTACTACTACTATACTATTATTTATTTATTTATCTATGAAATGAAACCTGAAGAATATCTATGAAATGAAATATTTACATTTAAGACTCACGCAGAAGAAAATGATTTGTTTTCCTGCTTTCTTAAAAGACATTTCTTGTATTTATTAGAGGGGGGCGGGGGGAAGAAAACTCTCTTTTGCCAAAACAAGATTAATGTCATCCAGAATTAGTATTTACTGCTCTTGACATTATTTCCATGTGATGCTATGAATGCATTCAAAAAGCTCCTTGGAGAATGCGGGCATCGATCCCGCTACCTCTCGCATGCTAAGCGAGCGCTCTACCATTTGAGCTAATTCCCCTTCCCATGATCCTATGGAAAAGACACGTCACTCAGCAAACAAAGATACAAGCTACTTTAACACGTTGCAGCTGTTTTTTTCTCCTTGTTAACAGTTTAACAAGTAATAGCAGTGTAATAACCTTGTGCTTTTATAGTAATAATTAGGGGTTGGACTTGATTATTTTTTATATATCTAATTAATTTGAAGCTTTGTAACTAATTAATCTCAGTTAATCACATACAAATATTTGATCTGAGAAACTTTTTTTTGTGTCAATTAAAACAGGTTGGCAGTGTGTGAGTGAGTTTTTCTAAATCAACTGACCATACTGTAACATGTTATGTTGAGCCTTGATCCATAGCAGTCTGAATGAGTATCCACCTCCCTGATGGTCTAGTGGTTAGGATCCGGCGCTCTCACCGCCGTGGCCCTGGTTCGATTCCCGGTCAGGGAATAATCTTATGCTCCAATCATTTACTATTTATTATTTCCACCTTTTGTTTTCCTTTTCGTTAGGATTGAGCATATTCTCACCGCACCGGGCTTCACTGCTGCACCACTTTACTTCACACAGGTGTACTGTTTTTTACAGATACGCGAGGCTCAGTCTGAAAATGTTGGGTAGTATTACCATTACTACTATTGCTTATTGCCATTAGTAATATTATTACTACTACTATACTATTATTTAATTATTTATCTATGAAATTAAACCTGAAGAATATCTATGAAATGAAATATTTACATTTAAGATTCACAATGATTTGTTTTCCTGCTTTCTTAAAAGACATTTCCTGTATTTATTGGGGGGGGGGGGGGGGGGGGGGGGGGGGACTCTCTTTTGCCAAAACAAGATTAATTTCATCCAGAATTAGTATTTTATTTACTGCTCTTGACATTATTTCCATGTGGTGCTATGAATGCCATTATTCCAGACAGCAGATCACTGCTTCCACTGGCGCCTAGAGCCTGAAAACAACAACATCCAGAGGCTTGAAAACATTCAAAAAGCTCCTTGGAGAATGCGGGCATCGATCCCGCTACCTCTCGCATGCTAAGCGAGCGCTCTACCATTTGAGCTAATTCCCCTTCCCATGATCCTACGGAAAAGACACCTCACTCAGCAAACAAAGATACAAGCTACTTTAACACGTCACAGCTGTTTTTTTCTCCTTGTTAACAATTTAACCAGTAATAGCAGTGTAATAACTTGTACTTTTATAGTAATGATTAGGGGTGGGACTCAATTACATTTTTTGTAATCACATACTAATATTTGATCTGAGAAGCATTTTTTGTGTCAATTAAAACAGGTTGGTAGTGTGTGAGTGAGTTTTTCTGAATCAAAACTGTGTCCATACTGTAACATGTTATGTTGAGGGTGAGGGTTAGAGATAGCGTTAGTAATTTCGAACCAATGGGAGGATGAAACAGTGGGAGTTTGGATCAATGGCAGCCCTTATTGGTTACCCTGATTGGCTTCCTCTTACATTGTGTGCACCACTATAACCGGTACCCCTGAAATTTGTCCAGCGAAAAAGGGTCTGTGGTGCAAAATCTATGTGCGATTAAAATAAGTTTTTTTGTTTTTGTTTTAATGCGTTATTTTTCTGTAATTAATCTCAGTTAATCAGTTAAAGTTCCAGCCCTAGTAATAATGCAATAGTGTAGTCATAGGCTACTAACTCGTAATAAGTAATTGCTAGTGAAATGTATCACCTATCATGGCCTATTAATAGCCTAGTCAGCATCACTTGTGTTAATAGCTATATAATGTGAAATATAGCGTCAGGGTACCCATTGTATTGATTGAATAGCTTATGTGTTAATGTTACAACAGTACTTTCAAAACAAAGCCCACAGCTGTAAACAAAGCCCACTGAGCTTATTGTATTGTGACACTTGTTTTGCCAGTTTGTAAAACTACTGTTCTCTCATGTCAACAATGCTCTTTTGTTTTGTAAATTAACCTTGGAGGTGGCAGACTGAAACGGAGGCTTTATATTGTCTAGTCCCATCCAGACTTCCATAGTACAGCGCTGATGGGACTCATGTGAGAAAATGTGATGATACAAACAGTTACGGTAAAAAAAAACAACAGCATCTCAACCCAATGTCATTGTAATTAAGATATTTGAGTGAAAATAATGATTTTCAAGTGGATATATGACCCAGTATGAAGCCAAATGTAACACCAAAACAACTAGCATGTTGCTGTGTTTAGTATGTAAGTCAATGGGGAAAGTTACGCCTGCTGTGTGACGTCACTATCAAGATTAGCATTACAAATAGCATTTGTTATCTCCTAAGGGGGATGACACGCCCACTTTAACTCTGTGAGAGTGTAAAATGAATACAAATAGACCCTCCCTGGTCGATGAAACACTGTCCTGCCAACAGCCTTGACCCATAGCAGTCTGAAGGAGCATCCACCTCCCTGATGGTCTAGTGGTTAGGATCCGGCGCTCTCACCGCCGTGGCCCGGGTTCGATTCCCGGTCAGGGAATTATCTTATGCTTTAATCATTTACCATTTATCATTTCCGCTTTTTGTTTTCCTTATAGTTCAGATTGAGCATATTCTCACCACACCGGTGTCACTGCTGCACCACTTTACTTCACACAGGTGTACTGTTTTTTATCGATACCTAAGGCTCAGTCTGAAAACGTTGGGTAGTATTACCATTACTACTATTGCTTATTACCATTAGTAATATTATTACTACTACTATACTACTATTTATTTATTTATTTATTATTTATTTATTTATTTATTTATTTATTTATTTATTTATTTATTTATTTATTTATTTATTTATTTATTTATTTATTTATTTATTAAATGAAATGAAACCTGAAGAATATCTATGAAATGAAATATTTACATTTAAGACTCACACAGAAGAAAATGATTTATTTTCCTGCTTTCTTAAAAGACATCTCCTGTATTTATTGGAGGGGGGCGGGGGGAAGAAAACTCTCTTTTGCCAAAACAAGATTCATTTCATCCAGAATTAGTATTTTATTTACTGCTCTTGACATTATTTCCATGTGGTGCTATGAATGCCATTATTCCAGACAGCAGATCATTGCTTCCACTGGTGCCTAGAGCCTGAAAACAACAACATCCAGAGGCTTGAAAACATTCAAAAAGCTCCTTGGAGAATGCGGGCATCGATCCCGCTACCTCTCGCATGCTAAGCGAGCGCTCTACCATTTGAGCTAATTCCCCTTCCCATGATCCTAGGGAAAAGACACCTCACTCAGCAAACAAAGATACAAGCTACTTTAACACGTCACAGCTGTTTTTTTCCCCCTTGTTAACAGTTTAACAAGTAATAGCAGTGTAATAACCTTGTGCTTTTATAGTAATAATTAGGGGTTGGACTAGATTATTATTTTTTATCTAATTAATGTGAAGCTTTGTAACTAATTAATCTCAGTTAATCACATACAAATATTTAATCTGAGAAACTTTTTTGTGTCAATTAAAACAGGTTGGCAGTGTGTGAGTGAGTTTTTCTAAAACTGTCCATACTTTAACATGTTATGTTGGGCCTTGATCCATAGCAGCTTTGTAACTAATTAATCTCAGTTAATCACATACAAATATTTAATCTGAGAAACTTTTTTGTGTCAATTAAAACAGGTTGGCAGTGTGTGAGTGAGTTTTTCTAAATCAAAACTGTCCATACTGTAACATGTTATGTTGAGCCTTGATCCATAGCAGTCTGAAGGAGCATCCACCTCCCTGATGGTCTAGTGGTTAGGATCCGGCGCTCTCACCGCCGTGGCCCGGGTTCGATTCCCGGTCAGGGAATGATCTTATGCTTTAATCATTTACCATTTATCATTTCCGCTTTTTGTTTTCCTTATAGTTCAGATTGAGCATATTCTCACTGCACCGGGTGTCACTGCTGCACCACTTTACTTCACACAGGTGTACTGTTTTTTTCTGATACCCGAGGCTCAGTCTGAAAACGTTGGGTAGTATTACCATTACTACTATGGCTTATTAACATTAGTAATATTATTACTAGTACTACTATACTATTTATTTATTTATCTATGAAATGAAACCTGAAGAACATCTATGAAATGAAATATTTACATTAAGACTCACGCAGAAGAAAATGATTTATTTTCCTGCTTTCTTAAAAGACATTTCCTGTATTTATTGGGGGGGGGGGGACTCTCTTTTGCCAAAACAAGATTAATTTCATCCAGAATTAGTATTTTATTTACTGCTCTTGACATTATTTCAATGTCGTGGTATGAATGCCATTATTCCAGACAGCAGATCACTGCTTCCACTGGTGCCTAGAGCCTGAAAACAACAGGCTTGAAAACATTCAAAAGGCTCCTTGGAGAATGCGGGCATCGATCCCGCTACCTCTCGCATGCTAAGCGAGCGCTCTACCATTTGAGCTAATTCCCCTTCCCATGATCCTACGGAAAAGACACCTCACTCAGCAAACAAAGATACAAGCTACTTTAATCAGGGCAGCTGTTTTTTTCTCCTTGTTAACAATTTAACCAGTAATAGCAGTGTAATAACCTTGTGCTTTTATAGTAATAATTAGGGGTTGGACTCGATTATTATTTTTTATCTAATTAATTTGAAGCTTTGTAACTAATTAATCTCAGTTAATCACATACAAATATTTGATCTGAGAAACTTTTTTTTGTGTCAATTAAAACAGGTTGGCAGTGTGTGAGTGAGTTTTTCTAAATCAAAACTGTCCATACTGTAACATGTTATGTTGAGCCTTGATCCATAGCAGTCTGAAGGGGCATCCACCTCCCTGATGGTCTAGTGGTTAGGATCCGGCGCTCTCACCGCCGTGGCCCGGGTTCGATTCCCGGTCAGGGAATAATCTTATGCTCCAATCATTTACTATTTATTATTTCCACCTTTTGTTTTCCTTTCCGTTAGGATTGAGCATATTCTCACCGCACCGGGTGTCACTGCTGCACCACTTTACTTCACACAGGTGTACTGTTTTTTTACTGATACCCGAGGCTCAGTCTGAAAACGTTGGGTAGTATTACCATTACTACTATGGCTTATTACCATTAGTAATATTATTACTACTACTATACTATTATTTATTTATTTATCTATGAAATGAAACCTGAAGAATATCTATGAAATGAAATATTTACATTTAAGACTCACGCAGAAGAAAATGATTTGTTTTCCTGCTTTCTTAAAAGACATTTCCTGTATTTATGGGGGGGGGGGGACTCTCTTTTGCCAAAACAAGATTAATTTCATCCAGAATTAGTATTTTATTTACTGCTCTTGACATTATTTCCATGTGGTGCTATGAATGCCATTATTCCAGACAGCAGATCATTGCTTCCACTGGCGCCTAGAGCCTGAAAACAACAACATCCAGAGGCTTGAAAACATTCAAAAAGCTCCTTGGAGAATGCGGGCATCGATCCCGCTACCTCTCGCATGCTAAGCGAGCGCTCTACCATTTGAGCTAATTCCCCTTCCCATGATCCTACGGAAAAGACACCTCACTCAGCAAACAAAGATACAAGCTACTTTAACTCATCACAGCTGTTTTTTTCTCCTTGTTAACAATTTAACCAGTAATAGCAGTGTAATAACTTGTACTTTTATAGTAATGATTAGGGGTGGGACTCAATTAGATCTTTTGATCTAATTAATTTGAAGCTATGTAGCTAATTAATCTCAGTTAATCACATACAAATATTTGATCTGAGAAGCATTTTTTGTGTCAATTAAAACAGGTTGCTAGTGTGTGAGTGAGTTTTTCTGAATCAAAACTGTGTCCATACTGTAACATGTTATGTTGGGGGTGAGGGTCAGAGATAGCGTTAGTAATTTCAAACCAATGGGAGGACGAAACAGTGGGAGTTTGGATCAATGGCAGCCCTTATTGGTTACCCTGATTGGCTTCCTCTTACATTGTGTGCACCACTATAACCGGTACCCCTGAAATTTGTCCAGCGAAAAAGGTTCTGTGGTGCAAAATCTATGTGCGATTAAAATGAGTTTTTTTAATGTGTTATTTTTCTGTAATTAATCTCAATTAATCAGTTAAAGTTCCAGCCCTAGTAATAATGCAATAGTGTAGTCATAGGCTACTAACTCGTAATAAGTAATTGCTAGTGAAATGTATCACCTATCATGGCCTATTAATAGCCTAGTCAGCATCACTTGTGTTAATAGCTATATAATGTGAAATATAGCGTCAGGGTACCCATTGTATTGATTGAATAGCTTATGTGTTAATGTTACAACAGTACTTTCAAAACAAAGCCCACAGCTGAAAACAAAGCCCACTGAGCTTATTGTATTGTGACACTTGTTTTGCCAGTTTGTAAAACTACTGTTCTCTCATGTCAACAATGCTCTTTTGTTTTGTAAATTAACCTTGGAGGTGGCAGGCATTGAAACGGAGGCTTTATATTGTCTAGTCCCATCCAGACTTCCATACTACAGCGCTGATGGGACTCATGTGAGAAAATGTGATGATACAAACAGTTACGAAAAAAAAAAAGTAAAAAAAAAAAAAAGAAAACAGCATCTCAACCCAATGTCATTGTAATTAAGATATTTGAGTGAAAATAATGATTTTCAAGTGGATATATGACCCAGTATGAAGCCAAATGTAACACCAAAACGACTAGCATGTTGCTGTGTTTAGTATGTAAGTCAATGGGGAAAGTTACGTCTGCTGTGTGACGTCACAATCAAGATTAGCATTACAAATAGCATTTGTTATCTCCTAAGGGGGATGACACGCCCACTTTAACTCTGTGAGAGTGTAAAATGAATACAAATAGACCCTCCCCAGGAGACAAAACACTGTCCTGCCAACAGCCTTGATCCATAGCAGTCTGAAGGGGCATCCACCTCCCTGATGGTCTAGTGGTTAGGATCCGGCGCTCTCACCGCCGTGGCCCGGGTTCGATTCCCGGTCAGGGAATGATCTTATGCTCCAATCATTTACTATTTATTATTTCCACTTTTTGTTTTCCTTTTCGTTAGGATTGAGCATATTCTCACCGCACCGGGTGTCACTGCTGCACCACTTTACTTCACACAGGTGTACTGTTTTTTTACCGATACCCGAGGCTCAGTCTGAAAACATTGTGTAATATTACTATTACTACTATTGCTTATTGCCATTAGTACTATTATTATTGCTAATACTACTACTATTTATTCATTTATTTACACATTACTTATTTTCCTGCTTTCTTAAAAGCCATTTCCTGTATTTAATGGAAAAAACTACCCTTTGCCAAACCAAGATTAATTTAAAATGTTGTGTAGTATTACCATTACTACTATTGCTTATTACTGTTAGTAATATTATCACTACTACTAGTACTTATTTATTCATCTATGAAATGAAACATTTACATTTAAGACTCACAGAAGAAAATAATTTCTATTTCTACCGTTTGAGCTAATTCCCTCTAACCTTAGGTGTGATTCTGCAGAACAGAGTCGTCACTCAGCAAACAGAGATCTGTCAACAACGCAGCACAGATAAAACTTGTGGAGATGCCGGGGATTGAACCCGGGGCCTCATACATGCAAAGCATGCGCTCTACCACTGAGCTACATCCCCGCCCTGTGTAGCCAGACATTTGTGTCCCTTTTATCTCTACATAAAGAGATATTTACAATGGCTTCATTTCTATGCCCATATATGGACTTCTGTGTCAGGCATGTCTGAATGTGCCTTTGGCAGGCAACCCATTATAAAGTCCATAGACTTGGTTGGTTGCCACATGATGTTATGGTGACACACCTACAAATGTGCACAACGTGCACAGTGCTTGGTAATGATTGTTTAAATTGCTCTAAACAAACATTAATGTTTATGTTCAAAGCTTATTTACAGCTTATTACAAATGTAATAAGACTGTAAATAAACTAAAGATGTTCTCATTGAAAAAAAATGCTCCTTTGCCAAAACGAGAAATATTGTGTGCGATTAATTTAATTTAACCAGAATTAAAAATGTATTTACTGCTGCAAACGTTCAAAAAGCTCCTTGGAGAATGCGGGCATCGATCCCGCTACCTCTCGCATGCTAAGCGAGCGCTCTACCATTTGAGCTAATTCCCCTTCCCATGATCCTACAGAAAAGACACCTCACTGCTCAGGAAACAGAGATCAGAGCTACTTTACCCCCACCACCCCCAGACCCTTCAGAGTTCCACTGTTGGGGTCTATTAATAACAGCACTTAGGGGTTAGATTGTCCTGCTAAGGGACACTGCAAGTTTCCCTCAGGAGTCAATACTTCCAAGCAAAGGAGGACGCAAGTATGGTGATTCTGAGGATTGCAGTGTACTTGGTGACGTGACGTCACCGCCTCACCTTGCATCACCCAGGGGTGAACTTTGAACCTTCTGATTACGACCCACTCAGATACTCATGCCCACCCTCCACGTAAAAAAAAGAGTTTGTTGAATTCAGTAATTAACCCAACTACAGCCAGCCTTGTAGCCTCGTTGGCGCAGTAGGCAGCGCGTCAGTCTCATAATCTGAAGGTCGTGAGTTCGAGCCTCACACGGGGCAGTTTTGCACAGGGCAGAAAACGGACAATGGCTGCAATGACAAAGAGCTGCTGCTGTTGTGCTGTGTTCACGCGGACACAAGTTGTCATTGAAGCATGCAGTTTGGGAGCTCTTGCTGCAAATGAGTACACTGACAGGTCTTCCTCTCTGTCCTTCCTAAATATTTTCTAGCTTTTTCCACACAAGGTACAGGCAAAAAGTCTCTATTTAGGCCCAAACAAAATAGTCCCAGGGACATTTTTTTTTCCAAAAAATTGCTGTCAGAAGTGGGATTTGAACCCACGCCTCCATTCGGAGACCAGAAGTCCCTTAACCTGGAAGGTTTGTCACCTTGAGTCTGGCGCCTTAGACCACTCGGCCATCCTGACATACATGTAAGGTCCCGGTTCAAATCCCCTCGTTGCTGCCTAATGTAATCCCACCACTAACGCTGTAAGGTAGTAATACAACACATGTAAAAAATAAAAATGAAAATAGCTGCACTAGTAGGATCCCATCTATTCTTGAATAATCAGTAGCCACCATCATTCATTCATGGCCTATTAAGAGCTAAGAACGTGGGCTCCTTGGAGAATGCGGGCATCGATCCCGCTACCTCTCGCATGCTAAGCGAGCGCTCTACCATTTGAGCTAATTCCCCTTGTCCTGCGGAAGTGTTGAGGCCAGAGCTAGCCTGGCCATTTCCCCGTAGATTTTGGCCTGATGTCATGAAGTGTAACCAGCATTTAGTCAAAGACCGTAGCCATTTGTTGTTAAATAATTCCACAATGTGTAGCCTCGTTGGCGCAGTAGGCAGCGCGTCAGTCTCATAATCTGAAGGTCGTGAGTTCGAGCCTCACACGGGGCAGCTGCTTTTTGTCCTCGTTCACAGTTTAACAAGTAATAGCAGTGTAATAACCTTGTACTTATATAGTAATAATGCAATAATAGTCTAGTCATAGGCTACTAAGTTGGTATAAGTAATAAGGTATGTATGCTTGTCCTGAGCACCAGGTGGTTTCATTTGATAGTACTAGTCAGCATCAATAGTGTAGCAATATAATGTTAAATATAGCATTCCTGACTGTCAGGGTGTCAGGGTTGAATACAAAGCCCACTGAGCTTATTATATTGTGACACTTGTTTTTCCAGTTTTCAAACTATTCTTTTCTCATGTCAACAATGCTCTTTTGTTTTGTAAATGAATGGTGGAGGTGGCAGGCCTTACATTGTACATTAACCCTACATATTCTCTTTTATCAGGAAGGAGAGTTCTTTCTTACTCAAACATTGGTGTAGGTCATTATATCTAAAGTATATACCATTAAAGGCTAATATAAAGTTTAAAGGCAACCCTGAAGAAAACAAACAAAAAAAAAAACTAAATGGACATAAAGGGGTGGCAAAATAACCCATGAAAAAGTTCCTTGGAGAATGCGGGCATCGATCCCGCTACCTCTCGCATGCTAAGCGAGCGCTCTACCATTTGAGCTAATTCCCCTCATCTGCTGACTTAATGTCTTTGGATCACACTTTCCTCAGTCAACCTAAACCAGGCTGTCGCCTAAGCAGGGGCAAATGCCCTCACTGTTCCCCCCTTAAAGCTGTCACTGGTGGGGGCTATAAAAAATACAGCACCAAGAGTTCGGATATAGCCTAGATTTTCGGCACCGCTAAAGACCTTATCCCTTAACTTCCTCACTTATTTTAACTATTTAAAAATATTTTTTCAATAGTTTAACTGGTCAGCCTACAACCTCACAACATGTCAATAGATAACATAGACAACATATTGTCCAGCCTTGATCCATAGCAATCTGAAGGGGCATTCACCTCCCTGATGGTCTAGTGGTTAGGATCCGGCGCTCTCACCGCCGTGGCCCGGGTTCGATTCCCGGTCAGGGAATGATCTTATGCTCTAATTCAGGGGTTTCAACAGGTTGTCCCCAGCTAAGTTGGTTAAACACATGTAAGTCTTGAGAACGTAGAAATGAAACCAAATGGACCCACAAGGGTCCATTTGGTTTGGTTTCATTGTTACACTCTCAAGAGTTAAAATATTCATAATCTGAATTAGCCCCAAGTCTACACAACTAGAAGATGGACAAAAGCAAAAGGCTTAAAGGCTAATATAAAGTTTAAAGGCAACCCTGAACAAAAAAAAAAAAAAAAAAAACTAAATGGACATAAAGGGGTGGCAAAATAACCCATGAAAAAGTTCCTTGGAGAATGCGGGCATCGATCCCGCTACCTCTCGCATGCTAAGCGAGCGCTCTACCATTTGAGCTAATTCCCCTCACACCCTGACTCCATGTCTGTGGATCACACTTTCCTCAGTCAACCTAAACCAGGCTGTCGCCTCAGCAGGGGCAAATGCTCTCACTGTTCCCCCCTTAAAGCTGTCACTGGTGGTGGCTATAAAAATACAGCACCAAGAGTTCGGATATAGCCTAGATTTTCGGCACCGCTAAAGACCTTATCCCTTAACTTCCTTACTTATTTCAACTATTTAAAAATATTTTTCAATCGTTTAACTGGTCAGTCTACAACCTCACAACATGTCAATAGATTGGTATGTTGAACTATTCCAAAATGTTGTAATAAAACAGTGTAATAATCTATATATATATATATTTTTTAAAGGGGATTTGGGATAAAGGGTTTAGCGTGTAACGAAAACAGAGCCCTTAGTGCCTTTCTCAGGGACACAAAGTGAAAATAGACACCAATGAATACAGACCCAGTAGACAACACATTGTCCTGCCTTGATCCATAGCAATCTGAAGGAGCATCCACCTCCCTGATGGTCTAGTGGTTAGGATCCGGCGCTCTCACCGCCGTGGCCCGGGTTCGATTCCCGGTCAGGGAATGATCTTATGCTCTAATTCAGGGGTTTTCAACAGGTTGTCCCCAGCTAAGTTGGTTAAACACATGTAAGTCTTGAGAACGTAGAAATGAAACCAAATGGACCCTGGAGGGTCCATTTGGTTTCATTTTTACACTCTCAAGAGTTAAAGTATTCATAATCTGAATTAGCCCCAAGTCTACACAACTAGAAGATGGACAAAAGCAAAAGAAACCTTCAGTTTTGGGGTCTATGGGGCTAAAATGTCCTCAAATGGTGGTCCGTGGCTCAAATGCTGAATAAATGGTGGGCCCTGGTATCAAAAAGGTTGAAAACCCCTGCTCTAATTGTTATATTATTCCTACTTTTTGTTTTGAGCCCATGTCTATCTGCGTACCTGTCTGAGCACCCAGTCCAGGGCTCGCTGGAAGTAGTCTCCCAGCCAGTTCTCCAGGGACCCCCGACACTCCTCTGGCTGACCACTGAGCCACGACTTCACCAGGGACCCCACGTCCGTGTCCTCGTCGCTATGGCAACAGAGAGAGACAAAGACAAAAACACAGGGATACGTTTTTGCTAGAGCTTATAGCCTGGAAAACAGATAACTCGTCCAGGGCAAAAGAAGGAAGATACAAGATGAAAAGAAATAAAAAAAGCTTAGTTGTTATTGGATTTCCTGCTCCTGAAGTTGTGGGGGACCAATCAGGGACCATTATTATTATTACTAGTATTAGTAGTAGCATGATTACTACTATTAGTAGTATTACCATTACTACTGTTGCTTATTATCAGTAATACTATAAATATTACTACTACTAGTATTTACTTAATTTATTGCTGGAAAAAGCAGTTGCCGTACAGTAAAAGGACAGGCCTACGTTGAGTGGGGAAAGTTACCCCTGCTGTGTAATGTCACTATCAGGATTAGCATTGCAAATAGCATTTGCAATGCTAATCACGTCCACTTAACTCTTTGAGAGTAAAAAGACCCTCCCTGTCCAGCCAACAGCCTTGATCCATAGCAGCCTGAAGGGGCATTCACCTCCCTGATGGTCTAGTGGTTAGGATCCGGCGCTCTCACCGCCGTGCCCGGGTTCGATTCCGGTCAGGGAATGATCTTATGGTCATATTATTTCCACTTTTTGGTTGTGTATGTGTGCAGGTCCCTAGAATATACAGTAGCGCCAGTGCTGTGCTGTGCTGTGCTGTATACACAACACAATCTAGCAGTTTATGAGAAAACCCAAACCAGTAATAACACACGTTTGTGTGTATCTGTCAGATTCTGACGTTAAAAAACACACTAGCAGCAAGAGTGTTACGGTCAAGCATTAAAGCGTAGAGTTACAGCATAGAGCATAGAGTTAAGGCCCTGATACACTAGAAATATTTTGATTAATATCAACTAACAATGTCAACATCAACGAGGCAACATGATGAGACACATGGTATGTGGGAGTCTGGGAGAAAGGATCACGTGATGCCAAGGAGGGCTGAGGGATTGGAGGATTCCAAAATGTTGATCAGTAGAGGGCGCTAATGATCTGACTATTCCTGACAAGCAGGAGTTGATCATTTTGTATAGAAAAGTGAAAAGTCAACGTTGATAAATGATGTTGAAAAATAGAGGGGGAGAATTGGAAGGTTTCTTGTATAAGCTACTACTGACGCTTGAAAACAGTATTGTTTGTGATGTTGAATTTAGTCTCTTGCACCCAAAACTACTGTAGGCCTAAGAACGTTTTTGTCCACAATTGGGAAAGAGAACTGGCAAAACCTTGGTCAAAATAACAATTATTCTCCATTTACTAATTGTGTGGACTCTTGAAAATTACGTAAACCAGATGTTTAAATATAATTTAGAGAGATACAGACAGGGTGGGTCCCCCCCCCCCCCCCCTCCTACAATCACCTACGTTCTATATTTTAGGGGACTGTCATTTGATCTACCTGCATGGCCTTTGGGCTCCTCTGCTTTACAACAATCAAGATTTCCCAAGATTTACAACAATCAAGATTGAAATTGATCAAAACATTGGGCCTTTCCAGCGTGGCCATCTTCCTCATGGTTTCCACACCAAGTTACCTGAGGAAGATCATGCCCATGCGAGAGATGGTGGCGGGCGAGGCACAGCTGAGGTCGTGGGTCTCGAACAGGAAGTTGACGTTGGGTCCAAACTGGATGCGCTCGCCGCTGGGCATGGTCAGCAGGCGGTTGTCGTCCAGTACGGAGTTCAGACTCTCGATCCACTCCGGATCGATGTCTCCGTCGCACACGATCCACGAGCTCACCTCTGGAAGAACCAAATACAGACCTTTTAGGGATGCACTAGTTAAAAGGTGCAGTGAAGCGGATTTTTTTAATGAATTATGGATCCCACCCAATTATCTGGCACAAAGGGTTACTGAACCAATCAGAGGGTGCATCCCTTCAGGCGATGGGATGGCATTGTTCGAGGGACTGCTCTACGCTGAGCTATACTACACGCAACACAGGCAATGTTTGTTTACAATTAGTCGTTCAGCTCTGCTACTTTACTGCTGTGTAAATATTCCCGGAACGCTTGATCAAGTAATCCCTGAACCAGATAAAGCCGAGAAGCTTGACCACTGATCCAACCCAGGGCTTGACACTAACACTTGCCCGCTTGCCCGGGACAAGTAAAAAAAAATGGTGGGGCAAGTGAAGACTGCTACCTGGTTGCCTGATCGGGCAAGTGTACAACTTAGTGCACTATAACACAACACAAGATAAATTTGTCTTGAAGGCAGTCATTGCACTCTGCCTCTGTGTCTTTCACTGCTTTCTAGCTATCCACAATTCCAGGCTGGATACACATCAAAATGACCTAATCTTCTACATTCTCTAGTTGTGTAGACCTGGGCTAATTAAGATGAAGAATTTTAACTCTTGAGAGTGTAAAAATGAAACCAAATGGACCCGCAAGGGTCCATTTGGTTTCATTTTTACGTTCTCAAGAGTTACATCTGGTTAACCAACTTAACTGGGACCACCTGGAACCTGGGGGGCAAGTGATCATGACCTGAGGGCAAGTAGATGTAACCAAATGTAACACCAAAACGACTAGCATGTTGCTGTGTTTAGTATTGTTAGCACTGCCATCCAAGCCTGGCATAGCAGACAAAGGGGAAAGTTACGCCTGCTGTGTGACGTCACTATCAAGATTAGCATTACAAATAGCATTTGTTATCTCCTAAGGGGATGAGTGACACGCCCACTTCAACTCTGAGAGAGTGTAAAATGAATACAAATAGACCCTCCCTGGTCGACAGAACACTGTCCTGCCAACAGCCTTGATCCATAGCAGTCTGAAGAGGCATCCACCTCCCTGATGGTCTAGTGGTTAGGATCCGGCGCTCTCACCGCCGTGGCCCGGGTTCGATTCCCGGTCAGGGAATGAACTTATGGTCCATTTTTTATTTAGCATTTCCACTTTTTGTTAGGATTTAGCGTATTCTCACCACACTAGGTGTCGATGTTACTTTACTTCAGTAAGTGTACTTTTTGTTTTTTCAGATAAAGCTCAGAAGCCTGACCACTGATCTGTGAAGGGTGTGTGTTTTTTATTTGCTCTGACCTTGCGGCTCTCGGACCACCTGTCGTGCGCTGTGCGTGAGGACCCCGTCGGCCCACTCCCTGGTGTCCATGTCGATGTGTCCCAACAGCTGCTGTCTGGGCATGGCTTTGGGGTTCATGGTGTACTGCTTCACCTACAGGGGAACAGTTGTTAAACAGTTAATTCAACCCATCTTCAACATTTATCATGCCTTATTATACATAATGTGTGGAAATAATATAAAAAAGTTCCCTCATTCTGTGTTTCCTAGATAAAGAAGAAAAAAAAATCATTATCATGGCGAAACAGAACTTGATGACATCATCAACTTCACCATGTCAATGGTAAACTTGATGGTTATTTTTTTTAGAACCAGTGATATTATAACCACCATATAACCAGGTTAAAGAAGAATCCAGTTAGCCTGATGCTCTCACCACTTTCCCCATCTTGTTGAGCGCCGCCCTGAGCATCCTCCACAGGGTGGACTTCCCTGCTCCGCTGGGTCCTACGATCACCACACCCATCCTCTGACGGAGCTGTTCATACAGCTCCAGAGCCTTCTTCATCTGAACGCAGGAGAGAGGGAGAGAGATAGAGAGATAGAGATAGAGATAGAGAGAGAGAGAGAGAGAGAGAGAGAGAGAGAGAGAGAGAGAGAGAGAGAGAGAAGAGAAGAGCGAGAGAGAGAGAGGAGAGAGCACAACAACTGTCTGTCCATCTGGCAGGGGCCTTGGAGAAGCATGCAACAAACAGACCTAAAAAGATCTACCAGCTCACAGTGCACCTCAACATGGAATGACCTGTCGTAGTCAATCAGCTCATATGGTTCCGTTTAAGTAGTTTTAAAAGGATAATCTTAGGAATACAGTCCAACACCTGTTCATGGTTGGATGTGCATCTGGTGGTGTGCGTATGTGATATTGTATGTGATAAGGTGATTTTTTTTGTCCTATATATATATATATATATATATTATATATTATATATATATATATATATAATATATATATATAATATATATATATTATATATATATATATATATATATATATATATTAATGGTGTTGATTTTTAACGTGTTAACGGCGTTGATTAAATTTCTACGTTATTTGCGTCAAAATTTTTAACGCAATTAACGCACATGCGCGCGCACGCTCGTGCGTGCGCATGCTCTGTCTCGGATGTGATTCCACTCGCCGGCGACTCGACGGACAACAAATAGGGACAAAGTTGCGGAATGCATTGGGTCTATGGGCTCTAGCGAGTATATCAGGGCTACTAAAACTGGTGGCCTGACATCTCCGTTCACTTCCATGGAATGGTCTAATGGCGGCTGCTCTTCATTTCCCCTGAGCATGAGTACAGCTAACTGAATAGCAGCGCACGCTCTGTTCTGTGACCCCTCATGTCGCTAGTCTGCCACTAGTCTTGTAGTGGTGCTTCCCACCGGAGATCAGAGCAGCTCCACTTCCTGTTCCTGCACGTGAAAGAAGTCAGATGTAAACAAACAGCAGCTCTTTCGAATCACTCCCAACTATTGTGATGTGTTCGTTTAAACCGCGTCGCCATCGAAATGAGAAGAAAAGTTGATTCAGTAAATCGCCAGTTTAATAACGAGTGGACCGAAAAATAATGGCTAAATTGAAACTCCATAGGGAGCGCAGGCAGACGTATTTGCTCTGTAACCAAGTCAATGCTGTCGTAAAATAATCCGATGGTAAGAGACGCCACTGTAGTGTGGATTATTGTCAAGAAAAGAAAAAAACCCAGAGAAGATGAAGAGTCGAGTGCATGCTGGCTGCAGGAGGTAGAGCCTATTTCTTTCCCTGTTTACCCCCTGTTCCCTGTTTACCTTTGCATTAGTGAATATTTGTATTTGTCTGTCTTGATGAAATGAACATGGTGGGCCTATTGTATGGCCACTGGCCAGTCAGAGATGTGCCATCACTGTCATTAGTTGCCTGTGTGTAGGCTAGTCCTGTACCCTGTTGCAAGCCTTTTGAGAATTAAAGAGAGAGCACAATAAGTGTGCCTTAGATGTTGTGATTTGCTGCTGTTGTGATAACAGATATGATATGAAGTCCGTTTTCATAAGCTGCACTATAAACGTGTATTTTGATTTGGTTCAAATATGATGCATGTTAGAAAGACCAGATGCACATTGCACTTTTCTTATAAATGGAGCATTTTAAAAAGTGAAATACTTTAAAAAATGTGTCTGTGTGTGTACACATGTCATGGTGGAGAGTAGTCTCTGTGGCAGTCTGGCGGCTGGCCCCCGGGCCCCTTGGCTTTTGGCAATGCGGACTCCTGTTTACAATTGTTTACAACAATTTAGTTGAATAGCCCGCTGTCTTTCCATTTCCGCAACAATACACAGAAAACATGGCATATTGTCCGAAATATAGTCCGAATGGTGATTAATCATGATTAAATTAATTTTGAAGGTGTGATTAATTTGATTAAAAATTTTAATCATTCAACACCCCAAATATATATATATATATATATAAATATATATATATATATATATATATATATATATATATATATATATATATATATATATATATATATATATATATATATATATATAATATATTATATATATATATATATATATATATATATATTTGCCTCTTGGCCAGTTCCCTCTTGAAAAAGAGACTCTCAACGTGTCTCAATGTGTTTACTGGTTAAAGGTATCGTGACATTATTTGTAACATTATTTTATTATGTTGGAGATGATCCTCAAAATGTGTTTAACAGGCTTTCATAGAAAAAAATACTCAATTAATGTGTTTTTGGTCCCTTTCTTTTACATTCTAATGGGGCATGGAGAAAAAACACATTCTTTTGGCCACTAGGGGTCGTACTTTACTCCTTCTATGTCAATCACTGTCATGATCCACCCACCCACCCCTCTACCCCCTCTCCCAACAAACTTCCCCGCCTCCTAGATAGGGTGGCCAGGTCCTGTTCATTTGAGGTAAAATAAGTGTTGCATGTGTGGGACATGTTGAGTGGGGAAAGGGGACAAAATGTGGTTAGTTAATAGGATAGTTAATTATTAACATTGTGATGTCATTATTTCTAAAATAATTCAGGATTTTAATTCATATATAACAAAAATAGCTGATCTTGGTTGAATAGACAGGAAATACTAACTAGACCACTGACACTGTGGTTGCCTCATTTTTAGTGTCCCGAACAAATCCATAGACTTGTCTTTGAGACTAAATATTTGGTGATCAGCAGTTCAACTGTACTGCATTAAAGTGGTTTTCAACCATTTTGATACCAGGGACCACTATTTATTCAGCGTTTGACCCATGACCACCATATTTGATGAATTTTCACCCCACAGACCCCACAATACCAGGCTGGATTTCAGCCTAGGGCACTGGTGGTCCCCGACCATTGGTTTTAAAAACTGCTGTATACGACATTGATTCTAATCTATACTCTTTATATCAGTTGTTTGTAAATAGTAGGCCTAATCAATAATATAAACAGAATCCTAGCCGATGTCGCACAAATTACGGGTTATATCAAAGTAAAATGATCGAGCAGAGACAGAGAGAGAGGGACAGAGAGGCAGGCAGAGACCGGCTTAGGGTATAGAGTTGTGCAAACTCCGTTCACTTCATGGGGCCAGTCTAATGGAGGCTCTTCTACATCAACATCTATTGAGAATGGTGGCAGCAAATAGGGACAAGTCCTGGACCTGAAGTAGCAGAGACAGCTTTAATGGTCGTAAAACCCTTTATTTTAGTTCGTTTTGTAGTAATAGTAGCTAGGCTACAACATAAACATGACAACAGTTGGCATGTTGCTCTTGTTGAAAATATCGTAGGGCTATTTCCAACTCTAGTCTGTTCCTACTCATGCTGCATGAACAGCGCAAAGCGTTCGGTTTCTGACCCCTCAATGTCGCAACGCTGAGACTAGATTGCTCTAGGCTGCGAACGGCAGCGTGCCCCAGAGTGAAAGGTGGAAGAAGGGAATTATTTTACACAATAATCAAACCTCTGTCTGTCTGTCTGTCTGTCTGTCTCTCTGTCTCTCTCTCTCTCTGTCTCTCTCTCTCTCTCTCTCTCTCTCTCTCTCTCTCTCTCTCTCTCTCTCTCTCTCTCTCTCTCTCTCTCTCTCTCTCTCTCTCTCTCTCTCTCTCTCTCTCTCTCTCTCTCTCTCTCTCTCTCTCTCTCTCTCTCTCTCTCTCTCTCTCTCTCTCTTCGGGTATCTCGGCAGTGTCGGGACATGCAGGGACATGCAGAGAGTGTTTAGGGCAGTGCCTGTAATACAATGAGAGGGCACTTCTAGCGAAATTGCATTCATGATCTGGGCTGTCGTTTACAGCCGTCGGTGTAAAAGAGGCTCGAGCTCCCTTCATGGTCTATGTGTGCACGTCCTTCAAACGGAGGAGAGAGGCGGAGAGTAGAGCAGGGGAGGCTGGAGACAGCACGGCTGTGGGTGGGTGTTTACCGTGATGTACACGCAACTATCCGGTGCCAACCAGACGAGCCGTTTTTAAAACTAATTAGCATAACTACAAAATACGGAGAAACCACTGAATGTTCAAATACCGACTTTTTATGGTGTAATTGTTGTCAAGAACCCCCCAAAACACAAAAAATGAACAAAAAACGTGTTTTTAATGTCACGATACCTTTAAATAACTGAATTACTGGTTAAATAACTGAATTACTAAATTACTGGTTGAATTGAGATCAAGTTGTGGAATCATGGATACATCTGATAAACCTGGTACCTGGCTGGGTATGATCTCCAGACGGGCCTCTCTGTAGACCTCCTCCAGGGTGCTGCTCAGAGCCTGCTCCCCCACGTCGGTGAAGCTCACCCCGGAGAACACGTCTCTCACCAGGGCATCGAACCGGGAGCTGTCTGCGAACGTCAGCTTGGACATGGTGTTGAGCCTCAGGGCCTGCACCACCAGACTGCTCTCCTGGACTGGAGAAACACACACCGTGTAGTGTTTAGTGTTTATTGTTTATTGTTTATTTATTAGCACATATAAAAGATAAAACAAGATACAAGATTTGAAAATAATGTGCAGGAGAAGTTGGGAGCCTAGAGGCTTTTCAAGAACGTGCCCTAAAATGAATCAAGTTTAAGGATACATTCTCAAATATATATCATATGTTCATATTGTGTACAGTTTAGTTAGTCCAGGTTTTCATGTCAAGGAGGAATGACTAATTCCTAATTATTAATTAACAAGGAGGAATGACTAACTAGGAATGACGAATCAATAGATCTATAACTATATTTTTGCCTCCCCCCTAACTTGCTTCTACTTTGATGCCGCAGCTGTTTCCCTGCAGACAGACTCTTGCTTCGTCCTGCAGACGGTCCAGAACTTTGTTCATGTCAGCAAATCATGAAAACAAAACATTTGCGGGCTCGGGACATGTGTGGCTAATGTGTGAGGTGTGTGTGTGTGTGTGTGTGTGTGTTTGTGGGGGTATACTGTATATATACTGCAGCCCCATAGGTGTAAAAAAAAAAAAAAAACACTAGATTGTTTTGGAGATTATCTACCGGTAATTAAAGGAAGATTTCATGAAAAATACAACACATAAAATAAAATAACGAGGTAATTTATAATTATGTAATTTAACCATATAATTACATATAGTAGCAAAGAGCACCAGCACCTTTGTACATCAGCTTGTCTGATATTATTTACATGCTTTTTGGTTAATGAAGTGTCTGTGTTGTTGTTCAGCTATTTAATTACTGAAGGTTTTAGAGCCGCGGTGCTCAGACAGGCAGACACGCCTGATTAATTAATCAAATTTGCCAACTATTATATAATCCATCTGCTTGCCATGGAAGCAGCTAATGTTTGATTACTTTGCAAACTAACTTTTTCAGCTAACTTTCCAGTTAGTTTGCAGTTTGCACTGTTTTACGCCAAGTAGGCAGCTGCCCGACAGGCACTAGGTCTAGTGAAGAAACTATCCCTAAAGCTAACCCACAGGGGCAAATCTAGGCATGGCCATGGGGGCCCATTGCCCCCCCTAAATTCCCTGACTGTACCACCAAGCATGATGTCATGCAAACGACCCAAATTTCCAATATATTTCAAATTAAAGTGCTTGTAATTAAAATGATGTGAAACACTACTACTGCTACTAACTAACTACAGCTGTGTCACCACTAAACCAACAGCATTTCATCATTGAAAACAGAAAACTCTCTGAGTCAGACCTTTAGCTTTATGCATGCTGCGTGTCTGTTGCAACTTCAACAACAACTGATGTTATTGTTGATTCTTTACTTGACTAATAAAAGGCCTATAACTGAAAATGGTATGGATGCGACTTCATCGCCCATGGCGTGAAGCGACACGGGTGATGAAGACACACCCATAACATTTTCTCCTGCCCCCCAATTGGGACAGGTTACATCCGCCCCTGCTAACCCATCAATACGGCCAAAAAAACAGAGAATAAAATAAAGAAAAGAGAATAATCTGGTCTTAAAATACACAGTAAAACTAGAAAAGTGCCCTTCAGGTCAGGTTGTGGCCTCCTGGTGGCGCTATAATAGGCCAGGTTGCCAATTATTTTTATGGCTCTGGCATTTGGATAATTTGAGGCATTTTGGCCAAAAAATGTGTTTTGCAAATACCCGCCTGTTGATGGCACAAGCTATTGGTAAAAAAGTGGGATATTTTTCTCAGAGTATTATGAAAGTATGAAATATTTCATGTAAATTGCCTGCTGTGTATATATTTGGTGTTTTTTTCTTCTAAATAGGCCAATCTTGCAAACTTTGAAAACAAATTATAGCTGATTAGGGTGGAATGTTGTTCCCTAATAACTTGGACTCTATTGGAAAAACTCAGACAAACCAGACGTCAAGCAATGGTACAAAGAACTGTCAACTGTTTGGCATTAGAGAAACTGACATTAGTCATAAAAGGGAAATCTGAAGACCTTTTAGAGATATGGGGACAATTTATGCAATTCATGAGGAATAATCCATTGGGACCTGAACTGAATAATTCTATCGCACAATAATGTGGGGCTAAACATTTTGTTTGTTAGTTGTTGTTTGTGTGTGTGTGTGTGTGTGTGTGTGTGTGTGTGTGTGTGTGTGTGTGTGTGTGTGTGTGTGTGTGTGTGTGTGTGTGTGTGTGTGTGTGTGTGTGTGTGTGTTTATTTTGTGTGTGTTTATTTACCTTGTTTTAATTTGCTAGTCTGTACATATGTACCGTAATTTCCGGACTATAAGCCACTACTATTTTCACATGCTGTTGACCCTGCGGCTTATACAACGGTGTGGCCAATCTATGGATTTTTACAGGTGACACCGGGGTAGTCATTGAGAGGGTTCCAGGTGGGCTCCACAGACTAAATTATGAAAAGTTGGTTATTACGGTATGTATGAATGAATGTAGTGTATGCATGTGTTTTTTTGGAAATTTAAAATACATTGTAAAGTTGAGTTAATTGTTGAGATGTCATAAATGGAAAATGTCAAAAAAATATTGTTAAAAAAAAAAACCCTGAGAGGGTTCCAGATGGTCCCCAGGCTAAATGATGGAAAGTTGGTTAACCAGATGTAACTCTTGAGAATGTAAAACTGAAACCAAATGGACCCTTGCGGGTCCATTTGGTTTCATTTTTACACTCTCAAGAGTTAAAATATTCATCATCTGAAAGTCTACACTGTTTTGTTTGCAAATTCCAGGAATTGTGGAAAAAAACAAAATAACCAAAAGGTCCTTTGGTGAGAATGTGGTGGTCCGTGGCTCAAATGCTGAATAAATGGTGGTCCCTGGAGTCAAAAAGGTTGAAAACCCCTGTTCTAAGGAGTGTGCATGCAACAATAAATGTCCACACATACAGTATCTTATTACTGCTAGTACAGGAGACAGAAAGAAAAAGAGAGGTTACAAGAAAGTTAACTTGTCCGATCGTTATCACATAAAATGTGCTAATTACTAAACCCTGTCATGCTTTAGGAGTGTGTCGATACTGGTCTTCTCTCCCAGTACCCACAGGAACACAATGTGCCTGAGACAAACACAATACAATACAGTAGAGATGTCCCGATAACACTTTTTACCATGCCGAGTTTTAGTGCTTTCCTGATACAAAGTAGGGGTAAATCACACCCATCATGGCGATTCGATTCAGTATCGATTTCCTGACCCAACGATTCGATTTTTTTCGATACTCAAGAATACACCGCAATTCGATTCGATTTTTTTTTTACCCTTTTTTACCTTACAGGCTAGACAATGTTTCAAATTTGAAATAAACTGTTTGAGTGTGTGTGTGTGTGCATGCGGAAAGAGGGTAAAGGAAGCGAGGACAAAATAGGTTTAACGCCACCCGCAGCACGGGAGTCTGAATTACGTCCAGGAGCGAATGGATAAAATAGACCAGATATTTTTATTCATTTATTTTTAAACATGAATCGATACTCTTGCGGACGTGTCGATGCATCGTATTGTCATCTGTTGGATCGATACATCGATGCAAAATCGATTTTTTACATGTCTAATACAAAGTACCAATACCGGTGTTTTCTTTTGTTGAGTAAACGCTTACTTGAACTCCATTTTTATCCTATTTATTTTCATTGTTGTCATGCCTTGAACTAATGTAATTGTAATTGTTCAATTACTACAATAATACTAATAATAAATATAGCTGCAAGCAGCGATAAGACAGGACCAAGCAAGCAGCTAAAGCAATAAGAACAATATGCACAAATAAGCCATAGAAAGATGGAAGACTTGAGAAATACTTGCAAAAACCAACTGCACGGTTCAGCCAGAACAGCTATTTTTGGCGGAAGAAGGAAGAGAAGAAAAAAATTGACAGAAACAATTAAGGGACCAAGTCCACTATGTGGACTACTTGGTCCCTTAATAATAACCTGTAATGAATTTGGGGGAAAAAAATCAAATTTTGCTTGATAATAGGAAGCACCATATTGCATGTTTCCTTTAGTTGAGGATGCTATTTATATACATCAGTTAAAGGTAGGGGAAGTGATTTCACTTTTGTCAGATATCACCCAAAAAATATTTTTTTCTGTTAAAATGCTCTATTATAAGGTGTGGAAACCACATATGGAGTTTCCCCCCCCCCCACGTTAGCAGAGGAGCTAATAAAAGTTCCCCAGGTCACCACCAATTCTCCTCCAATCAGGAGCGAGCAGCAGGTTCACATAGTGTAGCTACTTTTGGGGGCCCCTAGTGCACCAGGCTGGTACTACACCATGAATTTCAAATCACTTCCCCTACTTTAACGCAAAAATATTTGCGTAACCATATATCCAAAATGCGGAGCCCTGTATTTTGGACATCAAAGTACGTTTCAAAGTACTGAGCCGGTAGCCTGATGCCGAGTACAAGTACCTTTGGGTCATATCAGACGAGTACCCGATACCTAGCATCAGTATCAGGACATCACTAACAGACAGACAGACAGACAGACAGACAGACAGACAGACAGACAGACAGACAGACAGACAGACAGACAGACAGACAGACAGACAGACAGACAAGATGGGAATGGTGGTGGATGAGAGAGAGAGAGAGAGAGACAGAGACAGAGAGGGAGAAGAGGAGCACCAGGAGGAGGAGGAGAGAAGAGAGAGTGGGAGATGAAAGTGCAAACAAAGTGAGGATGAGCGATATATCGACAGGCTGGGGATCAAAGAGACACACTGAGAGGTCAGGGGGAGGACAGGGGAGCCCAGGGGATTGGGTAAACACAGAGGAGAGGACCGCTGAGTCTCTGAGGAGTCTTAGAGGCAGAGAGAGAGAGAGAGAGAGAGAGAGAGAGAGAGAGAGAGAGGAGAGAGAGAGAGAGACAGAGAGAGACAGAGAGAGAGAGAGAGAGAGAGAGAGAGAGAGAGAGAGAGAGAGAGACAGAGAGAAGAGATTCAGGACAAAGTGACACACAGGGTCAAAAAGCATCCAAAGTATTTGATGGAATTGTTTGTTCTTTTTGTTTCTTTGTTTTCAATCTCTTTTGGAGGAGGTTTAGGAGGATTGCGTACGTGTCAGCGTTCAAAGAGCTGAGAGAGGGAGGGAAGGTCCTGTGGCCCAGAAGAGCAAAAGGCTGCTTTTGAAGACGCATGCCCTGCACTCTTTCACAGATCATTTCACCGACTCTTATTGTGTATATAAAGACGATTACGCCGGCGCGGACAAAGCCAACTCGGGTTGTGACAAATCATGATGACACACACAAAGCGTTGGGACAATCAAATAATTTCTAAGAAGAAAAAACAAAAACAAAACAAAATGTGTTGTATGCTGCCGTTTTTTTTTTTCCTTTCTTCTTGTTGCTAATTAATATACTTCACCAAAACATAACCAAGCCTAAAGTTCAAAATGTACTATGCCGTTACAAGCGCTGTGTGCTTGTAGATCAGCAAACTCCTCCGGAATATCATATGGATGATGGGGTGCAGTGGATAACAAACAGATAGAGTTGTATGCATAGTTTGATAGTCACGTGTGACAACGTGGTTGATCACATGTATTTTGCCCACAGAATTCATGACATGAAAAGTCCTTCAGGTCCCTGGAGTCAGTGTTGCCAACTGCCCAAATCCAAAATGCACTAGTGGCACTTCCAAAATGCACTAGAATGCGCTGCTAGATGCTTGCCTGGAAGGGAATATGACCATTAAATGGCCATTAATCTTCTACATTCTCTAGATGACATGATGAATATTTTAACTCTTGAGAGTGTAAAAATGAAACAAATGGACCGTAAGGGTCCATTTGGTTTCATTTTTACGCTTTCAAAGAGTTACATTTGGTTAACCAACTATCCATCATTTAGCCTGGGGATCACTGGTTGAAAACCTCTATCATAGGAGGGGAAATGGTGAAAAATGAGGGTTCTATCTCTGGTGCCTGTCAACCAATTTCGCCCCAACTCACCAGCCAAAAAGCACTAGATTTTCCGCCAGGAGTTTTTCACTAATTTTGGCGCTAGGGGGGTCTGAAAAAGCGCTAAATATAGCGACAAACGCGCCAAGTTGGCAACACTGCCTGGAGTCAGAGTCTCCCCACTGAAGCGTAGGCTGAGCGGGTGGAAACCAGCAGCAGTGACAACACGTGAACGCTTCGTGAGGAGGATAGAATTGGCTGTGAGCACATTCACTGCAGCCAAGTTGGAAAGAACTCTCCCTACACTTCTCTGCTTCCTTCACGGTGTACTGAATATATACTAATTCAGGCGCTGTTCGGTTTAGTGTAGGTTGGTTCTGATATTTTTTTTTTTTTTAGGTAGCTACTGCCAGTGATTTTCATGTAAAAAAAATACATATATCGGTCGGTTTCCGGTCAGGCATTTTAGATCAGCACACAGGATGTGGCTTCCGGTATTCGAGAGGAGGCTAGCGCCGTTCGCTGCCGGTAGCATCAGCAGGGGTTGACACTAAGGTCTCCGAGGCACTTGCCCATCGGGCAAGTGCAAGTCAGGTTCTACTTGCCCTCAGGTCATGGTCACTTGCCCCCAAAAAATATATTGTAAATTTTGCATTTAAGTTTACTTCCTACTTGGGTGCTTTAAACCAGGGGTTTTCAACACGTGGTCCCTGAGAGGGTTCCAGGTGGTCCCCAGCTAAGTTGGTTAACCAGATGTAACTCTTGAGAACGTAAAAATGAAACCAAATTTGGTTTCATTTTTACACTCTCAAGAGTTAAAATTCATCATCTTAATTAGCCCAGGTCGCAATGACCGCCTTCAAGACAAATTTATCTTGTGTTGTGTTATAGTGCACTAAGTTGCACACTTGCCCGATCGGGCAACCAGGTAGCAGTCTTCACTTGCCCCACATTTTTTTTTACTTGCCCCGGCAAGCGGGCAAGTGTTAGTGTCAAGCCCTGATCAGGATCGTATCAAACAATAGCGCTACTAATCAAAGATTGCAGCAATTGCAGGAAAACAGGAATTTCCAACCATTTTCAACATTTTACTGTGTCATGAACCGTCTTCCCGCCCAACGTGAGGATTACGTGCGTGTGTTACGGCTTTCATGTTTGAAACCCGTTATTTTGAAGCGCCAGATTTCTGAAACCAGATGTATGACGACGTCATGGTGTTTCTGTTTCTCTGGTGTTTCTCTCTCACAGTCTGTGCAAGAACATCCGGGTCACGAGTCCCGGATGTTCCTCTGTCTGTACCCTATAGGCATGGGGACTAAAAGTGGCGAGAATAAAAAGTAGGTATAATAATAAAGAAGAGTCTTACTGTTGTCCCTGCCATCATGGCTCCTCCTCTGCTGCTGCAGCAGACTGCCACAGCCTCTCAGCACTGTCTTCAAGGCCCTCAGACCCCAGTCATAGTGCTGCTGGGGGGTGAGCAGCTCCCTGGATAGGACACACACATACAGTACTATTATACATACAGACCCCAGTCATAGTGCTGCTGGGGGGTGAGTAGCTCCCTGCATAGGACACACACAGATATGTACCATTATACAGCACATACAGACCCCAGTCATAGTGCTGCTGGGGGGTGAGTAGCTCCCTGCATAGGACACACACAGATATGTACCATTATACAGCACATACAGAGCCCAGTCATAATGCTGCTGGGGGGTGAGTAGCTCCCTGGATAGGACACACACACACACACACAGTATGCACTGTTATTTATACATACAGACAACCAGGGGCGGATTGGCACATATTTTCCCACCGGGACAATTTAGGTAGCTGGTTAACCAGCTACCTAAATAGAGATGCGCAGTGACGTCACCGCCCCCGTAACTTTCAGTCTTTTCCCATTCATTTTTCTCATAGCCTTTTCGAAAATAATTTATATCAAGACGATTACGCCGCGGACAAAGTCAACTCGAGTCGTGACGAATCATGATGACACACACAAACTTTTGGGACAATAAAATAATTTCTAAGATGAAAAACGAAACAAAAAGTCTTGTATCATGCCGTTTTCTACTTCTTCCTAATTATATATTATATATTATATGATATTGTGTTTGTTGTCATGATTTGTCACGACCCGAGTTGGCTTTGGCCGCGGCGCAATCGTGTTTTTATTAACCATTTTCGAAAAGTCTATGAGGAAAATGAATGAGGAATCCACTAGTGGAACAGGGGCGGTGACGTCACTGCGCATCTCTATTGGTAGCTGGTTAACCAGATGTAACTCTTTGAGAGCGTAAAAAGGAAACCAAATGGACCCTTGCGGGTCCATTTGGTTTCATTTTTACACCCTCAGGAGTTAAAATATTCATCATGTGAATTAGCCCAACTTAGTCTATACACAATTAGAGAATGTACAAGATTAATGGTCATTTTGATCTGTATGTTCCAGGCGAGCATCTAGCACATTCTAGTGCATTTTGGAAGTGCCACTAGTGCATTTTGGATCTTGTCCCGGCCACTAGGTGGTGCAGGCCACCGGGAAAAACTCCCTGTACTCCAGATGGCCAATCAGCCCCTGCAGACCCCAGTCATACAGTATGTACTATATACATACAGACCCCAGTCATAGTGCTGCTGGGGACTCAGCAGCTAACCTGGCATACCTGGCCACGTTAAAGATGGCCACCAATATCATTTTCAGTTACAGGACTTGTAATAGGCAATTAAGGATCAATAATAACTTCAGTTGTTGTTGAAGTTGCAACAGACACGCAGCATGCATAAAGCTAAAGGTCTGACTCAGAGAGTTTTCTGTTTTCAATGATGAAATGCTGTTGGTTTAGTGGTGACACAGCTGCAGTTAGTTAGTAGCAGTAGTAGTGGTTCAAATCATTTTAAATATAACCACTTTAATTTGAAATTTCTTGGGTTTTATTGCATGCTTGATGTTTATGTTTGGTGGGGCAGTCTGGGCATTTAGGAGGGCATTGCCCCCCATGCCCATGCCTAGATCCGCCCTGGCACCCAGCCTGCCTACCTGGCCAGGTTAAAGATGGCCACCAGCTTGTCTCTACCTACCTGGCAGGTTAAAGATGGCCCCCAGCTACAGTACCTACCTGGCCAGGTTAAAGATGGCCACCAGCTACAGTACCTACCTGGCCAGGTTAAAGATGGCCACCAGCTTGTCTCTACCTACCTGGCCAGATTAAAGATGGCCACCAGCTACAGTACCTACCTGGCCAGGTTAAAGATGGCCACCAGCTACAGTACCTACCTGGCCAGGTTAAAGATGGCCCCCAGCTACAGTACCTACCTGGCCAGGTTAAAGATGGCCTCCAGCTACAGTACCTACCTGGCCAGGTTAAAGATGGCCACCAGCTACAGTACCTACCTGGCCAGGTTAAAGATGGCCACCAGCTACAGTACCTACCTGGCCAGGTTAAAGATGGCCACCAGCTTGCGTCCCAGTAGTTCTCCGTCCTTGAAGCCCTCAGAGTAGAGTATGACCTCGGCGATCAGCTCGTTGTCTGGACGGCTCATGGCCACGGGGCGGAACAGCTGCTTCAGGTTGTCAGGAAGCTTCTGCCTGCCGCCGTAGCCCTTCCCCGCTGGGTTCATGGTGATGAAGACCCCCGAGTTAGGGTCCAGATCCACCTGGGGTGGGAGAGAGGCGATAGACCATCCATTATGTTATACCAGGGGTCAGCAACCTGCGGCTCAGGAGCCACATGCGGCTCCAGAACACAGCCCTAGTGGCTCAGTGGACGCAGCATTATTACATACACACACTGGGGTGATCCACACCAAAATAATATTAACATTTCAGTCACCCAAAACGTGTTGCGCTGTCTGACAGTTGGCAGTTAAAGTAACACTTGGCAATGTCAAAAAAGCCCAGCAGTTATCAGAGGTGGAGCTTTCAATCTAAACCACCCATTTTCAAAGGTTTACTCAGTTTACTATGTCATTAATATACCTTAGAGATGTTGTGTGGACTAGAAATGGAGTTCTGCAAAACTCCTTTATTTATTTATTTATTTATTTATTTATTTATTTATTTATTTATTTATTTATTTATTTATTTATTTATTTATTTATTTATTTATTATTTATTTATTTATTTATTTATTTTTAGAAACTCCATTTCTGAAGAAAGGTTGTGTTTCACCATGTTAATGATTTTTCTTTGAGGACCTTTTTTTCTGAGTGTGTGCAAATGGAACCAAATGGACCCGCCAGGGTCTATTTGGGTCACATTTGCACACTCTCAGAAAAAATAAAATAAAATGCGGCTCTAGACAGATTTTGAATTTAATTTTGGGTTGAAAATGGCTCTTTCAACATCTTGGGTTGCCGACCCCTGTGTTATACCATAGCATAAGCATTGAAAAATATCAGATCTATTGTAGATATGATCTTTTTTTTTGATGATGTGCAAATCTTTCACATCAAACTTTTTTTTTCTTTCTTCTGGGGGATCCCTAACATTTTTCGTATGTTAAACGGTCAACTGTTATGAAAAACAGTTGCGATTGTTATGCAACATGGTCGTCAGGAACTAGAATCTAGCATCAGAAACTGGAATCTAGCGCCAGAAAATAGAATTTAGCATCAGAACCTAGAATCGAGTGCCAGATACTAGAATCTAGTGTCAAAAACTAGAATCAAGTGTCAGACACTAGAATCTAGCATCAGAAACTAGAATTTAGTGACGGAAACCAAAATCTAGCGCCAGAATATAAAATATCTAAAGCCACACATTACGCACACATAGAGACTCCCAGGAATGTGTTTTACATACTAAATATTATTGACATATTTTTTATTTCCAAAACGGTGAAGTGTCCCTTTAATGGAAATCTGCCGAGTCACAGTTAACTTTATATTGGCCGAGGGTTTGTTTTTTTTCTCTGGCATTCTCTCCAGCGGTATAATGGCCATCGCCTGCCAACGCTTGCTGCTGCTCAGGGGCGGATTGGCACATATTTTCCCACCGGGACAATTTTGCCTTTTCCAGGCCACCCTGGGGGGGGCCTGGAAAAGAGAGTGAGTGTAAAAATTCATTTTTACACCCTCAAGAGTTAAAATATTCATCATGTGAATTACCCCAACTTAGTCTATACAACTAGAAATGTAGAAGATTAATGGTCATTTTGATCTGTATGTTCCAGGCGAGCATCTAGCACATTCTAGTGCATTTTGGAAGTGCCACTAGTGCATTTTGGATCTTGGCAGTTGGCAACACTGCCTCCAGCATGCGTGAGCGCACTAGTTTGCCTGGCCTGGGCCTGGCACCCTGGCCTGCCCTGGACTTAAAAAAAAGCTGCCCAGGCCACTAGGTGGCACAGGCCACCGGGAAAACTCCCTGTACTCCAGATGGCCAATCCGCCCCTGCTGCTGCTGCAGTCCCAGCCTGGTGCCAAGCCAGAACCCTGGAGTCCCCCTGGGGCTCTGCAGGGCCTCTATACTAGACTCACCCTGAAATAACGCCTTTGGGAAACACAACAAGCTAACAACAACAAGCTGTCACATCCTGAAACGCCTCGCCAGCTTCTAACTGTTTGCTCCATGTCGAATCGTCATATAGTCAAGTATGAAATAATAATAATAATCTTTATTTGTATAGCACCTTTCATGACATAAAATGCAGCTCAAAGTGATTATTATGAA
>CM076977.1:7358095-7373095 GCA_039105355.1 Benthosema pterotum
ACACACACACACACACACACACACACACACACACTTCTTGTAATGTTTCTTGTTGTCTTCTGTATGGATGTTGTCTGTATATGTTGAGCATGAACCAAGACAAATTCCTATCAACATCTGTTGACATGGCAATAAAGTTCTTGAATCTTGAATCTTGAACACACACACACACACACACACACACCACACACACACACACACACACACACACACACACACACACACACACACACCACACTTTAGTTGAGTTGCTACAACTGCTACAACTCCAGAGCGCAAATCTGTTTCAGGAAAAAACAAAAAAAACAAAAAACAAAAAACAAACATGTTTTGTGCATAAATACCCAACAGACCGCAGACTGAGTCAGAGAGGAGACATTTAAACCGTTGTTATGCTTGTTATGCATCAAACTTTCACTGTTTGCAATTTGGCCCTGAAGGGTGAATGGGAATCTCACACACCACGGAAATTAAAAAAGCTGTTCGATAAAAGATTAATGAGAACAATGGGAAAACGAATCCGCACCGTGTATCCTTTCAAAGAAATACTACACGGATGCACTCTCTAAAATGCACTTTCTGTAATTTCTTTGCAGGTTAATATTTTACACGGCAGACTTGAGGATCGCTTGCAGCAGAGAATGTAATTATCTTTAAAACAAAAGGTTGGATGTGACCACAGAGAGGGGGGAGAGAGTGGAGTTGTCGTATCCGTACTGGCTTGCTTTTCATTATTGCACGTTACGTTTTTAGCTGAAGATGAGTCACTCAGATCCAGTGCTGCCAACTTGGCACATTTGTCACTATATTTAACTTTTTTTCCAGACTCGCCCTAGCGTCAAAATTAGTGAAACGCTCCTGGTGGAAAATCTAGTGCTTTTTTGCTGGTGAGTTGAAATTGGTTGACAGGCGCCAAATATAAAACCCTTGTTTTTTTTTTCACCATTTTCCCTCCTATGATAGAGTCCTCTTTCCTTCCTAGAAAGGACCATTGATAACCAAATGGACCCTTATAGATCTGTAACTCTTCAGAGTGTAAAATGAAACCAAATGGCCCCTTCGGATCCACTTAGTTTCATTTTACAGTCTCAAGAGTAAATTATATTTAAACATCAGAATTACCTATTTTTCAAGAATCAAGAAATTTAGAAAATGTAGAAAAATGGTTATTTTGACCAACATTTTTCCAGTTATTTCTCCTAAATTAGTCCGAGAGACTAAACTCAACATCAAATAGTGGTCCTCCGTGGCTAAAATGCAGAATAAATAGTGGGCCTTGGTATGAAAATGGTTGAAAAACACTGCTCTAGCGCATTCTAGTGCATTTTGGATTTTGGCAGTTGGCAACAACAACAACACAAGGAAATACAGTACATCAAATGTGTGTAAATAATCTAGATAGAATCATAGGTAAACCAAGAACAAGGTTAGGGGGGCTATGGCAAGGGCTACCGACTGAGGTGGAGACCCCCCCAAACTGTATATATGCTGGGGGTATATACAGTTTTATGTACAATATATACCCCCAATGCAAATGTATGTTTTCCCAGGCTGACAGAGCTCCTTGAATAGAACATAAATCGAGCGAAGAGGTCAGTCTTCATATTATGGCAGGAGATTAGGAAAGAAGTTTGCCGTTTCTAATTAGTCTTGCATTAGCAGACTGTCGACTCCTGCGATTTTCCGAATGCCTGATCATCATCCAGTCTGGAACAACAGAAGTCTGCTCATCTGAGTATCTGATAAAAACGGATGCGCACCAAACCCCTCACTTGGCTCCGGCTGCCAAAACTAATCCTCTACTCCAAGCAGAACAGTGTGTTGTGTGATTTCTGAAGTTGATTTTTAAGCTAGTTTTGTCTTGGTCATGTCCATGATACTTTACTGCAGGGGTTTTCAACAGGTGGTCCGGGGACCACCAGTGGTCCCTGAGAGGATTCCAGGTGCTCCCCAGGCTAAATGATGGAAAGTGGGTTAACCAGATGTAACTCTTTGAGAGCGTAAAAATGAAACCAAATGGACCCGCAAGTTTCATGTTTACACTCTCAAGAGTTAAAATATTCATCATCTTAATTAGCTCCAAATCTACACAACTAGAGAATGTAGAAGATTAATGGTCATTTTGATCTGTATGTTTTGTTTCTCAAATCCAGCCTGGTCTTGTGGACAAAAGCAAAAGAAATCTTTAGTTTGTGGGGTCTGTGGGGCTAAAATGTCATCAAATGGTGGTCCGTGACTGGAATTCTGAATAAAAAGTGGGCCCTGGTATGAAAAAGGTTGAAAACCCCTGCTTTACTGTGTTAAAGCACAAATAACAGTTTTTAATACATAATATCATATTGTCTATATCCCTCAAGCTAATTTCTAATGATTGGAGCCTCAATCACCACTCTAATATATTAACAAGTCTTGCCATTTCTTTCTCTGGGCTGTGTAAGCAGTTTAGCTGCAGTACCACAATGTCCTGAGGTGGTGGGGGCGCTGATACGCACACTATGTTATAGTAGAGTCGATAGGGAACTTAAGTTCCCGTCTCTAGGCCTTGGACACGACGAGAACGGTAGCCGTGGTCCGTCGCAGTTGAGGCAGAAGCCACAACATAGTTAACACTCCCAGTGCCAGCCCTTTTTCATATTTTTTGAGGTAGCCAGTGCCAGCGATTTTCATCTAAAAGTCATATTTCATATTTCGGTTCCGGTTTGGTCCATCCCTTATTATGGTCTATCAATGGAATATGCGGTCGCTGCACGCTGCTGTTAGCATGGGGATCGTATCAAACCGGCGCCGGTAAGTAACGTAGAAAGGCGTAGCTCAACGGCAGCGGCATCAGTCGTAACTATATTTCATAATGATAACGGGAGACGTAGATCTATTTCAACGGCACGAAATCTGTTAAGAAAGCAGGCGACACCGACGGGATCCACGTTCCACGTTCTACCAATCTTAAATAGGCTATTATAATACCGATGCTAGATAAAAAACAGGCTTGGAACATATAGGAGCACCAAAAACGCTAAAGATATTAAAAAAGTTGAATTTCATGTTGTTTTCCCTTTAAACTACTATGGATTAACATGAATATCCTGTTCATATGTCTCTGCTCCCATCTCGATTGTGTTACCAATGGAACTTTACCGTGAGTACCTCTATTATAATGTAGCACCAACTTCACTATTCCATTTTCACCCTTCTATTATACTGTACTGTATGTAACATCACTGCCACTATTACTATTCTCAGCAATAGGATACCCATTTTTCGGTGGCTAGATCTCATTTAGCTTGGCATTTTGAAAGTAGCTCGCAAGTCAAAAATGTGTGGGTGCCGTAGCAGTGGTTTTCAACTATTTTGATACCAGGCCCCACTATGTATTCAGCATTTGAACCACGGACAACCATTTGAGGAGGTCCAGTCCCTCACACTAAAACTAAAGACTTGTTAGTAATTTTTTTTCCCCCAATTACATGCTGTATTTTGGAAAGAGAGCAGGCCTAACTGTCAACAAAATAACAATTTCTCCGCTTTTTCTAATTGTGTAGATTATTGAAGTTTAAATCAAATTTAACTCTGATAAGAGTATCCGTATTACTTACTTTACAATAAGTGTACACAATTAGAGATTGTATAAATGCTTGACTGCCATCTCCCCTAATGGCACCGACATCAATACAGCATGGCATTGTGGGGACAAAAACGATTTTTCCAACTACAATGTATCCAAAGTTTTAGGTCTGTCTCTCCGAGAGGGGAAATATCAAATCAAATCTGTCCAGAACCACTGGTGGTCCCTGGACCCACTGGTTGAAAATCCCACTGTTATACGTCATGGCAGACACCAGGACTGATGAAGACCTGAACAGGTCGAAACGTCGCTGCCATAACCCTTGTCGCTGAATAAAGTTTGGAGCAATTTAAAGTGAGTTGCGAGCCCCCTCTCTCTTTTTTGTTTTTAGACACCAGGACTGAACCTTCTCTAAGGAGGTGCTTGTTGGGTGCTGTACACCATAGACATATACAACGTATAAGAAAGCTAGATGTCTCACCATCTAGCGTATAGCATAACATTGTGTCTATGAGCATATACTTTTTAAATGACGATAACTTGCTTATTTTTCAACCAATTTTCAAATGTTTGCATACAGTACACATGAGCTTTTATGACTTTAATTAGGAAAAATCATAGCCACATTGATAACGTTTAAAATAAAGCAATCCATTTGTAAATCCGTCAAGTTTTGAGTGAGTTCTAGCCGTTTCTGTTTGAGCTGCCATAGAGCACACTGTATCGAAGTACCCTAGCAAGATGGCCGCAGGTGAACTACTGTACGTCACAGACTCTGCCTCCAGCCATCTAGCCCAGGGGCGGATTGGCCATCTGGAGCACCGGGAGTTTTCCCGGTGGCCTGCGCCACCTAGTGGCCTGGACAAGATCCAAAATGCACTAGTAGTGGCACTTCCAAAATGCACTAGAATGTGCTAGATGCTCGCCTGGAACATACAGATCAAAATGACCATTAATCTTCTACATTCTCTAGTTGCGTAGACTAAGTTGGGCTAATTCACATGATGAATATTTTAACTCTTGAGGGTGTAAAAATGAAACCAAATGGACCCGCAAGGGTCCATTTGGTTTCATTTTTACGCTCTCAAAGAGTTACATCTGGTTAACCAGCTGGCCCCCCGCCAGGGTGGCCTGGCAAAGGCAAAATTGTCCCGGTGGGAAAATATGTGCCAATCCGCCCCTGATCTAGCCTTTATCCTGTGTATTTCTCTGCGGTACACAGACAGTACCTCGTCACAGTTGAAGACCAGGACCTGCCGTCCGAACAGACCTCCCAGAGCCTTGACGGACTCGGTCTTCCCGGTGCCTGCGGGGCCGTAGGGGTTTCCCCCCAGGCCCATCTTCATGGCCTGGGTCAGCGTCAGGTAGCACTTATCTGTCAGAGGAGTGTGGACCAGCTTAGCTGCATTACCCTGGGAGGAGAGGGAGAGAGGGAGGGAAAGAGAAGAGAAGTGTAAGGCAGTGGTTTTCAACCTTCTTGATACCAGCAGGGGCGGATCTACGCATGGGCATGCTGGGAGGGCAACATGGGCGGATTGACATGTCCCATTTGGGGGGGGGGGGGGGGGGGGGGCAAGAGAACATGTTGGAGGGGCAAGAGAAAATACCATACCATTTTCAGTTACAGGACTTTTATTAGTCAAGTAAAGCATCAATAATAACATCAGTTGCTGTTGGAGTTGCAACAGACACGCAGCATGCATAAAGCTAAAGGTCTGACTCAGAGAGTTTTCTGTTTTCAATGATGAAATGCTGTTGGTTTAGTGGTGACACAGCTGTAGTTAGTTAGTAGCAGTATAGTGTTTAAAATCATTTTAAATATAAGCACTTTAATTTGAAATATCTTGGGTTGTTTTGCATGGCATC
This sequence comes from Benthosema pterotum, assembly GCA_039105355.1. Lineage (NCBI taxonomy): Eukaryota > Metazoa > Chordata > Actinopteri > Myctophiformes > Myctophidae > Benthosema > Benthosema pterotum. The sequence goes on from CM076977.1 coordinate 7,363,524, forward strand.
GTGTTTGGTGGGGCAGACTGGGTATTTAGGGGGGCACTGCCCCCCCCCCCCCCCCCCATACCCATGCCTAGATCCGCCCCTGGAGGGCAATGCAGATGCCCTCCAGGGGCATCTGCATTGCCCAATCTACAGATAAAGATTATGTACTACGTCCGTCAGTTATTAGGAAACAAATCACCGCTTCGTTTGGTGTTATCCCTTACTCACGGATCTAGCCCTATTTTCAGAAGGCGTGTAGAAATGTTATACACGTGAATGCTACACTTAGGACAATCTGCATATGAATAATTTAACATTTTGCAACTTTTTGATAGCAATACCTTTATACTTTTAAGCTAGTGTAATTTGAACACCATATTTCCACTTCTAGCAGAGCATCCGTGATCATTTTACATAAGGCGATGCCTGAAGAAAGGTCTCTGACCGAAACATTTTCTTTAATAAAGTTCATCTTGCACATGCAGACATGCAGGTATGCACTTTTGTTATTCTGAATGATCTGCCATTTGAAAGTAAAAAGGTATGAATGGACGGAGGGCACGAAATAGGGAGATGAAGGGGTTCGTTTGGGCAACAGTTTTGCAGAGGGACTGCAGCAGAGATACTACATAACACCCAGGCATTTATTTACATCCATACCTGGACCAAACCTGCCCCCTAGTGGCGGACACTGTCATAGTGGAGCTGTTCTGAGTGGTGAGGGTTGATGTGAAGGATTCTTGGCATTACAGTAGTCATATTGTTTAAAGCCAGGGATTGTTGCTGTGTTAAAGTAGCTTTTGCTTTTGCTTCTGAACAAAAGCGAACAAAAGCTTCTCTCAGAGCAGTGCACAGGCAGTTTTTTAGAGGCCAGGACCTCAATATGTGTATCAAATAAACTGTGTAAAGCTTTGGCAGCAAGTGTTTGTCTCGTCTAGAACAGCTGCTCTGAAAACTTTGAAAGCCACGACCCCCAAAACTATCATAACAACCAAACAAACACTTGGAATAGGAGTTGAGACTCAGTCCCACAGATAAATATTGGGAAAATAGCTGATATACCAGCTTGTTGCAAAGTCAAGACATTGTGAGCTTATAGATCGCCAATTTAAAAAAAAAAGTTCAGATTTTTGGAACTTAATTTGTATGAAATACTTGTTATTAATATAGAGGTGTCAATTGTATTAATAGACTGCTCTGGTTTTGGTGAATGTGTAGGAGTCCCGGTCATTTTAAGTAAATGAATCCACAAAACTAATGTAATTTGTATTGAGGGATTACATCTAAATTTCCCCAGTTTCCCTCAGTTTCCCCAATGACTCAACCTCACTTAGAATCGGACACATTTGTCCCATATATGTATACCTACCTGGTACTCATATGTATAGCTGAAGGTTGCGTCCACCATGGCTATGTGACAGTGCTTGTCTTGTCCCATGTAGAAACGCAGCTGTTTCTTCCAGGCCCAGGAGTCTGTGCTGCTGACGCCTGATTGGCTGAGCTGCTTGACCACGCTGATGTTATGGATGATGTCCAGGATGAGAGCCTTCAGCTTCAGCTGCAGAACGCTGGACTCTGCAGACCACACACCACACACGCAGACACACGCAGACACCCACAGACACACACACACACGCACGTGACGTTAAAGGGGAACTCCACCCATTTTCAACATTTTAATGTCATTAATATACCTTAGAGATGTTGTGTATGTGGACATGATAAAAAGAAGTTTCCCCAATTCTGTATTTCCTAAAATGGAGGTCTGAAAAAAATCATTAACATGGTGAAATACATCTGAAGACATCATCAAGATGTATTTCACCATGTTAATGATTTTTCTTTCAGACCCCTTCCCCTAAAATTTTCCCGAGAGGGTACAAATGTGAACACATTTGTACACTCCCGGGAAAATTTGAACCAAATGTGAACCAAATGGACCCTAGCGGGTTCATTTGGTTCACATTTGTACCCTCTCGGGAAAATTTTGAAAATGGGTGGAATTCCCCTTTAAGGCCTATTCATAGTTTGATTTTTGGTGAGCACCGTGACCACCGTTGTCTACAATATGACGTCATACCACCGCAAGCACTGCTCCGTCTAGCCCTCCTCTCTGTTTTGACTAACCACCACAGTGGTGCTCACTGGGAACGCCCTAGCTTGACCTCAGTCTGAATTAAAATTTCGTTTCACTTCATTATTCAGACTGAAGTCCCTCTGCACCACAGAGTAATAAAATATAGAGAACGGACTGGAGCGACAGCCCCACCCCCTTGTTATTCAATTCAATACAAGTTGTCGTTGTCGACGGCGCTCGTTCATGAATCCTTTCCGTTCCCATAATCCCTTGTGTCAGGCACGTTCATGGAGAAATACTTCTGCATTTAACCACCAAATTTTGGTGGTCAAATGTGGAAATATGCAAAACAACCCAAGGTATTTCAAATTAGCCTTACTTGCCGCACCTGTCTGGGTTAATATAGACAGCAGTGTAACTGCACATAAATCCTGTCTTAAATGTTTATGCTGTGAGGGGGGCAATAACCACAATGTGTGTGGTTATTTTGCTCCTGAGCGGGTGGGGCTGAGCTGAGCGAGGAGTGCGGAGCTGCCCAAATGAAAATGAGCGCGGAGCGGGAGCGGCCAGGGAGGGGGTCCACGCAAGCGGATTGTGAGCGGGACCAAATACATCGAGAGCAATGAGCGGGATTCTCAGCCGCTCCGCTCCGCTCACATACTCTGATGCCCATGCCTAGATCCGCCCTGACAGACAGACAGCGTCAGGCCTGCAGCAGACAGATCTCCAGGTCCATCAGCTTCAGGCAGAGCTGATTGGAGCTGCTGGAGTTAAGTGTCTGGCAGAGATCTAATGACCCTCTGGACTAATAGATGGAGCAGAACACCTGGCAGCAGCGCTGTTGGTGCAGCCTAAACTACTCTAACTGGCTGTTTGGCTCAGACGCCTAAAGCAGGGGTTTTCAACCTTTTTGATGCCAGGGCCCACCATTTATTCGGCATTTGGGGGGGGGGGAACCAAATGGACCCGCAAGGGTCCATAAACATGAAACCAAAAAAATCAAAGTGCTTAGAAACGCCACTGTGCTGTGTTCCATTGTTTGAGGATTCATACCTCTGCTTCCCTACATCACAGGGGCAAATATTATTGACATTGTTTTACTCAAAGTTAAACAGTAGTATTAAGTACTAAGTGCATCTTCCAGTACAGATGCGCAGTGGCTTGCTGCTGCTGTCTGAGGTGGTGGGGGAGGGGGGGGGGGGGTTGGGGGGGGTAGACAAAGTGCTAGACTATGTGTAATTTAATTCACTTGGATCCAATCAATTTAAACTCACTCTCAGAGCCATAGAGTCTCATCAATCAATAATAGCCACTACTGGAACCTGGCGCTACTGGAAGTTAAGAATACTTTCTTATTTATTTATACTTATATATTATATCATACTGTATGCATAGTTAAAATGCTTCCCAAGATTAGTTCAATGATTTATACAGTGTCCATTAAAACAATAGCCAAAGTAGCATGCAGATCATACCTGGGCATTGTGGGGGGCCAAATGCGGCCCTTTGGCTGACTCTGACCAGCCTGTGAAAGAGTTTTAAACCAGTGGTCCGGGGACCACCAGTGGTCCTTGAGAGTTACAGTTAAATATGGAAAGTTGGTTAACAAGATGTAACTCTTTGAGAGCGTAAAAATGAAACTGAAAATGAAAATATCCATCATCTGAATTATCCCAAGTTTACACAACTAGAGAAGATTAATGGTTAGTTTGATCTGTTTGCCCGTTTTAGTTTGTGAAATCAGCCTAGAATTGTGGACAAAAGCAAAAGAAATCTTTATTTTTGGGGTCTGTGGGGCTAAAATGTCATCAAATGGTGGTCCTCTGTGGCACAAATACTGGATAAATAGAGGTCCCTGGTGTCAAAATGGTTGGTCTTACTCTTACTTTTATCTTGAAATTAAATTAATACTACGCAGACTTTAGTTCGGCCTTTAGTCTTGGCCCTCCACAATATTTTATGTATCTCATTTGGCACCTTGGTAAAAAATAATTGCCCACCTCTGAAGTAGATCTTCTATTTCAGCTAATTCCTGAAAATGTTTGAAAGTGAAAGTCTGTGGGTTTTGTAAATATCAAACAAACCTTTATGACTTAGTAATAACTAACCTGCATCCATTTTAACAAAAGGTTATTTGTTTCCCATCGCTAAACGGTAACTCGACTACGCCAGTGCGGTTTGTATGATATAACATGTCGTACAAACCAATGACCAGCGATTCAATTTCAGTGCTTAATGCTCAAAAACACGAAGAATTGCCTCTGTGCATTTGTGCTTCAGAGATATGGCCCTGTGTGGCTCCAAACTCCGCTCTGTGATCACGGCCAAAGTAATAGCTTCTAACTTAATGTAATGACCTGGAGGATTAATAGACGGATGCATTAAAGGCATTCTCTGGCTCGGAACGCCGGAGAATATTGGACGGATGATGTTAAACTAGGCAGGCCTGCTGCCGTTTAAGGTCAGTGTTCTGAAAGTTGGAGAGCCGTGAATTATGATGTTTTGGTTCGCCGTATACAGCTACACCAGTTCAGGGGCAGATCTAGCATTTCATCATTGAAAACAGACCTTTAGCTTTATGCATGCTGCGTGTCTGTTGCAACTTCAACAACAACTGATGTTATTATTGATGATTTACTTGACTAATAGAAGTCATGTAACCGAAAATGGTATGGGTGCGATGAAGGCGCCCCATAGCATTTTCTTCTGCCCCCCCCCCCCCCCCCGACCCCCATTTAGAAATGTTACATCCGCCCCTGCACCAGGTGAAGAACTTGCAGATTAAACTTTTGCTTTTGTGAAATATCTGAGATAAATAGGATCACCCTGGCAGACTAAACCTGCGTTCATTCTTCTTGCTGGTTTACATCACTTCAAATGTGTGAAATACTGTTTAATCTTAAAATATAAAATAACCAAAAATAGCCTATCAACAAGCTTAGATGATCTGTTTATGGTCCATGCCATGCTTCCATAAAAGATATGCTCTGCCCCCTAGAGGCCAAGGAGAAACACAATGCATTGTTAAAGTGCAAATAACATGGATTCCTAAAATTTTTTTAATAGTTAATGGGCGCAATTCCCGATCGCTGTGGTGTACCAGGTATGGTGTAAGTCCTCTCATTGGCTGCATGGCAGCGAATCAGCTCTGGGGCCTTGAGGTAGGCCTGAAAGCCTATACCACCAGGCCTGGGCCTGGGCCTACCAAATAATTATCCATAATAATTAAAACCAGTCATCAAGAGCTTCAACTCATGATGAACAAAGCAGGGGAGTATAGTAACATTTTTAATTGGGGGGTCAGGTGATTTCTGGACCTTTTGACTTGCAGGTTTTAATTATTCTGGGTAATTATTTGGTAAGCTCAGGCCCAGGGCTGGTGGTATAGGCTTTCGGCCTACCCCAAGGCCCCAGACCTGATTTGCTGCCATGCAGCCAATGAGAAGACTCACACCATACCTGCTACACCACAGCGATTGAGAATTGCACCCAATATGTCCCTCAAAGTTATTTCTAATGGTTTGAGCCTCAATCACCACTGATAGAACCAGTCCTTTTTCTTTATGGACAGTTTAGCTGCAGTACCACAATGTCCTGAGGTGGTGGGGGCGCTGACTCTCAAGAGTCAAAATATTCATCATGTGAATTAGCCCAAGTCTACACAACTAGAAAATGTAGAAGATTGATGGTCATTTTGATCTGTATGTTGGACTGTTTTGTTTCCCCAAATCCAGCCTGGAAACGTGGGCAAAAACAAAATATATCTTTAGTTTTAGTATCTGTGTGGCTCAAATGCTGAATAAATAGTGGGCCCTGTTTTCCACTGTGCAGGGTATATACAGATACCCTGATATACAACTACTTCTGGGGACCACTTTACAAAATAATTCGGGGACTACCCTGGGAGGGTCCCAGAACCACAGTTTGAGAAAACACTGCGGTATAGGACACCCGAATCCGTCTGTAGAAGAGCCGGGGATGGAAAAAAAAAAAAAGTTTAGTTAACTGGCGTTGTGAGTTGGAACCGCTGTATATTATTATCTGAAGCAGTCACACTCCACAAGCTTTCTATCTCCTCTCCACAGCAAGCAGAATGACTTTTCTCCAACGCTGTGACCTCACAGGCTGCAAGTCAGACTAGATGACCGACCGTCCAGGAACCAGCCCCAATGCTGCCCTGATGGAAAAACCTCACATGTCGCTGTCAGGTAGAAATCTGGGGGGAAGAAAAAGTTTTCTTGCACTAATTGAATTGAAGCAGTGGTTTTCAACCTTTTTCATACCAGGGCCCACTAAAATAGCAATTCTTCTACATTTTGTAAATGTGTACATTCTTGAAAACTATTCAGATGATTAAATAAAATGTAACTCTTGAGAGCGTATAATGAAACCAGACCTTTATGTTGCTCTTACTTTTTGCATATACAGTATATTGGGGATGTTAATCGGCACACAAATCGGCACATATTTTTTAGCCGGCATGAAAATGCCTGCGGGAGGGATAAAAGGAGCAAGATAAAAGAAGCAGGACCCACGGAATCCAGCAATATATAATATATAATATAATATAATAATATATAATACCAAAATATCGAAATATTCCCCGGAGAAGTCAATCATTGCGTCCGCCTGTTTAGCTTTTTTTTCGGCAGGTGCAGACGGGGGGCGCCGCCGCCGCCTCCTCCTCGCCGGGAGAATTTGACAAGAGAGCAGTGACATGTTCATCTCGTCGGTGGTGAACTTTAGGCGTTTGTGCCGTGGAAAAAAAAAGAAGCAAATAAGCGATCATAGCCGCTTTTTTGAGACAGACTGAATGGGGGAGGAGGAGGAGGACGCAGCACAGACGCACGCAGCACAGACATGTTCTCACTACAGTGATAGTAATACCCGAAATAAGCAATTATCTTCCCTTGAAAACAGTAACAGTGCAAAACAGTTGCAACTGTTGTGCAAAACGTCCGTCATGGTCGTGAATTGATTTCGCTGTCTCTCGCAAAATGTTCCCAAAGTGAATGAACTTTGGATAGATTGTATCGGAGATACCAGTGTTCTGTCAGACACTGGTTGGGCTGTCTGGGTTTTATGTGGCGTTCACTTAGCCTGCGGGTCATTAGATTAGGCCAGCGGCAATTACTCTCCTGGCTTTAATCTGAAGGAAGGAGCTGTGCCTCATCTCGTCTCGCTGTGTGGAGCGGACCACCAGGTCAGAGCACCATGGAAGTGTTTATCGCTTAGCGGTAAATAACGGCCTCCACCGCAATTACAGCTAAATCATTAATGACGGCCATGATGGGAGAGAGAGGGAGAGAGAGAGAGAGAGAGAGAGAGAGAGACAGAGAGAGACAGAGAGAGAGACAGAGAGAGAGAGAGAGACATAGAGAGAGACAGAGAGAGAGAGAGACATAGAGAGAGACATAGAGAGAGAGAGAGAGAGAGAGAGAGAGAGAGAGAGAGAGAGAGAGAGAGAGAGAGAGAGAGAGAGAGAGAGAGAGAGAGAGAGAGAGAGAGAGAGAGAGCAAGGGAAGATGGTTCAGGTTTGGATAAGAGCGTTTATGTGTGTGTGTGTGCTTAGAGATTGTGCAGCCTGCAGTTGTGCAGTGTATTGACGCACACGCACTACTGGTGTCTACAGTAGTGTAGTTCATACCTGTGTAGTGTAGTTCATACCTGTGTAGTGTAGTGTCATACCTGTGTAGTGTAGTTCATACCTGTGTAGTGTAGTGTCATACCTGTGTAGTGTAGTTCATACCTGTGTAGTGTAGTTCATACCTGTGTAGTGTAGTGTCATACCTGTGTAGTGTAGTTCATACCTGTGTAGTGTAGTTCATACCTGTGTAGTGTAGTTCATACCTGTGTAGTGTAGTGTCATACCTGTGTAGTGTAGTTCATACCTGTGTAGTGTAGTTCATACCTGTGTAGTGTAGTGTTCATACCTGTGTAGTGTAGTGTCATACCTGTGTAGTGTAGTTCATACCTGTGTAGTGTAGTGTCATACCTGTGTAGTGTAGTGTCATACCTGTGTAGTGTAGTTCATACCTGTGTAGTGTAGTGTCATACCTGTGTAGTGTAGTTCATACCTGTGTAGTGTAGTTCATACCTGTGTAGTGTAGTTCATACCTGTGTAGTGTAGTGTCATACCTGTGTAGTGTAGTTCATACCTGTGTAGTGTAGTTCATACCTGTGTAGTGTACATAACTGAGTAGTGTAGTTCATACCTGTGTAGTGTAGTTCATACCTGTGTAGTGTAGTTCATACCTGTGTAGTGTAGTTCATACCTGTGTAGTGTAGTTCATACCTGTGTAGTGTAGTTCATAACTGTGTAGTGTAGTTCATACCTGTGTAGTGTAGTTCATACCTGTGTAGTGTAGTGTCATACCGGTGTAGTGTAGTTCATACCTGTGTAGTGTAGTTCATACCTGTGTAGTGTAGTGTCATACCTGTGTAGTGTACATAACTGAGTAGTGTAGTTCATACCTGTGTAGTGTAGTTCATACCTGTGTAGTGTAGTTCATACCTGTGTAGTGTAGTTTATACCTGTGTAGTGTAGTTCATACCTGTGTCAGAGCTGGTGTCCACAGCAGTGTAGTGTTCTAGTTTAGCAGACAGCTCCAGCTCTAGCTGCTGTAGGTTCTGATCCCTCAGAGCTTTCTCTGTCTCTTCAGTGAACTGGATCTGCTCCGCCAGGCACAGAATCTACACACGCACACGCACACCCACATGCACAGCACACGTGCGCACACACACACACTTTGGCGTTGTTCTCCAGTTCAACTCACATGCTATTTTAGTTAGACGTGTGCTGTGTGTTCATACAGGGAAACAGGAGATCACATAATCGCAGCATCTTCTAAAAACTCAGACCTAGGCTATTATCCTTACGGGTCCATTTGGTTTCAATGAATTTCATTGGCAAGTGGGGCTCAATGAATTTCATTGGTTCTATGATTACCCAGCATCGTAAAAAAAAACATGTATACACTGCTCTGTTTGTAATGAAAATAGAGACCCCCACTGGTTAAATAAAGGAATATAAAAACAAACAGGGTTTGTTTTATCCCAATGGATAAACACTAGGGTTTAATGCCGGGATCCCGGATTCCCGGGAAGCCCGGGTACAACGGACTTAATTTTCCTCCCGGGAATGCCTTCGGGACCCGTCTTCCCGGAGGTTATCATTTCTTTCTTAATTTTTCCACACAGATCGCGTTTTTCACACATCTATGAGTGGTCAAATACCAAATATAACCCTTGCACAATAAGACTGTAGATAGGGCTACATGAAGGGAGCGTCGCGGTGCCAGCGGGACGCAATATTGGCGACGCATATGGTCTAAATGCGAGCGGTCAGGACTCAGGACCGCACGAGTACGACTGCTCTTGCCGAGACATCATGAAAATGCTGGCACGCGTGGGTTTAAGAGGCTAGTATCGTCATGCATTTATAGATGCCGATCAGATCACTTTAGCAATAATGAACGTATGAAGAGAACTGCACTCACTGGAGTCCTGCGCAGGC
>CM076977.1:7378095-7398095 GCA_039105355.1 Benthosema pterotum
GTCTGACATGATGGACCTAAACAAACACACCCAAACCAGTCAGTCAGAGACACCACCCGGCTGTCCCTCTGGACGTCTGACATGATGGACCTAAACAAACACACCCAAACCAGTCAGTCAGTCAGAGACACCACCCGGCTGTCCCTCTGGACGTCTGACATGATGGACCTAACAAAAACAAACACACCCAAACCAGTCAGTGAGAGGTGGAATCTTTTTTATAATCCTCAGGGGGGCTGTGCACGCACGAGCGTTCACACATGCACACCACATACACAACTCACTACGTTGTATGTTAATTGTGTGTTCTTACTTTATACATAAATAAACTTGTCTTGTTGTATTGGCTTGGCTGTAAAAGTCTTCATTGTGAAGGTGTAGGAACAACACTGTGTGCTATGCCTATACACTATACCTTGCATGTAAACAAAAGCCACATGATTAGCATTTCAATATCTGATGGCCCTGTTGCACCCAGCCGACCATCGGCCACTTTGAGGTATTCACATGTCTTAACGACTGTTGGTAGGGCGCTCCACATTTTGGTGGCATATGAGGGGAAGGAACTAACTCCCTTGTTTGTACCAAATATGGGTTGGACATGGTTAGTAGCACTCCCTCTTGTGGTGTTGTTAGACTTAGTAATGGAACTTTGTAAACCTATCCTGAATTAAGTTTAGTTGTGTCACCGGCATTCGTTGTAGAAGTTGTGGAAAACAGCTCAACTTCGACCAACAAACTAAATGTAACATCTAAACGTCTGAATAAAACTAGTTCTAATCCTGTTTGGACAGACAGATTAAGACTACCTGAAGTCCTCGTCCACCCTCTTGAAGCGGGCCTGCTCTCTGGGCAGTGCTCCGCGCCCAAAGATGGGCTCCAGGTAGACCCAGCGTCTCTGGATGGCGTTCAGGCTGAGCAGGTACTCGTCCAGATCTGTCAGACGAACCTCCCACAGACTGACCTGGACCATGGCAGAGAGAGAGAGAGAGAGAGAGGGGGAGGGGAGAGAGAGAGAGAGAGAGAGAGAGAGAGAGAGAGAGAGAGAGAGAGAGAGAGAGAGAGAGAGAGAGAGAGAGAGAGAGAGAGAGAGAGAGAGAGAGAGAGAGAGAGAGAGAGAGAGAGAGAGAGAGAGAGAGAGAGAGAGAGAGAGAGGGGGAGGGAGAGAGAGAGAGAGAGAGAGAGAGAGAGAGAGAGAGAGAGAGAGAGAGAGAGAGAGAGAGAGAGAGAGAGAGAGAGAGAGAGAGGAACATGAGTTCACACAGCATGACACGCTGAATCAGGGTTTTATTGAACACGTTTTTTACCTGAAAAATGGTTTGAAGACTTTGAAGCGCCACATTTTCATTCATTTTCCCCAAAATATCAGACCTAGGTCTGATATTTTTCAATAACTAAAGTAATGGCAAAAAAATGCTAAGCAAAGCAAAGTAATGTTAAAGGTAGGGGAAGTGATTTGAAATTCATGGTGTAGTACCAGCCTGGTGCACTAGGGGCCCCCAACAGTAGTTACACTATGTGAACCTGCTGCTCGCTCCTGATTGGAGGAGAATTGGTGGTGACCTGGGGAACTTTTATTAGCTCCTCTGCTAACGTGGGGGAGGGGGAAACTCCATATGTGGTTTCCACACCTTATAATAGAGCATTTTAACAGAAAAAAAATATTTTTTGGGTGATATCTGACAAAAGTGAAATCACTTCCTCTACCTTTAACGGTAAAAGTATTGTTAATAATGCTAAGCAATGACAATAATGTTAACGATGCTAAGTAAATAATGCAAATAAGGCTAAGTGAATAGTGCTAATAATGCTAATTAATGCTAATAATACTAAGTGATGCTAAGTAATGTTGATAATGTGAAGTAATGCTAATATGCTAAATAATAAGTGATGCTAAATATTGCTGCTATGCTAAATATTGCTGCTATGCTAAATAATGCTGCTATGCTAAATAATGCTGATATGCTAAATAATGAAAATAATGCTAGCAATGCTAAATAATATTAATAGTACTAAGTAATGCTAAATAATGCTAATAATGCTAAGTAATACTAATAACACTAAGAACGCCATCCAAACTAAGTATGCTGATCTGACCTTGTCCTGGAAGCCGCTGTAGTATGGAGAATCCTTCAGAGACTGCAGCAGGCAGCGGTTGTCTCCCACCTGGACAGAGGTAGAGTGGACACAGACACTGTTTATCTGTCCCCAGACAGAGGCAGAGTGGACACAGACACTGTTTATCTGTCCCCAGACAGAGGCAGAGTGGACACAGACACTGTTTATCTGTCCCCAGACAGAGGCAGAGTGGACACAGACACTGTTTATCTGTCCCCAGACAGAGGCAGAGTGGACACAGACACTGTTTATCTGTCCCCAGACAGAGGCAGAGTGGACACAGACACTGTTTATCTGTCCCTACACAGAGGCAGAGTGGACACAGACACTGTTTATCTGTCCCTACACAGAGGTAGAGTGGACACAGACACTGTTTATCTGTCCCCAGACAGAGGTAGAGTGGACACAGACACTGTTTATCTGTCCCTACACAGAGGTAGAGTGGACACAGACACTGTTTATCTGTCCCTACACAGAGGTAGAGTGGACACAGACACTGTTTATCTGTCCCCAGACAGAGGTAGAGTGGACACAGACACTGTTTATCTGTCCCTACACAGAGGTAGAGTGGACACAGACACTGTTTATCTGTCCCCAGACAGAGGCAGAGTGGACACAGACACTGTTTATCTGTCCCCAGACAGAGGCAGAGTGGACACAGACACTGTTTATCTGTCCCTACACAGAGGCAGAGTGGACACAGACACTGTTTATCTGTCCCTACACAGAGGCAGAGTGGACACAGACACTGTTTATCTGTCCCTACACAGAGGTAGAGTGGACACAGACACTGTTTATCCAGGGGTTGACACTAAGGTCTCTGAGGCACTTGCCCATCGGGCAAGTGCAAGTCAGGTTCTACTTGCCCTCAGGTCATGGTCACTTGCCCCCAAAAAATATATTGTAAATTTTGCATTTAAGTTTACTTCCTACTTGGGTGCTTTAAACCAGGGGTTTTCAACAGGCGGTCCGGGGACCACCAGTGGTGGTCCAAATGGACCCTTCCGGGTCCATTTGGTTTCATTTTTACGCTCTCAAGAGTTAAAATTCATCATCTAGCCCATAGTGGTCACAGACCCAGTGGTCCCTGACCCCAGCAAAATGATAGTTTGGAACCAAATGGACCTGGGAGAGAGATAGGTAGAGATAGCTAGAAAGCAGGGAAAGACACAGAGGTAGAGTGCAATGACTGCCTTCAAGACAAATTTATCTTGTGTTGTGTTATAGTGCACTAAGTTGCACACTTGCCCGATCGGGCAACCAGGTAGCAGTCTTCACTTGACCCACCATTTTTTTTTACTTGCCCCAAGCAAGCCCCAGGCAAGCTGGCAAGTGTTAGTGTCAAGCCCTGTTATCTGTCCCCAGACAGAGGTAGAGTGGACACAGACACTGTTTATCTGACCCCAGACAGAGGTAGAGTGGACACAGACACTGTTTATCTGTCCCTACACAGAGGTAGAGTGGACACAGACACTGTTTATCTGTCCCTACACAGAGGCAGAGTGGACACAGACACTGTTTATCTGTCCCTACACAGAGGCAGAGTGGACACAGACACTGTTTATCTGTCCCTACACAGAGGCAGAGTGGACACAGACACTGTTTATCTGTCCCTACACAGAGGCAGAGTGGACACAGACACTGTTTATCTGTCCCTACACAGAGGCAGAGTGGACACAGACACTGTTTATCTGTCCCCAGACAGAGGCAGAGTGGACACAGACACTGTTTATCTGTCCCCAGACAGAGGCAGAGTGGACACAGACACTGTTTATCTGTCCCCAGACAGAGGCAGAGTGGACACAGACACTGTTTATCTGTCCCCAGATCTGACCAATAGGTACACATCTGTGTTGTTGTTTTTACAAGGCAATTTACCACTACAAAGAATAGGCAGCGCCCAGACCAGTAGTCATTCAACTGCCAGGTTTAAGAATAAAGACGGACAGCGAGATCCAATAGCAAGTTTCTCACTAGTTGCGACTAGATTCTAGATTCTGGACTAGTTGCTTATGGTCAGGACTTAGTAAGCAACTAGTTTACATAACCGTGCTAGTTTATACCGGCATAGCCGTACCCAATATCTCTGGAATGCTCTTCCACAAACAGTTAGAGATGCAAATTCAGTAGAAATATCTAAATCTAAACTAAAAATCCCACCTTTTCCCCTCCATTATGGTTCCCCCTCGCTGCATGGTAATCATTACACCGACCCTGCTCTGCTTATGGTTTTTGAACTTTTCTCTGGATGAATTGGACTTGTAATGTTTTACAGATCTATTATTATATTATCATTATTATTACCCATATTCTAATGGTATCGGTTTTATCAATGTTCATTGACACACTCTCATTGTTCTTACTATGTTTCCTTCCATTCTATTCTGTTACTGTGCTATTATGTTTTGTTCATTGTGATCTATTTGCAGTTTGTTTTTGTTTTTTGTTTTTTTGTTTTTTTTTGCTGTGTATCGTTTTATTGTTGTAAAGTCCAGAGACCCGCTGGGGTGATGCTGCGCTATAAATACAAATTAAACTGAAACGCAACAGTTTATAGCTGTAATATACCCTTACCCTAACCCAGGGGTTAGCAACCCAAGATGTTGAAAGAGCCATTTTCGACCCAAAATTAAATTCAAAATCTGTCTGGAGCCGCATTTTATTATTATTTTTTTCCTGAGAGTGTGCAAATGTGAACCAAATGGACCCTGGCGGGTCCATTTGGTTCAATTTGCACACTTTCAGAAAAAAGGTCCTCAAAGAAAAATCATTAACAGATTTCGTGCCGTTGAAATAGATCTATGTCTCCCGTTATCATTATGAAATATAGTTATGACCGATTCCACTGCCGTTGAGCTACGCCTTTCTACGTTGCTTACCGGCGCCGGTTTGATACGATCCCCATGCTAACAGCAGCGTGCAGCGACCGCATATTCCATTGATAGACCATAATAAGGGACGGACCAAACCGGAAACCGGAAGTGTGTCGCCAACTAACTTGTCCGTCGGGAAACATGGACCGAAACATGAAATATGACTTTTAGATGAAAATCGCAGGCACTGGCTACCTCAAAAAATATGAAAAAGGGCTGGCACTGGGTGTTAACATGGTGAAGCACAACCTTTGTTCAGAAATGGAGTTTCTAAAAGAAAAATAAAGGAGTTTTACAGAACTCCATTTCTAAGGTGTATTAATGAGTCTGACATAGTAAACTGAGTAAACTGTTGAAAATGGGTGGTTCAGATTGAAAGCTCCACCTCTGATAACTGCTGGGCTTTTTTGACATGGCCAAGTGCTACTTTAACTGGCAACTGTCAGACAGCGCAACACGTTTTGGGTGACTGGATATTATTTTGCGTTTTGGGTGACTTTATATTATTTTGGTGCAGATCACCCCAGTGTGTGTATGTAATAATCCTACAGCCACTGAGCCACTATAGGGCTGTGTTCTAGAGCCGCATGCGGCTCCTGAGCCGCAGGTTGCTGACCCCCGCCCTAACCAAACCCTTTCTGATGGCCAGACAGTCTGAAAGTGATTGCATGCATGTAACTTCGTTAAATGACCTGAGACCCACTTTGTCACTGCGGCTGCAGTGATTAATCGGTGTAATTAAGCTGCAATTGAACCGATAATTTAATTAGTTGTCAACTAATTTACTTATCAATTAATTGGATTGACAACTAATCACGAGTTATCATGGGTATTTTCTCACTTAATCATAGATGCAATAATCATTGATCTGCACTCCCTTAGTGCAGGGATTTTCAACCAGTGGTTCGGGGACCACCAGTGCTCCCTGAGAGGGTTCCAGGTGGTCCCCAGCTAAGTTGTTTAACCAGATGTAACTCTTGAGAACGTAAAAATGAAACCAAATGGACCCGCCATTCATTTTGACACTCTCAAGAGAGAGAATTCATCATATGAATTAGTCCTAATCTACACAACTAGAAGATTAATGGTCATGGACAGAAGCAAAGGAAATCTTAAGTTTGGAGTCTGTGGGGCTAAAATGTCCTCGAATGGTGGTCCGTGGCTCAAAACCTGAAAAAATAGTGGTCCCTGGCATCAAAAAGGTTGAAAACCACTGCCTTAGTGGACAGGAACCCCTCCAGTGGTTCTGTACAGTATGTACAGTATCTAAAAATGTGGAAAAATGTGATGCTGTTATATAATTATTTGAAGTTTTTCAATGCACTTAGGTCAGTATTTAGAGGGCATTTTTAGAACCGGGCGACAATCGATTATTAGAATAATCTTTAGTTGCGGCCTCTATTAGACAAATCTGTATGAGAGTGCAGGGGCGGATTGGCACTTATTTTCCCCTCCGGGACAATTTTGCCTTTGCCAGGCCACCCTGGGGGTGGGGGGCAGCTGGTTAACCAGATGTAACTCTTTGAGGGCGTAAAAATGTAACCAAATGGACCCTTGCGGGTCCATTTGGTTTCATTTTTACGCCCTCAAGAGTTAAAATATTCATCATGTGAATTAGCCCAACTTAGTCGACACAACTAGAGAATGTAGAAGATTAATGGTCATTTTGATCTGTATGTTCCAGGCGAGCATCTAGCACATTCTAGTGCATTTTGGAAGTGCCACTAGTGCATTTTGGATCTTGTCCAGGCCACTAGGTGGCGCAGGCCACCGGGAAATGGACATAGTGGCCAAAGTTGAGAATGCAGTTTGAGAGCATGGGGCCAGTAACATGAATGCGCATTAGGCTCCGCCCCCTCCATAGCTCTCCGCTCTGACGCACGCACGCACGCGCACGCGCACGCGCGCCGATCGTGCATGAGGTCGTCCGCGTTCATGTTCTCGGCCCCATTTCCCCCCTTTTTTCCCAGAATGCACTCTGTTTTTACCCCGGAAATAGGAGTGAAACCGCCACATGCGCTGAGTGAGCAACTCAATGCAAGTGTATGAGAGGGGAGCTCAGGTGTTCTCTCTATTTAATATATACTCTAAGACTGTACCTGGTTAACGATGTCCTTCCAGTCCTTGATGAGGCTCAGTGTGTGTACAGTACCTGGTTAACGATGTCCTTCCAGTCCTTGATGAGGCTCAGTGTGTGTCCGGTGCTGTCTGTGTACTCAGTGAGGGTGAAGGCTGCAGCTGCTCCCCACAGCTCCAACTCCCTCAGGGCCTCTCTGATGGTCACCTCCGCCTGGGCACGGCTGTTCAGGTCCTACGCACACACACGCACACGCAGGCAGGCACACACGCACACACACACACAAACACACACACACACACACACACACGCACACACACGCACACACACACACACACACACACATACACGCACACACACGCGCACATACACACACGCACACATACACACACGCACACATACACACACGCACACACACACACAGAAAATCATCGCCCTACTTCTTCATACTGTTACGTCAAATAAAAACATCATAAGGCAATAGATACAGTACAGTAGATACTTTTCTGGCCACAAACAAACACAGGGTTGAGAAATTTTAATAAATTGTTATTATGTATTAATAAATAAAGTGTGATCTCATGTCTTGGCATCAAAAAAGAAAAACAAAAAAGCCAATAATACTCAAGTATCAAAAGCAACCATTTATACTAATGTATATTTATTTATTTATTTTATTATTCACTTCAAATTGCTGTGTTGGATCCTAATGGGTCCTTGTGGTTCCATTTGTACTCTCTCAGAATGGGTCCTAAAATCAAGTGAAACAAACTTGAGTTCAGTTGTGTGTCACGGGTCAACATGTTTAAATTTCTAGGAAACACAGAATGGGGGGGACTTACAGTATTTATCATGTCCACACAACATCTCTAATGTATATTAATGACATAGTAAAATGCTGAAAATGGGTAGAATTCCTATAATGATGTGTATCATGAATGCATTGTCTAATGTCTAACATTTCTTTTGCAAAAAAAAGTATTAATTGTGTGGGTGAAAAAAAGTATCATTAAGGAGCCAGTGTCCAAATAAACCTTTCTATGGATCAGTATCATCCATCAATCCACAGATCCATTGATCCACACAGCTTCAACCTCTTATCCGTAGTCGGGATCAATACATCTTGATGACATCATCAAGATGGGTTTCACCATGTTAACGAGTTTCCTTTTTTCTGAGAGTGTACAAATGGAACCAAATGGACCCTGGCGGGTCCATTTGGATCACATTTGTACAATCTAGGGGGAAAAAAATGGGTGGAATTCCCCTTTTAAAAGGTAGGGGAAGTGATTTCACTTTTGTGAGATATCACCCAATTTATTTTATTTTCTTTTTTCTGTTAAAATGCTCTATTATAAGGTATGAATTTCAAATCACTTCCCTTAGCTTCAAGAGGCGTCCCCCCCCACTTCTAAAAGTCCCACTACAACACTGGTGTCGTACCTTCAGTTCCAGGGCCTTGTCTATGATGGTCTGGGCCACGTTGAGGAGGTGGCTGAAGGTCAGGTTCTCCAGGGTGGTCCCACGGGGCAGACCCAGCAGACGGAACATGTCCAGCCAGTGGTCCTGAGACAGATGCTCTCCACGCACGTACTTCAGCACCGGAACCACGCTCTGCAACGCAACAACACAAATCAACCCCAGGTTAGTATTAGGGTCGTACGGTTTTCAAAATGTAAAACCCCGGTTTACTATGACCACGCTTTCAAAGAGTTACATCTGGTTAACCAACTTTTGATCTAGTTAGTCACATTTTGATCTGGTTAACCAACTTGCAGTCTGAACAGTTTTTGATTCATAAAACTCTCACATGCTATACCAGCCTGTTTTAATTGACAAAAAAATGCTTCTTGGGTCAAATATTGGTATGCGATTAATTAATTACAAGGCTTCAAATTAATTAGATAAAAAAAAATATAATCGAGTCCCACCCCTAAAATGAACCCATTTGTGTTCATTCATTCCTTGTCATCTCAGTAAAGCAGATGGACAGTGATTGCATGTCTGCTGTTGCTTGGCATGAAATTGCATCACTGGCTTGTCATAACTTGACGAATTGTGACATTTAATCCACCTGGCAATCTTCACGAGCGAGGGACCAACTTGAGAGTGGTGAGAGTTGTGAAAGTGGGTGTCGGGTGTCGATGCAAACAGAGTTCACACTTCGGTCAGAAGAGCCACGTTTGAAAAGTGCAAAGGTCAGAACAAGTGAGGTGTGTGTGTCACACCACCACCAGGCCCGGCTAGCTCAGTCGGTAGAGCATGAGACTCTTAATCTCAGGGGTCGTGGGTTCGAGCCCCACGTTGGGCGCAGGGTTTTGGTTAGAGACCGACGGAAGAATCGTCTGGGTTTTCAACAGGTGGCCCAGAGGATTCCAGGTGGACCCCGGCTAAATCACGGGCAGTTTGTAACCAAATCCATCTGTGACTCTTGAAACCAAATACACCCGTAGTGGGCACTAGGGGGGTCTGAGATATAATTTAACTCTTGAGAGTGTAAAATGTAACCAAATGGGTCAATTGGTTTCATTTTGGTTTCATTTTAATGCTCTCATGTTACAGATCTATAACGATCTACAGCAGGGGTTTTCAACAGGTGGTCCGCGGACCACCAGTGGTCCTTGAGAGGGTTCCAGGTGGTCCCCAGGATAAATGATGGAAAGTTAGTTAACCAGATGTAACTCTTGAGAATGTTAAAATGAAACCAAATGGACCCCTGCGGGTCCATTTGGTTTCATTTTTACACTCTCAAGAGTTAAAATATTCATCATCTGAATTATTCATTTTTGAATGCATGTTTTTTCTTGTTTTGTTTCTCAAATCCAGCCTGGAATTGTGCACAAAAGCAAAAATAAATCTTTAGATTTGGGGTCGGTGGGGCTTAAATATTCTCAAACGGTGGTTGGTGGCTCAAATCCTAAATAAATGGTGGTCCCTGGGATGAAAAAGGTTGAAAACCCCTGATCTACAGTATAAGTGCCTGCTAGCCTGGCTAAAGCCAGACCAAATCAGCTGTAGGCAAAAAGCAGATTGGTCTGGAATAGCTCAATTGTACACCTATTTCCTACTCCAGAACGTGAGTGTCATAACTCTGTCTCACTTTGGCACTGCTGTGTGTCTCCTCTCGAGACCGCCGCCCAGAGCCGCGGGAAGTATTTCAAAGAGCCGCAATGAAGTGCGTCGCAGTTCACAGACTGGTGTGCCCTGGGATTAAGGGTCCCGCAAGGGTCCATTTGTTTTCAATTTAACGCTCTCAAGAGTTACAGATCTATAAGGGTCTGAGTGCTGGGGGGACTGTCCATGTGATCTTTCAACTACCCACTACCTCTTACACACGCGCACACACACTCACACACATGCACGCACTCACACATGCTGAAACACACACATACCTGTACAACTGAAGGACTGGATCAAACTGCTGCTATCCTATCCTATCCTATCCTATCCTATCCTATCCTATCCTATCCTATCCTATCCTATCCTATCCTATCCTATCCTATCTTGCACATGTATACCTCACCTCATAGTAAACTATATGTTGTTTGTTTAGTTGAAGCTATGTTGTAGCTTATATAGTCTCGTATATAGCTTTAGATTTTTAGTTGTAGTTTCTAGCTGTAGTATATTGTAGTTTCTAGTAGTTGTATATATGTCCTGTCTAGCTGTCTGTTAGCTTCACACTACTGCCACTTTATCACACCTGGTTAGCTTAGCACCTTCACCTCAAGTTAGGTGTACAGTTTGCACTTTACTGGTCTACTGCACTATTGTTTGTCTCGTCTATATATTGTCTCGACTTTGTCTTATTGCACTGTCTATTGTCTTGACTATTGTCTTATTGCACTGTCTTGTCTTATTGCACTGTGGAAAATGGAAACGCTATTTCATCCCTGTATATGTCCTGACATACACTGGAGTGACAAATAAAAAACCTTGAACCTTGAAATCTACCTGCACGGTCTGTGTGGTCTACTGGTAGATCACCATCTACCTTTTGGACAGGCCTGGCCTAATGTTTCTCACCTTGTATTTGTCCACCTCGGCTTGCAGTTTGACAGACATAGTGGTGGGCTGCTCCACCTTTCTCAGCCGGTCCTGCCAGCTCAACAGAAACTCCTCAAAGATGTACGTCTTACTCCTGCAAATACACATAAGTACAGTCACACACATTTTATAACAGGGGTTTTCACCTTTTTTTTTACTCCAGGGACCACCATTTATTCAGCATTTGAGCTGGCACGGACCACCATTTGATTACATTTTCACACCAAAGACTTTAAATTCAAGAATTATTTTGATTTTGTCCACAATTCCAGGCTGTATTTTGCCAACAAAACAGTGTAAACCTCTTAATATAAGTGGGGCTAATTCAGACGATGAATATTTTAACTCTTGAGTGTGTAAACATGAAACCAAATGGACCCGCAAGGGTCCATTTGGTTTCATTTTTACACTCTCAAGAGTTACATCTAGTTAACCAAGATTCCATCAATTAGCCTGGGGACCACCTGGAACCCTCTCAAGTCCCCGTACCACCGGTGGTATTTATGTGAGGATTTTTACAGTCGTCGGTTCAGCTGACACCAGGCCCGGCTAGCTCAGTCGGTAGAGCATGAGACTCTTAATCTCAGGGTCGTGGGTTCGAGCCCCACGTTGGGCGGAAAGCTTTTAATGGATGGGTGCCAGAGGGCAGACAAGGTCTCAGGTCTTGCCTCAGTAAACATAAAATCTGTGCAAATCATCGGTTGACGTTAAACTGTGTGAAATACTGTCGATTAATATAGTGGTGTGTGTCAACCGTATTAATTGATTGTCAGAGTTCCGCGGTGGGAGTTCTGCTCTGGTAAATTAATATAAAAATGTTATATTGTTGATCCATTTCTAAAATATTAGCACATCCATTTTTGACCCCTCTATCACATGGAACTACAGTATGTTTTTTGTGTCTAGTTCTGATTGCTGCTATCCTCTTTGCACATGTTCGCAATACACCTACAGTAATACCACTACACTGTCATAGTTGTCGTATCTTAGTTGTTAGTATAGTAGTGCTTAGTTGTAGTATGTTTAGTATGTTAGATGTTGTTAGATGTTAGATGTATAGTTTTTAGTTTTAGTTGTACTATTCCATAGTTGTAGTATATTATGTGTCCTTTAGCTGCTTAGTTGTAGTATGTTTAATCTTAGCCGTATAGTTTAGATGTCCTGTCTAGTTCCTGTCTAGCTGTCTGTTTAACTCTCACTACTTGCCACTTTATAATTATAATTATACCTGGTTGTATCTTAGCACCTTCACCCCACTTTATACTGTTACAGTTGCACTTTAATACTCTAGTCTGTTGCACTACGTCACTTACTGTTTCTTGTATTGTCTGTATTTGTCTTTTTTTTCTTATTGCACTGTCTATTGTCTTTTGCACTGGGGAACAATGGAAACGTTATTTCATCCCTGTATATGTCCTGACATACACTGGAGTGACAAATAAAGAACCTTGAACCTTGAATCTTGATTGACTGTGTTGTTATATTGGCTTGGCAATGTAAACGCCTGTCAAGAAACGACCAGAACTACTTAAAACTGACCAAAACCACAGCAGAACCCCTACCACGGGACTCATTCAGTACCTGAATGTGATCCAGTCTTCCTGGGCCTTCTGGCTGAAGCCCTGAAGCCACTCCTCATACAGAGACCACATCAGACTGCACTCCTCCATGTCTCTGAGGGTCTCCTGGGCCAGGGAGAAGTCTGGGACCGGCAGGTCGAAGTGGACACAGTCCTCTCTGTGGAGACCACATGAGATCAGCGGGTAACAACGTCAACACGTTAAGAAGGTTCTCTTTTCACAACATCTCCTGTGACGTCATAACTATGACAGGCACAGTAAAATGGCGCCCCCAATGGATAAAAGTATGAACCATTTTTAAACTAAAGAACATATTATGTGTTTTAAATGTTCAATTCTAGTTATTGAGGGCAAGTATAATGTATTCATCCATATGAGGCTTATTAGCCTGGGATCCTTTTAAAGCATGTCTGGTGGTCGCCATAAAAGATAATGTGACCATTAAAACTTGGAGATTTCTTAGATACAGCACTTTTAAGATAAAATATGAAACAGGACAAAAACTACAGTAAATTGGTACAACAAAATACTCTACGAGATGGAAGGAAATCAGGATAACGGCAGAGAAGAATAGACAACAAATACTGTAGGTGGAAGGCTGAGAGAAAGAATGAAACTTAATGGCTCTGCTCTCTTTGTTTAGAATGAAGTTCTCTATTAAATTAAATTAAATTTTCTCTGTGTGATTAATGGCCGACGGGGAGAAAGCCCTAATGTGGGTTTAATGTAAACTAATCTCATCTAAACATTAGCCATTTATCTTCCCTTTGTCCTCCTGGTTCAATTCATGTTCTGTTTGGCTGAAGCTTTATTGATCTGGCTGGATCTAGGCAAGACATTAAACAATATGACGAATGGCACTAAGCAAATTACACTTTATCAACTCTTTGTGAAAAAATAAAATAAACCAAAGCAGGCAGTGTGTATCTATGGCCTCTCCAATTACAGACGCAACTATCGATTAGTCTATAGATTACTCTTCTTAGATTTATTCACAAATATCTTTGTGGGGTGTTGGGGGAAGGAGGGCTTCATTAATGGACCATTGACAGAGCTCCCAGGCTTCATTAGTTTCATTAACAGAACAATGTACAGTCATTTTAGCCAGTGATATCTTCCTCACTTGTTTAGTCAATGAAAGCCAGACTCACACAAATCAGTGCGAGTCATGAATCCAAATGGACCCACAAGGGTCCATTTAATGTTTTCACTCTCAAGAGTTAAAATATTCATCATTTGAATTAATCCAAGTCTACACAACTAGAGAATGTAGAAGATTAATGGTCATTTTGATCTGTAGGTTTGACTGTTTTGTTTCCCCAAATCCAGCCTGGTATTGTGGACAAAAGCAAAGTGAATCCTTCGTTTGGGGGGCTAAACTTTCATCAAATGGAGGTCATCTGTGGCTCAAATTTTAAATAGATAGTTAACTTGGCACTGATGTCAAAAAGGTTGAAAACCACTGACCTACAGTAAATCAATGCAGTGTTCACACTTCAGTGTGAATAGAGCAAAAGGTCAGACCAAATTGGGTGTGGTGTCACAACATCACCAGGCCCGGCTAGCTCAGTCGGTAGAGCATGAGACTCTTAATCTCAGGGTCGTGGGTTCGAGCCCCACGTTGGGCGCAGGCTTTTAATGGATGGTTGCCACAGCTGAATGGGTAGAGGAAGTCTCAGCTCAGGCCTTGAGAAACATGACAACCTTGGTCAAACTACTGACTTTGTGATCCATGCTGGCCCTTCTCTGAACCGACAAGCAGGATATCTACTTCGTTATCAAGAAACATTATTGGGGAAAGTTCACTTAACAAAGTAGTTTGTTTTGTATTTTCGCCTTGGAGCACATGTGACAAAGAACCAGGCAATTTAGTGATAGACCGATTATCGGCCGCGATTGGTTATCAAATTCGATATTCATGATTTTATTAATAATCGGTATCGGTGCTCAAAATAAATAAATCGAATAAATCGAAAAAAGAGCAGCCGATTATTTGTATTTATTATAAATGTTCAAAAATGGTACATCGACCACTTTCATTGAAGACCCGGTAGATTGTGGTGGTAAGGAGATGTATAGCTGTGTGTCTCTGACTCTTTCACCTCATGTATTTATAGATTTATCCAAATTATCCAAAATGTATTTTCTCTTTTTTCTTTTATGTCTGAAGCTCTGTGCCTGTACTTGAATTAAAAAAGACGCATGTGATGGAGGGGAAACTGAAACACTTTTGCTGCTTCCGCACTTTTATTCTATTAAAGTAAATAATAATCGTATCGGTTGATATCGGCTATCGGCCTTTTTGATGTTCCACTAATCGGTGATCGGAAACATCGGCCAAAAGTCTGATCGGTCGATCTGCATTGTTGGCTGTGCTTCACTCACTGTGGGAGGGATGTGTTTGGCAGTTTAGGTCGATATGTACAGTTTTGTACACGCATAAATAGCTGACTGTTACTCAGTTTTTGGACACTATTTTTCGTAGCATGTTATGTTTGATCAAACAACACCACCAACGCGTCTCCTCTGCAGTGTTTCGAGTATTTTCGGGAGGTTCGGGAGTTTCTACCGCTGCGTGACCAAAATATGAACTTGTTTTCTTTAAACGCGTTCAGGAAACAACAATGTCAAGAAATGTCTCCACCAGTGTGTTCCTAATGGTGTCCAACATGTACAAAAATATTAAAATTAAACTCCTGTAAACCTCATAAAAAGGTGTACTAGTCACAACCTATAGAAGGCAAAACATGAAAAATGTCATTATGCTTCAAGTAGCATGCTGAATCCATTCCAAGCATTATTTTTGTTTCATTGGGCTGAAAACAACCATAGTGCTTGCGCAAATGTGCTGACTAAGCACATTTATGTATGGCTGTTTTTTACCCCAAGGAATGTTTTCGGAGCAAAATTAAAGCTTGGAATGGATTCAGCATTATGAAAACCACCAAGTTAGACACACCGCATGCTACATAAAGCATGATGCCATTTTGCATGTTTCCTTTTATGGGTTGTCACTAGTAGCCTAGCCTCGACACCCAGGCTTTCATTTTCGTTCGCCTTGCGCGAAAACGGAAAGCCTGGACTAACGCACGTTGGAAAGTGGCCTTGAGGGGGGAGTGAACCTTCCGGGGTGGGCGTCACTCTAAATGATGTGATGTAGAACAGCAGTGGACGAGCGCGGAAGGGGCCGGGGATGACGACACGTTAGTGAGATCAAATCAGAGCGCAGCACTTCCGCCGTGAGGATCCCACGACACCCCCGCCCCCCAAGGCCAAAATCATTGAGAGCTAGACCAGGCTACTAGTAGCCTGACTTTTTGAGCTTTTTTAATGAGGTTTCCAACAGGAAACTTCCTTGGCAATGATTCAGTTCCCAGATTTTCACAACTTCCACTTAGTATCAATGCAGTGTTCACACTTGTGTAAAAAAGATTAAAGGCCAGAACAAATGGGGTGTGGTGTCACCATGTCACCAGGCCCGGCTAGCTCAGTCGGTAGAGCATGAGACTCTTAATCTCAGGGTCGTGGGTTCGAGCCCCACGTTGGGCGCAGGCTTTTAATGAAAGGTCACCGTAGAGAAGGTCTCAGCTCTAAACATGTCAAACTAGTGCCTTTGTGATCCATACTTTGCCTGAACGCGAGAAAAGTAAAGTGCACAACACGACACGACAGAAATGAATGTGTTCATCAAGCAGAAATACAATACATTCCGTTCACGTTCACAAAAGATATGAACGTGTTTGTGAATGATAGTTCTTTGCACGCGTTGGGGTACAAGAAATGTTTCCACCAATGTGTTGCTAATAGTGTCTAACATGTACAGAAAGATTGAAATTAAAATCATGTGTGATAAAAAAATAAAAAACATAAAAAAACAGGTCAAAGTCGTGCTACTAGTCGCAACCTATAGAAGACAAAACATGGAAGATTTCGTCATGCTTTATGTAGCATGTGATACTGTATGTCTAACTAGGGGGTTTTCATGAGGCCGAGTCTATTCTGAGCAGGAGTTTTGCAAAAAAAAAAAAAACACTCACTGGGCAAAAACGGAGATAGTGCTTGCCTAAATGTGCTGACTAAGCACATTTAATTTATGGTTGTTTTTTACCCCAAGGAATGTTTTCTGAGCAAAACTAATGCTTGGAATGGATTCAGCATTATGGACGAACCCCTAGTTAAACACATCACACGCTACATAAAGCATGATGACATTTTGCATGTTTTGCTTTCTATAAGGTTGTGACTAGTACCAAGACTTTAACCTGGTTTTATGAGATTTCCCAGGGGACTTGAATTTCGACATTTTAGTACATGTTATCGAACGCCATTATTAAAACATTGGTGAAGAAATGTCTTGGCAACAATTCAGTTTCCAGATTACACAACTGTCCCTTCGTATAAGTCAATGTAGTTCACACTTCAGTGCAAAGGTCAGACCAAATGGGGTGTGGTGTCACACTTCCTACAGGCCCGGCTAGCTCAGTCGGTAGAGCATGAGACTCTTAATCTCAGGGTCGTGGGTTCGAGCCCCACGTTGGGCGCAGGCTTTTAAAGGATGGTTGGCCATAATAGCTGAATGGGTAGAGAAGGTCTCAAGAAACATAATAGGTCAGTGGACCGCATATATCCATTAGTTCAGGCCCATCACTAGTCTGATTCACTAACGTTTTATTGCCGATGAGTTCAGCTCATCCTCATTTGTGCTTGGCAGGCTGAGTTATATGGAACCAAAGTGGGACCAAAATGTGCGCAAGTCATTAGAATGCCCTGTTCATGCAGAACAAATACTATTGTCCCAAACCCCAAAACGTTCCTGTGTCAACACAGGATTGTGCACTACAGTTGATGTGCTGTACTGTGATCACATAGTAATTTACGAGAATGTACACAAAAAGGTTATATGGAGATAACTTTAGAGGTAAGAGGTTTTCTGAGTGACAACCAGGGGTGTAGTGGAGGGGGGAAGTGGGGGGACGGCGTCCCCCCACTTCTCACATCTAAAATATTTTATATACAGGGGTGTAGTGGAGGGGGGACGGCGTCCCCCCACTTCTCACATCTAAAATATTTTTGGGTCTGAAAAAAATCATTAGCATGGTGAAATAAATCTTGATGACATCATCAAGATGTGTTTTACCATGTTAATGAGTTTCCTTTTTTCTCAGAAAAAAAAAAATCAAATGGGGGGAATTCCCCTTTCAGAGGCGTCCCCCCACTTCTAAAAGTACCACTACAACACTGGTGACAACAACAGAATTCCACCCATTTTCATTTTTTTATGAGAGTGTACGAATGGAACGGGTCAATTTGGTCCCATGTGTACGCTCAAGGGAGAAAAATAAGGTCCTAAAAGAAAAGTCTGGGGGCGGGATAGTCTCCAGACGGCGACTGCAAGGTTTCGAACCTGTGCTCCCCAAGAGTTAGTGTTGATGTGTCCCTGAGCAAGACACTGAACCCCTAACTGTAAGGGGTTGAGTGTGAGTGTGAATGTCCTCTACAATCTATGTAAAGCGCCTTGGATGAAGGCGCTATATAAATGCACCATTTACCAAGTTTCGAACCCTTCTTCCTACAAATAAATATATATTTTGGAGCTTAACAACAGTGTGCGGACATCCTCTCTCTTTCAAACAAAACCAGACCTTGACCTGGACCACCTGTTGAAAACCCCTGGTATATAGACCATTTCCTTTGCATCGTCTCATCTCGAAAGAGACCCGGGGACATTTGCTCCGAGATCGCGACAAGACCAAGACAAATTGAGTCGGAGGACAAGGTGAGACCACGAGACCACAAATGAAATGAAGTGCGGTGAGACCAAGACAAGCCCAAGACAATTGAGGGTGAGACAAAAACAAGACGAGAACGACAAAAGAAAGTTCTTGTCTCGATCCTTGAGACGAGGCAATGTCTCGGGAACTACTAACACAACATAATATTAATAGTTTTTCTGCCGTCCACGCGCTGCTCGTGGACATCCCGTGGAGAACCCCACTGCCGGTCACGCGGACGGCTCGTATCATGACGAGATGTAGATTTCATTCTTTAATCCAACTATTAGTCCGTGCGCATCGTCTGATGATCATCCCGTTGCTGACTTTCATTTGGGACAGAATTGGGGACAACTTTTTTTTTTTCCGTCCCATTGACATGCATTCAACCCAATGCATTCAAACGGCTCTCCTCCGGTTTGCCCCCTCAATGTCGCTGGCGCATGGGTTAAGCAGCCAGGGCTACACAGCTCTTCCTGACTTGTGACCCGGATGTTTTTGGGTACATCGCCAGATGATCGATTAGGCAAGACAACAGACACAGCATAACAGAAACAGCACATCCTGTTTAGGAGATCTGAGCTTCAAAATAAGGGCTTTTTTACCGATCGAACTGGTTTGAGCCGCGGCAATGGAGAGGAAACAAAGAAGATCCGATCGCGGTCAATGAGTTAATAATAATATGTTTGGTGAACTCACAGCAGCTTGGTGCGGACCAGCTCCAGCTCACTGAACTCCTGCTGCTTGTCCTTGATGGTCTGCAGACAGGCCAGCAGAGCCTCCTGGTCCCCAGACTCCACCACCTGGTCTCTGGGCTTCAGCTGGTCCCAGCGGGCCTTGAACCGCTCCAGGTCCGCCCGGTACGCCTGGACACGGCCCTCCGCGCTGCTGCGCATGGCGTCCACCTGGACAGACAGACAGACAGAAAATTTACAATTTAGTCTAGTGGTTTTTAACATTTTTGATATCAGGGCCCACTATTTATTCAGAATTTGAGCCACACGGACCACCACTTGATGACATTTTAGCCCCACAGATCCTGAACACTAAAGATTTCTACTAATCTTCTACATTCTCTAGTTGTATAGACTTGGGTTAATTCACACGATGAATATGTTAACTCTTGAGAGTGTAAAAATGAAACCAAATGGACCCGCAAGGGTCAATTTGGTTTCATTTCTACATTCTCATGAGTTACATCTGGTTAACCAACTTAGCTGGGGACCACCTGGAACCCTCTCAAGGACCACTGATGGTCTCCCAGATCACCTGTTGAAACCCCTGATTTAGTAATTTCATAGATGCTCTTAATCCAGATTTACTTACAATAGTTAAAGTTTACAATTCAAGGAGAATTTACAATATACAATGTAAGCACTAAAACATTAGGCATCCTGTATAAGTCACAGCTGCAAGTACTATGGATTGGTATGTAATACAAGTGCTATGGGCTGAGATGGAGTCTGAAGAGGTGTGTTTTCAGACTGCAGTGGAAGATAGGGAGTGAGTCTGTGCTTCTGACTGCAGTGGGAAG
>CM076977.1:7403095-7451655 GCA_039105355.1 Benthosema pterotum
TGCCACGAAATGTCCTCACCAATATGTTTCTAATGCCATCTAATAACATGTACTAAAATGTTGAAATTCAACTCAGATGTGAAGTTCATAAAAACAGGTCAAGGTTGGGGAAATAGTTACAACCTATACAGTATACGGAAACATGCAAAATTTCATCATGCTTTATGTAGCATGTGATATGTCTAACTAGGTGGTTTTCATAATGCTGAATCCATTCCTAGCGTTAGTTTTGCTCAGAAAACATTCCCTGGGGTAAAAACAGCCTTGAATAAATGTGCTTAGTCAGCACATTTGCGTTTAAAAGCATAATGAAATTTTGCATGTTCTGCCGTCTATAGGTTGTGACTAGTACCCCAACTTTGACTTTTTTATGATGTTTCCCACAGGAGTTTAATTTAAATCTTTTTGTACATGTTGGACACCATTAGCAACACAATGGTGGAGACATTTCTTGGCAGTGTTGTACCCGAACACGTTCAAATAAATATTGTTCACAAACAAGTTCATATTGTGGTGATGCATCGGCAGAAACACCCGAACCAAACACTGCAGAGGAGACGTGTTGGTGGTGTTGTTTGATCAAACATAATATGGTACGAAAAATAGCGTCCAAAAGCTGAGAAATAGTCTATTATGCGTGAACATATCAACTTAAACTGCCAAACACATCTCCCCCACAGTGAGTGAGGCACAGCCAACAATGCCTGGTTTATTCTTGGTCGCATGTGTTCCAAGTTGAAAATACCAAACTAATTAGTTTGTGAAGTGAACAATAACTCCAACATCGTAGTAGTAGTTCCCCAGATTGGTCAAATACCCAATAAAGTGTGGGGGAGAGTGGGGGAGGGGACAAGAAAGAAGAGAAATCAATGGAATTGATGCAATTCTATGTAAGTTCCATGTCAAATCCTGCTTGTCTATTCTGAGAAGGGCCAGTATGCGTCACAAAGTCAGTAGTTTGACCAAGGTTGGCATGTTTCTCAAGGCTAGAGCTGAGACGTTCTCTACCCATGCAGCTATGGCAACCTTTCATTAAAAGCCTGCGCCCAACGTGGGGCTCGAACCCACGACCCTGAGATTAAGAGTCTCATGCTCTACCGACTGAGCTAGCCGGGCCTGGTGATGGTGTGACACCACACTTCATTTGGTCTGACCTTTGCTCTTTTCACAAGGAACGACCCCCTTTCTACCACTCGGCCACCGAAATGTGTGAAACCATCCATTAACAGTTTGACTCCCATTGGTGAGTTACACAAGATAACACCTTCACTGCGAGTAACACGTTGCCTTGGACGTGCTTTGCTTGTTTCGTTTCACACTAATTCATGTCAAAACTTTGCCTGATAGAGAATACACCTCTGAGGTAGGTCACTCGAGAGCGCTTCTATGAAAGCTTCTAGGAAAAAAAAAAAAAAAAAAAAAAAGTTCAATCCAAGTGTCTGAGGGTTTTCAGTGGGGTCCAGCAGGCCATGTCAGTTTATAGCAGGGGTGGGCCATTATTTTTCCCAAGGGGCCAAATTTCAAGATAAAAGTCAGAGTAAGACCAACCATTTTGCCACCATGGCCCACTATTTATTCAGCAATTGAGCCACCATTTGCTGACATTTTAACCCCACAGACCCCAAAAACAAAGATTAATTTTGTATTTTTGTTTACAATTCCAGGCTGGATTTGGGAAACAAAACAAACAACAATCCAAAATGACCGTTCTTTTACATTCTCTGATTGTGTAGAGTATAGGTAATTCAGATGATAAATATTTTAACTCTTGAGAGTGTAAACATGAAACCAAATGGACCCGCAAGGGTCCATTTGGACCCTTGCGGCACGCACGCACGCACGCAACCATTTTATGACATTTTAGCCCCACAGACCGCAAAACTAAAGATTGCTTTCGTCCACAATACCAGGTTGGATTTTGGAAACCAAACAGTCAAACATAAGGATCAAAATGACCATGAATCTTCTACATTCTTCTACAAAAATAATGTGCATCAGGAGAGCACAAGAGGAGTTAAATGTATTTTAAGCACAGCACACCTCTTACATAACACTAAATCCCAAAAGTACATCTAAAGTGCTTCTGATGCAGGATAGTCTTGGGCAATATACCGGTATTACCATTTATCGCGATATTGGAAATCAATACCGAGTAATATCGTAGGGTCTATAAAAAAAAATATCGAATACCGAATATCGTCAAATACCGTCGTTATACTGTATTCTATTAATTGTAACTATACAAATAATTTTCACGTTACACACATGCCTAAAATATCCCTTATTTGGTCTAGGCTTTTTGGAAACAATGTATTTCCAGCTGAGTTATTTCCCTATTTAGGCTGCTTGAACAGCAGAGTGCTCAGTTTCTGATCTCTCAATGTCGCAATTCTGAGAACTAGGTGACTGGTGGAACGTGTCCGATTCTGATTGCACGCCTTTGCCATCTAGTGGTCAATACCCGGTAATATCGAATATCGAGCTAATTAACACGTTATCAATAGAGATATTAAAAAATCAATACCGCCCAAGACTAATGCAGGATAGGGCCCAATATTGTTACTCAATCGCTATGTTTTTTTTAGTTTTGTTTTTTCACTGAAGTCACACGATAGTACTTGATGAAGTGTGACTCCTGAGATGCACGTTGGAGCGACAACGTTCCCATGGTCGATAACTACCGAGACGCTGTAGAGTGCAGATAGAAAAGAAGCGCCAGTGTTGGCAACTTGGTGCATTTGTCGCTATATTTAGCTTTTTTCCAGACCCCCCTAGCACCAAAGAGAAAAACTCCTGGCGGAAAATCTGGTGCTTTTTTGGCTGGTGAGTTGGGGTGAAATTGGTTGACAGGCGCCAGAGATAAAACCCTCGTTTTTCACCATTTTTCCTCCTATGACAGAGTCCTCCTTCCTTCCTAGAAAGGAAGCGAGGAAGGCTGAGAGACTAATCTCAACATCAAACAGTGGTCTTCCTTCGTGGCTAAAAACGCAGAACAAACAGTGGGTCCTGGCATGAAAACCCACAGCTCTAGCGCATTCATTCTAGTGCATTTAGGAAGTGCCACTAGTGCATTTCGGATTTTGGCGGTTGGCAACACAGGGCTTAACACCAACACTTGCCCGCTTGCCCGGGGCAAGTAAAAAAAAAATGGTGGGGCAAGTGAAGACTGCTACCTGGTTGCCCGATCGGGCAAGTGTGCAACTTAGTGCGCTATAACACAACACAAGATAAATTTGTCTTGAAGGTGGTCATTGCGACCTGGGCTAATTAAGATGATGAATTTTAACTCTTGAGAGTGTAAAAATGAAACCAAATGGACCCGCAAGGGTCCATTTGGTTTCATTTTTACGTTCTCAAGAGTTACATCTGGTTAACCAACTTAGCTGGGGACCACCTGGAACCCTCTCAGGGACCACCTGTTGAAAACCCCTGGTTTAAAGCACCCAAGTAGGAAGTAAACTTAAATGCAAAATTTACAATATATTTTTTGGGGGGCAAGTGACCATGACCTGAGGGCAAGTAGAACCTGACTTGCACTTGCCCGATGGGCAAGTGCCTCGGAGACCTTAGTGTCAACCCCTGCAACACTGAGAAGCGCTCCCTTACCCTGGATGGACCTCCTGAGGGACGTCAGCAGGGTGTCAAACAGCCTCTGGATCAGGTCATCGATGGATGCCTTGACCGGCTCACAGTTCACTATGATGCAGTCCACCTTCTCCTGGCTGGTGGAGGGAGGGACACACGGACAGATGGACAGACACATGGACACACAGACAGACGGAGGAAGAGGAGGAGGAAAGAAAATGATGTCAGGCAGAAATTTCATTTCTATATTTATGTTGTTGTTGTTTGGATCGCCTTTCTTGCAAATGAATACAAACGCCGACAACTTTATAGTGTCACACAAATAGTAGCGAGAATAGCAGGTCTACGAGCTCACAGTGTGTCATGACGTCATGCCTTGTGTGCTTGTAGGAATCCTATTTTTGGGCTGCTATGTATCTGCTAAAACAAATTACAAAAAATGCTGCAAGCGACTTGATCCCAAACCAAAAGCAAGTCGGTCCTGAGGATGCAGTAAAACTCTTTCTATTGAGAAGACAACAACTATAATTATAGTTTAGGAATTTTAACAGACATTTGGCCAATCATCAATACATGTGACCGACCATTAGAAACACATTGGCACCTTTCTTGATAACAATTTAGTTCCCACTATTTGATAGGGGTGGGACAATTCACCGAAAAAACCGAACCGTTCAATACGGGGGTCCAAGGTTCAATACAAGCTAATGAACCGCAATATTTCTGTTCGACAGACACATTTGCTTAATTATACTATGGATAATAATATCCTTATTAATAAAGCAGATATTGTCTTGTAAACTAAACTAATTTAACTTTGTTGACTGTCTACAATGCTGCTTGTCTGCATGCTACCTGCCTGATACTTAACTGAAACGTACTTTCATTTTATTATCCTAGGTATTTTATATTTCCCTTGAAAATAGCCTAATAATGAGGCACAAATAGCAATATACATTTTTTCTTCTGTAAATAATGAAAAGGAAGACGACAGGCCTTCTGGAATATGTCTGAATAGGGATTATTTTTAGTCTAATACCTTAACATTTGCGTTTACAATACAAGGTTGTTTTGAAAATCTTGATTATTTTTTTTTTATATATTGACGTTCAATTTGCTTAAAAACGAAATAGAATATTTTTAATTTTATTTTTAATAAGCAAAACGTATCGAAACTGAACCGAAACCGTGGCCCCCATACCGAGGTACGGAGTGAACCGTCCCACCCCTACTATTTGACAAGATGGCTGATAAAACCCACAACCCCTGGTGTAGTGTACCTGGGCAGCCGTTCAGACTCTTTGCCCTTAGCTTTCAGGGCCTTGAAGTTCCTCTCCCAGTCTTGGACCGAGTCCAGGTGCTTCTCCACCAGAGTCTCCATGTCCACCTGACCCAGCACCACCCAGTCCTGTTCACACACGCACACACACACGCGCACACACACACACACACACACACACACACACACACACACACACACACACACACACACACACACACACACACACACACACACCAAATTATACAATCCATACATCTGTTCTTCCCCCAGCTTGCTGCAGTCTTTGCAGCCATTCAGCATGAAAAGAGCAAAGGTCAGATCAAATGGGGTGTGGTGTCACACTAACACCAGGCCCGGCTAGCTCAGTCGGTAGAGCATGAGACTCTTAATCTCAGGGTCGTGGGTTCGAGCCCCACGTTGGGCGCAGGCTTTTAATGGATGGTCGCCACAGCCGAATGGGTAGAGAAGATCTCTCTGCTCTGGCCTTAAGAAACATGACAACCTTGGTCCACAAAAAGCTAATGTTCCACAAAAAGCAAACAAGACAGGCTACTTTGGCATGCAAATGTCTGTTAGTATAGAGTACCACAGCATGCAACTGCAACAGAGCAGGTCATCCAACGACCCTGTGCATTGGTTGGCGGTTCGAAACCCCGGCTCCTCCCATCTACATCTTGAAGTGTCCCTTGCTGGTACGAGCGCCACATTTTCACTTTTTTTTGACCCGCTTCGACCGTTATCAAGCAATAATTCCCAGGATGCTGCTTATTTGCTATTCTTATCATGTTGTCTGGGAATTCTTATCATGTTGTCTCCATCAGTGTGACTGGTTAGCTGCCTTGTTTTAAGTCCTGTGTCAGCATGGCGACGTGCTGGAGGTTATGTTTAGGGTTAGGGGAGGCCACTATATTGAACAAAAACACCGCAATAATATAGTCGAATGTGTGTTACAACAATGGACTGATCACAATGTGCACCTGGTATATTGAGCTGCACCTGCAGGTGGCCACCACACGAGGGAGACAAACACCAGGGTTTTAGTAGTCACGCAAGCTGGGACAGGAGGCATGGCAATGATTTTCCTATATTTTATCCCACGATTTTGTAACCCATTTTTTCACCCAGTGCCAATTCCTAATGTGATCCTGGGCACTACACATCCTCCACCAACCTGGGGAGGATTCCTAATGTGATCCTGGGCACTACACATCCTCCACCAACCTGGGTAGGCAGCGGACTGGCCTCATGCGTCCTTCAATGCATGAGGAGTCCAAGCTGCCTTCTTTTCACCTGACAGGGGGGAGTTTCCCTGGTTGGACGTAGCGCGTGGAAGGAACACGTTATTCCAACCAGTTCCTGTCCCCTCCATCAGGCGCCCCGGCTGGCCAGGGGGAGGCAGTTTAGAGTCCAGGATTACTGCATGTTTTTGTGAGGGTATCTACCCTAGGGGACACGGGGAGAACATGCAAACTCCACACAGAAAGGCCCTTTCACCAACCCCACCTCAGGTATGGGCGCTGATGACGCGGAGGAGCAGACACGCCGCCAGCACCCACAGCAGCGCCCCTAGCGGGAATCGAACCCAGGACCTTCTAGCTGTGAGGCGATAGCACTAACCACTGTTTCACCGTGCCCCTCGTTTGTTTCTAATTCTATTGTAGAATTTTGACAAACAGATCTTGCTGGAGGGGCTAACCTTACCTTAAACTTGTCCTGTACGGCCAGCAGGCGGCTGAAGAGGTCCTCTGCCTTGCTGAAGATGGTGAGGACCTTACCTTAAACTTGTCCTGTACGGCCAGCAGGCGGCTGAAGAGGTCCTCTGCCTTGCTGAAGATGGTGAGGAACCCTGAGGCGTTCCTGTCGATCATGACGCTGAAGATCAGCTCCTCCCCCGCAGCGCTGACGCCTCTGAACTGGTTGGGGATGCCGATGAAGCGTTTCATCTCCCGGAAGTATCGCGCTCGCACCTCCTCGAACGGAGGGCGGAACTGCAGCCTGCCCTGCCTGTTAGGGAGGAAACAGGAGATTTAGATACCAGGGGTTTTCATTCAACAGGTGGTCCGGGGACCACCGGTGGTCCCTGAGAGGATTCGAGGTGGTCCCCAGGCTAAATCATGGAAAGTTGGTTAACCAGATGTAACTCTTTGAGAGCGGTTGGGTTTCATGTTTACACTCTCAAGAGTTAAAATATTCATCATGCGAATTAGCCCCAAGTCTACACACCTAGAGAATGTAGAAGATTAATGGTCATTTTGATCTGTATGTTTGACTGTTTTGTTTTCTGGAATTGTGCACTAAAACAAAAAAGAAATCTTTAGTGTTGCGGTCTGTGGGGTTAAAATGTCCTCAAATAGTGGTCCGTGGCACAAATGCTGAATAAATAGTGGGCCTTGGTAAGAAAATGGATGAATCCACTGATTTAGATTCTTGATGTGGTTTTATCCACAACAAAGCCTTGCTCATTCAAGGGCAGATTTAGCTCAGGGTCATCCGTGGTTCTCATGTGGGGATCCCAAGATCATGGACTCGATATACATTGCTTTCTCACTCAGAATAAATAAAATATCAAAAAGTCAGTGTTGCAAATGAGAGTCACTATGATCTGACAGGAGGTCTTATTTTCGGTTTGTTGTGAGAATGTTTTTTCCCCCCGTTTATTGCAGTTTTCCACGAGAGCGCCAGGCGCTATTGCGCGCAAGTGTTGTTTATGGCGCGCGTTCTCGTTTTGTGCACACGCGCGCAATGTTGTGCGCGATTCACTGTCTGTAACGCCCCTTAGTGTTAGTTTTAGTCTTTTGGAAACACTTTGTTAGCCAACTAAATATCAAAAACCTTTGTCGACTTGGTCTTTAGTCTTATTCGACAAAATCAACACTGGCCTACTAAACACTAAACACAAAACGAGGATACTGACTTGAAGGTGAGGTCGACGTGGATCTCAGGCAGGTTCTTATTGAGAGCTTCCAGTCCAGTCTGGTACTGATGCTCCAGAGCTTTGTACAGCTGGTGGTTCCAATGCTGCCGCCAGGCGGCCATGTCACTGGACCGGAAACCCTGTACACACACACACACACACACACACACACACACACACACACACACACACACACACACACACACACACACACACACGCACACACGCACACACGCACACACACACTTATTTTTATGTTCACATTTTACAACAGAAATTCTTGAACATAAATCGTGGTAGATGCACATACAAGCACAGAACCTCCCTGATATGCCTGATCAGTCTTTTTTTTTATATATATATATATTTTTATCCCACGATTTTGTAACCCATTTTTTCACCCAGTGCCAATTCCTAATGTGATCCTGGGCTCTACACACCCTCCACCAACCTGGGGAGGCAGCGGACTGGCCTCATGCTTCCTTCAATGCATGAGGAGTCCAAGCTGCCTTCTTTTCACCCGACAGGGGGGAGTTTCCCTGGTTGGACGTAGCGCGTGGAAGTTATTCACGTTATTCCAACCAGTTCCAGTCCCCTCCATCAGGCACCCCGGCTGGCCAGGGGGAGGCAGTTTAGAGTCCAGGATTACTGCATGTTTTTTTTTTTTTTGTGAGGGTATCTACCCTAGACTGCCTGATCAGTCTAAGGATACAGGAAGCAGCGTCTCCTCCATATGTGACGGCTGCCTATTATCACAGATATTGAGCAAAATTTTGCTAACGCAGACCCTTTACAACTAGTCTATGGACGTTGACAAGGCTTCCAAATATAAACACCAGTAGTTTACACTTGTACCCAAGTCGTTCAATCTCCTTTCTGAGGGGTTCGTATTTTAAAACCTTAGCAAGAAATGCCTCCTCCAGACTATAGTCAAACGCACAGCCTACTTCTAAGATGGTAACTTCGCGCGCACACACGCACACACGCGCACACACACGCACACACACTATGTGAGCTGCAGCATCAATGGGTAAATGGTGCATTTATGTAGCAAAACCATGTAATGTACAAGCAGCACATCAGGACCATTTCGGGTGTTCAGTGTCCTGCTCAAGGACACATCAACACCAACTATGCAAGGACTATCTAATAAGGACAGGACGCCAAGACATGGCTTCCTGTCCTCATGGGAGGAAACAGACATGTGCAGTACAGACAAGGAAGTTTGACGCTTGGCAAACCATCCAAGAGACCAATGGCATGCATGGTTTGCTAGAATCAAACTTCCTGGAATGCACTGCGCATGTCTGTTTCCTCCCATGAGGACAGGAAGCCATGTCTTGGCGTTCTGTCCTTATTAGATAGTCCTTGCAACTATGGAGGAACCTGGGTTCGAACCGCCAGCCTTGCAGTTACCATCCAGTCAATCTACCCCTGAGCCACTGTGCCCTGTGAAACTCTGCAATGAAACTCTACTGCAGAATCATATCCTAAAAATAAGTCTCATTGGAACGATCAAACGCTGTTATACATTTGGCCCTCTCGAGTATATTGTTACAAACATGAGCTAATAGTAAAAAAGTTAAAAACAGCATCCGATTGTCATTTAGGTCTACAGTATTGTATGTTTGCACTCTGTTTTCATGCAATGTTAAAAGGGAATTCCACCCATTTTCAACTTTTTTTTTTTTTTCCGAGAGCGTACAAATGCAACCAAATGAACCCGTTAGGGTTCATTTGGTTCCATTTGTACGCTCTCGGAAAAAAAAAAGAAGCATCTAAAGAAATCCATTAACATGGCGAAAATAATTTCACCATGTTAGTGGTTTTCTTCAGAACTCCATTTCTTGGGAACACAGAATGGGGGAACTTTTTTCATCATGTCCACCCAACACCTCGAAAGTACATCAATGACATAGTAAAACGTTGAAAACGGGTGGACTTCCCCTTTAAAAACAACAACCAGCTCTAGAAATAAAGGTAGTCTCTCTACCTGAGCCTCCAGAGTAGCAAAACCGGTCCGTAGGTCCTGAAGTCCATCCTTCCATCGCTGCTGATGTCTCAACAGGTCTACGTTCATCAGAGTCACAACCTGACACACACACACGCACACACACACGCACACACGCACACAAATGGGTACACAAATACACAAACGCATAAGGCTAAAACTTCATACCTATGTGACATCACTGAAACCGACTGATATGCTTGTATAGTACGGTGTTCGTGTGTATAGTAAAGTGTTTGGCCCCCTTGAACTTTGTGACCTTTTGCCACATTTCAGGCTTCAAACATAAAGATATAAAACAAGTGGGACAAAATGTATTGGATATTTCAAACTTTTTTAACAAATAAAAAAGTGAAAAATTGGGCGTGCAAAGTTATTCAGCCCCTTTACTTTCAGTGCAGCAAACTCCAGTGTTGCCACACGTCCCGGACTTTCCTGATTGTCCCGGATTTTCATGGTCCGTCCAGGAAAAAATAAATTAAATTATTATTATTTTTTTTTTACATGGCCAAAACTAGAGACCGCAACTAACCTGACTTGCATCACTCACAGTCTCAGATCAGTATGATAGTCCTATTAAATTGTAGCGTGTCTGTACGTACCAGTGTTGCCAACTTGGCACATTTGTTGCTATATTTAAACTCTTTTCCAGACCCCCCTACCGCCAAAATTAGTTGAAAAACTCCTGGATCTAAATCTGTTTATCTAAAGATCACTGAGATGAGAAAAATTAAAACTGGACTGCTCCAGAAAGAGTTGGAAATTAATGGTTAAGTAGCCTAATTATTAATCTGATATGTAGACGAGCAATAAAATAATGAGAGCAGTAACATATCAGTGTAAAAGTGTGATATATTTCTGAGTGAGATGTTTAAAGAGGTGCGTTGCTTTTGACCAAAAGGCTGATAACCGCCACCGATAATAGGCCGCTGATTGGATGGTCAAAATGTCCAGGATTTTTTGTCAGACACATGTGGCATGTGGCAATGCGTCATGTGTGATGTTTACCTTCTCGATGAAGTCGGTGTGCCACTTGCGTAGCTTCCGGTTCTCTGTGGACAGTTTCTCCGCGGCTGACTGCAGTTTCCCGATGTAGAGCTCCAGCTCTCTGGGGTTGTCCCACGTGATCTGGACCTTCCCCCCAGACTCCTTGGACTGGGACCGAGGGTTCTGAAACAGAACCACACAGCCAGGCTTCAGTACTGGGCGATTCCAAAAGGAAAACATCAAACCTGACACTAGTTTTGTTTTTAATAAAAAATGTATTTCAAATTGCTTCACAGTCATCTGTCTTTTAAAGGGATTTTCATTAATTAAAAAAAAATCATGATGATGTGATCACATTCTGCAAATCCCATATGTCAGCGGGATTTTACAGCAATTGTCATTATTTCCGCTTTTCAATGCAGCTTAAAAGCTATCCAAACCCCACAGAAAACTCCAAACCACATTCAACGTTCAAAGTTCATTTTTTTTCTTCTGGTTGCAACTGAGATCATAAAAATCACACCCGTGCGAAATGAAGTGCTGCGTGTGTGGCTACAGTATACTAAAACACACTTCGTCCCATTGTGCTTGTTTCTCTGAACATGGCAACATCAACAATACACACTTCGTCCCATTGTGCTTGTTTCTCTGAACATGGCAACATCAACATGACTCCACGCATGCAGGCAGGGACAGACAGACAGACAGACAGACAGACAGACAGACACACACACACACAGACACACACACACGCACATCTTGTAAATCGTCTAAGGGAAGTGCTTGGCAGCACTTCATAAAAACTAAAAGATAAACTTTTTTTTTTTTCTTTTTTTCCACAAAACCTTTAAACTCAAAGACTTATTATGCTGTATAAGGGCCTTATTGGTAAGTACTAGTAGTGTATTAGTGTTGTACCTTGATAACCTGTTCAAAGGCCAGAGCCAGGCCCAGCATCATGGGTCTCTGAGAGGGGATCATGTACTAGTAGTGTATTAGTGTTGTACCTTGATAACCTGTTCAAAGGCCAGAGCCAGGCCCAGCATCATGGGTCTCTGAGAGGGGATCATCTGTTGGTCGATGGTGTTGTAGAAATGAGCCACCTGCAATACATACAACCACTATCATATTAGACTGCTCAACCCTCTGAAACATTCTAAATACATACTGTATATACACACACACCCGTGTGTATTATGTGTGTGGGTGTGTCATCATTTACAAATGCCACGTCATCATAAATATCACAACTGCACCCACATAATATGCACATAATGTGCTTCCCATACTACGTTTGCGTCAAAGACCCAAAGCCGATACGTGTTTGCCCGCAAAATTCACATAGAAAATAGTTAGTTCAGTATTTTCAAATATGTTGGGGTACTTTCAAAATAGTAGAAAAATAAATGTAATATAAAATATTCAAATTTCAAGTGGTTAAAATGACTATGATGGTGAAAATAACTACGCGTTGTGCTCTCTCTGTCTCACCTGTTTCAAGACTATAGCCTGCCTGTAGAACTTGTCTCTCTCTCTGTCTCACCTGTTTCAGGACTATAGCCTGCCTGTAGAACCTGTCTCTCTCTCTGTCTCACCTGTTTGAAGACAATAGCCTGTCTGCCTGTAGAACCTCTCTCTCTCTCCGTCTGTCTCACCTGTTTGAGGACTATAGCCTGTCTGTAGAACCTGTCTCTCTCTCTCTGTCTCACCTGTTTGAGGACTATAGCCTGTCTGTAGAACCTGTCTCTCTCTCCCTGTCTCACCTGTTTGAGGACTATAGCCTGTCTATAGAACCTGTCTCTCTCTCTCTGTCTCACCTGTTTGAGGACTATAGCCTGCCTGTAGAACCTGTCTCTCTCTCTGTCTCACCTGTTTCAGGACTATAGCCTGCCTGTAGAACCTGTCTCTCTCTCTCTGTCTCACCTGTTTGAGGACTATAGCCTGTCTGCCTGTAGAACCTCTCTCTCTCTCCGTCTGTCTCACCTGTTTGAGGACTATAGCCTGCCTGTAGAACCTGTCTCTCTCTCCCTGTCTCACCTGTTTGAGGATGACAGCCTGTCTATAGAACTTGCCTCTCTCTGTCTCACCTGTTTGAGGACTATAGCCTGCCTGTAGAACTTGTCTGCGGTGTTGGCAGCCTGCTGGATCTTGGCAGGGATGGGGAACCCCAGGGCAGAGAGCTGGCGGACCTCCCTGAGCAGACTGACCAGCCGGTCAGAGTACTGGATCTTCAGCCTGCCGTCCACGTGGTCCAGGTCCATCACACGGTTACTGGCCTGAAGGCTGGAGACAAGACAAGACACGATGAGTAGCTAACACTTGCCCGCTTGCCCGAGGCAAGTAAAAAAAAAAGTCGGGCAAGTGAAGACTGCTATCTGGTTGCCCGATCGGGCAAGTATGCAACTTAGTTCACTATAACACAACACAAGATTATATTTGTCTTGAAGAGCTCTGCCTCTGCATCTTTCCCTGCTTTGTAGCTATCTCTCCTATCTCTCTCCCAGGTCCATTTGGTTCCAAACTATCACTTTGCTGGTGTCATGGACCCCTGAGTCCGTGACCACTATGGGAACCACTGTGGGAACCACTGATTTACAAGTGTAATATTTACTGTAGCTGATTGTGACTTAAGCAAAACATAGTCTTCGATTGCGAAAGGAAATGTTTAACACGTCCAAGTAGAATTTAAAATGTTAAATTTACGATATATTTTGGGGGCAAGTGACCATGACCTGAGGGCAAGTAGAACCTGACTTGCACTTGCCCGATGGGCAAGTGCCTCGGAGACCTTAGTGTCAACCCCTGGATTTGCTTACCCCAGGACACGATATCATATCGATATTTAGAGTTCTGAATCAATTTATATTGTGATTCTTAGTTATGCTGTGATTCAATTCGATATATATCGCATTTTTTAGTCAAAGGTCTGTGCTTATATAAATTATACGAGAACATTTTAAAGTGGAATTCCACCAATTTTCAAGAGGACGTACAAATGGAACCAAATGGACCCGTTAGGGTCCATTTGGTTCCATTTGTACACCCTCAGAAAAAAAAATGTAAACAATATGGACCATGACAAGTTCAATCAACTACAACATTTTAATGCAATATTGAACAATATAAATAAAAAAAAGTTCAATCCTACACATCAATGCAGCCTGATAACATCAGTCAGTCTTTCTGACATGAACACATTAATGAATAGAACCTACATAAATATTAAAAAAAAATCGATCTTGAACCTGGCGATTCGATATCAACATCATGGCATTAAGAAATGCGATATATTGGCATATAGATTTTTTTTGCCCAGCCCTAATGATGAGGCTACAGCTGCTTCTCTTCTGACTGTAACCATGGCTATAGAGATGCGCAGTGACGTCACCAGCCCTGTTCCACTAGTGGATTCCTCATTCATTTTTCTCATAGACTTTTCGAAAATGGTTAATAAAAACACGATTGTGCCGCGGCAAAAGCCAACTCGGGTCGTGACAAATCATGACAACAAACACAATATCGTCATATAATATATAATTAGGAAGGAGCAGAAAACGGCATGATAAGACTTTTTGTTTCGTTTTTCATCTTAGAAATTATTTTATTGTCCCAAAAGTTTGTGTGTGTCATCATGATTCGTCACGACTCGAGTTGGCTTTGTCCGCGGCGTAATCGTCTTGATATAAATTATTTTCGAAAAGTCTATGAGAAAAATGAATGAGGAATCCACTAGTGGAACAGGGGCGGTGACGTCACTGCACATTTCTATAGAGCAGTGCAGTCCCACTCCCTCAATCGGGTCATGACAAATCAATGAAATCACGATGACACACACAATCTTTTGGGACAGTCAAATAATTTCTAAGACGGAAAATGCAACAAAAAGTGTTGTATCCTGCTGTTTTCTACTTCTTGCTAATTGTTAGTGATTCATTTATTTTTATTTATGTATTTATTTAGAGAGTGTACAAATGGTACCAAATGCACCCATTAGGGTTCATTTGTTTCCATTTCAGAAGACAATCTTGAAAATGGGTGAGAATTTCCCTTTAAGAAG
This sequence comes from Benthosema pterotum, assembly GCA_039105355.1. NCBI lineage: Eukaryota > Metazoa > Chordata > Actinopteri > Myctophiformes > Myctophidae > Benthosema > Benthosema pterotum. The sequence goes on from CM076977.1 coordinate 7,417,932, forward strand.
AACATTATGAAATGTACCACATTTGATTGAGTTTGGAAGCGTTATCGGTAAATCCTCGAATGGGCTGTTGACTGATCCGCAACAAGCACAGTGGCGCTGTGGCTTAGTTGGTTAAAGCGCCTGTCTAGTAAACAGGAGATCCTGAGTTCGAATCTCAGCAGTGCCTTTTCTCTACCATCCACACATGGAGATAAGGTTTGATCTGAAACTACATTCCTGGTGCTGGATTTGACACTGTGAAACAAGTCAGGTGACATCTGGCGCTGTGGCTTAGTTGGTTAAAGCGCCTGTCTAGTAAACAGGAGATCCTGAGTTCGAATCTCAGCAGTGCCTTTTTAGTTCAATTCAAAGGAGCAAACTCTCATGAGATTTGTCAGGAGTCAGGAAGAGTCTCTTTGTAATATTATGCAATGTGACATACAACAGATAGGCGGCTCTGAGAGGAGAAAACCATGACTACTTAGGAGACCATTTTTAGGCTTTTTAGTTCATTTCACTTATAGTGGCACCAATGCAAGGTTGCGTATCTTCGTAAACAGCCAGCCAGTCAGCACCACAGAGCTATGACCTGATGACCGACCGGTGTCTGGGGAAAAGCAAAAGCGGTTGTTTTCATATACTAGGACCTTAGCCGTTGCGAATAATATATGAACACCAAATGATGCACAGTGTAAAGTGAATTAAGAGATCATAACAGTGTGGGTATTGAATTAATAGATTATAGCAATGATCATGTACATTTCTGCTTGCTTTAAGGTAATTGTGACTGTGATAATACTTGGTCATGGGGGAATTGGAAAACAATTGTGGCAAAGTAAGGGTGGCCAGGAACGTGTTGATGAATCGGATTTTACTTTTGTTGCATTAAAGTAGCTGTTTCTGTGGACAGTCATCATGAAGCCACTGGCAAAGGGGAGTGTAATAACTGTGTGTGTGTGTGTGTGTGTGTGTGTGTGTGTGTGTGTGTGTGTGTGTGTGTGTGTGTGTGTGTGTGTGTGTGTGTGTGTGTGTGTGTGTGTGTGGGGGGGGGGGGGGGGGGGGGGGGGGCTAGCTTCATTGCAGTACGCGTCGCGATCACACACACACGCGCGCGCGGAAGTAAACATCATATCATGTGAATACAGCGGTCGGTGAGCTAGTAAAGCTGCTGTACCGGACCAAACGCGCAGCGCTGAGAGTGGCACAATACGATGTGCCCATGCAGGGAGTGGTGAAGAAGTTAGGCGATCGTCGGAATGCAACCTGTCCTTGTGCGCCTGGTCTCTCTTCCACGCAAGAGTGGGCTGTTGTTAGCTTGTAGATCTTCTTGTTTTTGGCGAACACCGCCGTTGTACGATAGAATAAATGTAGTCGAAAATGCAATAGCCCTGAGCGGGGGCGTGCCTCCTCCTCCTCCTCCTCCTCCTCCTCCTCCCCAACACCAACACCGCGGCCCGGGCCCGGGCCACTATCAGCTGCGTTGCTGGTGTAGCAGTGGAAATATGGCAATGGGGTAACAGCGATAACGGTGGCCTGTGAATTGTGTAACGTTAGGGGGCCCCGTCGGACTTTCCCATATAAACTTAATGGGGAAAATTGCATGCACAAATAAATTAATTATTAATCAAGGATGTGTTAATTTGAAAAAAAGGGCTTTGTGAATCTCTTGCTAATATTATGCTCAATGACTGTGCGAGAAATCAGAGTGATTGATGCAGTCAGCGATGAGTCGTGCCTGTTTCAGACATTCATTCAGACAGACATTTCCTTAGCTATACTGTAGTATTGATTGATTGATAGTATTGAAATGAAAATGTGTGCGGGGCTACATGAAATTAATAAAAATAAATAACGACACTTTAGTGGCGCCCCTCTTTCGACGACCCTCTTAAACATTCCATTCTACAGCTGGGCCTGGTTTAATCTGAAACCGCATTCCTGGTGCTGCATTTGACACTGTGAAACGGTTTAAGTGACATCTGGCGCTGTGGCTTAGTTGGTTAAAGCGCCTGTCTAGTAAACAGGAGATCCTGAGTTCGAATCTCAGCAGTGCCTTTTCTATTGTGCGTCCAAATGGATTTGATAAGAAAAAAAAATCAACTGTTTGATTGAACCCACGGTTCAATGTACGACCTGCTCTGAATTTTGGGTGAATGGGATCCACAATCTGTGTAAAGTGCCTTGGATAAAGAAGGTATATAAATGCACTATTTACCAGGGGTTGACACTAAGGTCTCCGAGGCACTTGCCCATCGGGCAAGTGCAAGTCAGGTTCTACTTGCCCTCAGGTCATGGTCACTTGCCCCCCAGTGGTCCCTGAGAGGCTTCCAGGTGGTCCCCAGTTAAGTTGGTTAACCAGATGTAACTCTTGAGAACGTAAGAATGAAACCAAATGGACCCTTGCGGGTCCATTTGGTTTCAATTTTTACACTCTCAAGAGTTAAAATTCATCATCTTAATTAGCCCCAAGTCTACACAACAAGAGAATGTAGAAGATTAATGGTCATTTTGATGTGTATTTCAGATGTGTATGTTAAAGAATTGTGGATAGCTAGAAAGCAGGGAAAGCAGGGAAAGACACAGAGGCAGAGTGCAATGACTGCCTTCAAGACAAATTTATCTTGTGTTGTGTTATAGTGCACTAAGTTGCACACTTGCCCGATCGGGCAACCAGGTAGCAGCCTTCACTTGCCCCACCATTTTTTTACTTGCCCCAGGCAAGCGGGCAAGTGTTAGTGTCAAGCCCTGATTTACCACTGTTTTGAAGGGTACACTTTTGTCTACAGTTGATACATTGCAGATAGAAAGAAGATAAATTCATTATTAGATTGAACGTTTGGTTCCCACCTGACTCCAGACTTGGGGTCAGCCAGTCCGGAGAGCATGTCTCTGGACCAGTCTTCAAACTGCTCCTGTTCGTAGGCCCTGAGGAGCTCCAGAAGGTCGTCACAGAACCGCAGGAACCCCCGGAACCCCGACAGGTCCGAGAGCAGCGCCTCCGCAATACGGTTCGAGTCCTCCACCTGAAGAGAGGAAAAACACCAAAACAACAACAACTTGGATTAGCACACCCAAAAAAGAATAGCCATAAATCAGGGGTTTTAAACAGGTGGTTTGGGGACCACCAGTGGTCCCTGAGAGGATTCCAGGTGGTCGGTCCCCAGCTAAATGAAGGACAGTTGATAACCAAATGTACCCTTATAGATCTGTAACTCTTGAGAGAGTAAAATGAAACCAAATGGACCCGATAGGGTCCATTTGGTTTCATTTGGTTTCTCATCTGAATTACTTAATTTTCAAGAATCTACACAATTAGAAAATATAGAAGAATTGTTATTTTGACCAACATTTTGCCAGTTTATCTTTCCTAAATTGTAGACAAAAACTCGAAAATCCTGGCTTTTGGGTCCAAGACATTAAACTTAACATCAGAGGTGATCCGTGGCTAAAATGCTGAATAAACAGTGGGCCATGGTATGAAAAAAGTTGAAAACTACTGCCATAAACAGACCAAAACAATAGGATAGTAGCGACAATAATCAAAGTGAAGTAGACTGTTGTACAACACATCCAGAAACACCTGCCTTGTGTATGAACTGTCGCACCCAGACGATGTTGTTCACCACCTCCGGGAGATTCCGTCCAATCAGAGGGCCGTTCTTGTCGCCCGGGGCGCCGTGGCAACGACCCTCAAAGTCACTCCTCAGGCCTGAAGTCAATGAACGAGGGAAGAAGTTAGGAACGAGTGTTCCTAAATTGTGATCCAGTGTACACGCCTATCGACCGGATGACGATTTAGGCAGAGCCAGAGAGTCTAGTGACTGTCCATATTAAAAAAAAAAATCCCCCAATTTTGTATTTCCTAAAAAAATGGAGGAAAAAAAATCATTAACATGGTGAAATACATCTGATGACATCACCAAGACGTATTTCATCATGTTAATGATTTTTCTTTCAGACCCCTTTTTCCTGAGAGGGTACAAATGGTTTACATTTGTACCCTCTCAGGAAAATGGGTGGAATTCCCCTTTAACCAATCTATCGTGTCTCGCTTTTTCCAAACAAGAACGGGTGAAGTTCTTGAAAAAAAAGTGTGATCTTTCCGAAGAAAAGTTTGGACGTCGGAGAAAGTATGAACTGGGCTTAACACAATGTGAGTGAGGTTTTGGTTGTTACTGTGAAATTGGTTTTGGTTGTTGTGCTGAAATATCGTTATCGTGACAATATCGTATACTTCCTCCCTCCTTCCGGGAGGAAAAACGGGTCGCAGGACTAAAATGTTAACTGACTTATATAGCTGCTTCATTCCCCCAAAAAACAAACACAAGATAAAAACAAAAAGCCCGTCTGATAATCAGTTGAGACAAATAAAAGCTAAGATTAATACCGTATTTTCCGGACTATAAGGCGCACTTAAAAGCCTTTAATTTTCTCAAAAATCCATAGTGAGCCTTATAATCCAGTGCGCCTTATATATGGATTGGTTGACTGCAGTAGCTTCTATTCTATATTAACTGTAGTAGCTTCTATTCACTGCGCCTTATAATCCAGTGCGCCTTATATATGAAATCAGTTTTAAAAGGTGCGCCTTATAATCCGGTGCGCCTTATAGTGCGGAAAATACGGTACTTGAGGATATACATTATAAGTTCTGATTTTTGCCCTTTACTTTTTTATTCATTCATTTTTGTTTTTTGTTTTTGTTTTCAGCTGCAGTTACAGTATCACGATATATCATTGATGAATTTCACGCAATATACTGATATATCGCAAATATTGCAATATATCAAATATCATGATATATTCATTATCGAAGGCCTAATATCGCCACCTATATCGTATTGTGAGGTACCAATATCGTCCCAGCCCTAGTTCTTACCCTTATTGTAGTCCAGCAGTCTGGCCAGCAGCGTCTCTCTCTCTGACTGCAGCTCCTTGCTGACCGTGGGCCGGCGGATCAGCTCCTTATGCTTCTGGAACACCTGCAGCAACTAGAACACATACAGTATGGGTGTCAAACTCTGGCCCGCGGGCCAAATTTGGCCCACTGTGTAACTTAATTTGGCCCTTGAGACATTATCAGATTAAAGGGGAAGACCATGGGTGGTCTTCCCCTTTAATTTGATAATTTCAACATTTTTTTTAATAATTTCAACATTTTAATATGTCACTAATATACCTTAGAGAGGTTGTGTGGACATGATAAAAAAAAGTTCCCCCAATTCTGTATTTCAAAAAAAGGGAGGTCTGAAAAAAATCATTAACATGGTGAAATACATCTGACGACATCATCAAGGTGTATTTCACCATGTTAATGATTTTTCTTTCAAACGCATTTTTCCTGAGAGTGTCCATTTGTACCCTCTCAGGAAAATTTTGAAAATGGGTGGAATTGCACTTTAAAAGGTTAGTTCGTTCAAACTTGGCCCACGGCTTTGTTCAGTTTTAAATTTTGGCCCACTCTGTATCCGAGTTTGACACCCCTGACATACAGTATGCATTACTATACTTGACAAGAAAAGAATACCTGGCCTGGATAATAAGCCAGACCAATTCATGATTTTTTTTTTCTTTTTTTTTTTTTTTGTTTTTTTTTTTTTTTTTTTTGTGACCTGTCCACTGGTCCCTATTAAATCTCATTCGAGTGGCCGTTGTGCGTATTTTTTCCCTGTGATTCAAGGACTGGCTTCCCTGCTTTTGGAGCCGTTTGTACTGGTTGGAAATCCAATCCCAGCACCTGATTGGCCAGCAGCCCTGTCACTCACTTCGTTTCACTTCATTATTCTTTAAAGAAGCGTCAGGTTTTAGGTATTATAAACATCACCATCCGACATACAGTATTTTACTGCTGGTAACACACATCGGGCGTGTTTGTTTTGTGAGCAACCAGGCTAACACGTTAGCCATAAAAATGACAACATGACAACAATGTTGTCTGCCTTCTAAATAGACCCGCGCAGTGACGCCACCGCCCTGGTTCCGGAAGTGTTTTCCCCATTCATTTTTTCTAAAATAACGACGGTTTCGCCGTGGACAAAGCCAACTCGGGTCGTGACAAATCATGACGACACACACAATATCATGATATGATATCTAATTAGCAAGAAGTAGAAAACGGCAGGATACAACACTCTTTGTTGCGTTTTTCATCTTAGAAATGATTTGATTGTCCAAAAAGATTGTGTCTGTGTCATCGTGATTCGTTACGACCTGAGTTGGCTTTGTCCGCGGCGTAATCGTCTTTACAGTATATAAATAATTTTCGAAAAGTCTATGAGAAAAATGAATGGGGAATCCACTTCTGGAACAGGGGCGGTGACGTCACTGCGCAGGTCTATACGCCAGACCAAATCATGATGTTTTTTTGTGGCCTGTCTACTGGTCCCTAATAAATCTCATTCGAGTGGCCACTGTGTGTGTGTGTGTGTGTGTGTGTGTGTGTGTGTGTGTGTGTGTGTGTGTGTGTGTGTGTGTGTGTGTGTGTGTGTGTGTGTGTGTGTGTGTGTGTGTGTGTTAGGGCATTAACTAAATATTCGACTATTCGATTATTCGACTAGCAAACCACTATAGTGATTGTTGGTTGATTGCTTATTTTTCATGTCATTTTTCAGGCAATGTTTCAATAAGAATCCCAGAACTGTTTCAAGCCCAAAATCGCACGTTTTGACTACCAAAGTATTCGATTCAACTACCAAAAAACATGTTTTGTTTATGCCCTAGTGTGTGTGTGTGTGTGTGTGCGCGTGCGTGTGTGCGTGTGTGTGTGTGAGTGTGTGAGAGAGAGTGTGTGTGTGCGTGTGCGTGTGCGTTTCATTACCTGTTGTGGGTTGTCCTGGACGTCAGGGATGTAGCTCTTCAGTCTCTGAGCGACTTCCCGCTCCGACGGAGCGATGGATCGCTCATACTGGGCTACAGCAGCCTTCCACAGAGGCTGCAACAACACACAGTTTCAATTCAAATGGCTTTAACACTAAATCAGGGTTTTCAACCTTTTTGATCCCAGGGACCACAACTTATTCAGCATTTGAGCCACGTACCACCATTTGAGGACACTTTAGCCCCACAGACCCAAAACTAAAGATTTGTTTTGCTTTTGTCCACAATTCTAGGCTAGATTTGGGGAAACAAAACAGTCAAACATACAGATCAAAATGACCATTAATCTTCTCTACATTCTCCAGTTGTGTAGACTTGGGCTAATTCACATGATGAATATTTCAACTCTTGAGAGCGTAAACATGAAACCAAATGGAACCTTGCGATTCTTTGCGGTTCCACCTTTTTACGCTCTCAAGAGTTACGTCTGGTTAACCAACTTGGCTGGGGGCCACATGGAACCATCTCAAGGACCACTGGTGGTCTCCGTACCACTGGTTGAAAACCACTTCCCTTTCAGCCTCTAATCAAAAGCCTTGCGCCCAACGTGGGGCTCGAACCCACGACCCTGAGATTAAGAGTCTCATGCTCTACCGACTGAGCTAGCCGGGCCTGGTGGCACTATGACACACACACCTCACTTGCTTCTGACCTTTGCACTTTTCAAACGTGGCTCTTCTTCAGACTGAAGTGTGAACTCTGTTTGCATCGACACCCGACACCCACTTTCACAACTCTCACCACTCTCAAGTTGGTCCCTCGCTTGCGAAGATTGCCAGGTGGTTTAAACATCACAATTCGTCAAGTTATGATGACAAGCCAGTATTGCAACTTCATGCCGAGCAACAGCGGACATCAAACAGTTACATTTGTTTAACCAACTGTCCATCATTTAGCCTGGGGACCACCTGGAAGGACCACTGCTGGTCCCCGGGCCACCTGTTGAAAACCCCTGCAACAACACTAAATAATGGCATATAGTAAGTTGCCACTAGAGTTCTCAACGGGCCTGAAAATTGAGGCCCGGCCCTAACACCGATCAGGCCCAAAGCCCAGCCCGGCCCGGCCCGACCAATTAGCATAGTTTTTAGACCCGACCCGGGCCTAAAATCTCGGGTCGGGTCGGGCCTAGTCGGGTTTGGGTAGAATTTGAGCACTCTACACTGAGTAAAAGCGAAAATACCAACCAGCACCATCTTCATAAGAGGTAAATACAGTACACAGACAGACAGACAGAACAGAAGTGTTATTTTAATCATAATAAAATAATTCAATATATATTGCTTTTTTCATGTAGCCCTAAGCCCGACCCGGCCCTACTGATCTGCATACATTTTAGGCCCGAGCCCGACCCCCTGTCGGGTCGGGTCGGCAGGGTTCTTACAGGTTTCTTAAAGTAAAATTTAAGTCTTTTTAAGACCTTTTTAAGACTATTTATATAAAACGTAATACCCAGGGGCGGATGTAACATTTCCTAATTGGGGGGGGCAGAAGAAAATGGTATTGGGGCGGCTTCATCACCCGTGTCGCTTCGCGCCACGGGTGATGAAGCCGCACCCATACCATTTTCAGTTACAGGACTTTTATTAGTCAAGTAAAGCATCAATAATATCAGTTGTTGTTGAAGTTGCAACAGACACGCAGCATGCATAAAGCTAAAGGTCTGACTCAGAGAGTTTTACGTTTTCTCGGTGCATAACAGGGAAATCAAAGTTTACGCCGCAGCGTTTTCTGGCTACGTTATTTAAACCAAACGCGTGATTGTCAGATGAAAATTTGGAGGAGCAATGCGACACGTAGAAATTATGAACTGCGCAAAATTTAAGACTAGATATAAAAATTCAAGACTTTTTAAAGTCTTTTTAAGGTATTATTTTCAAATTCGTAAATTCAATGCTTTTAAGACTTTTTAAGATTCCGCGGGAACCCTGGGTCGGGCCTGGTCGGGTTCGGGCAGAGTTTGAGAACTCTAGTTGCCACATCACATACTCATTGATAACTGCACACAGACACTCTGTACTGTATGTCCTACCTCAGTGTAAGGGTTGTAGTGCAGCGGGTTGAGTCCAGAGAAGGGCTCGAACACGCGGCTTGGGGTCAGGGCCTGCTGCTTGGCGGCTGGCAGCAGACGCAGCAGCTTCTCGTGGACCGTACGGAGGGTCAGAACCTGGTACACACAGAGGAGGACAGCAGACATCATGTTGTGCCCAAATTTGGATATTTGTTATACCGTAATTTCCGGACTACAAACCGCACCTGAATATAAGCCGCACCAGCTAAATTTGGGGCAAAATACAGATGTTTTCCTTGTATAAGCCGCACCAGGCAATAAGCTTCATGTTAGAGCAATGTTTTTCAACGTTATTGATACCAGGGGGCACTATTTACTCAACAGACCCCAAAACTAAAGATCTCTTTTGGTTTTTTTCACAATTCCAGGATAGATTTTCGCAAACAAAAGAGGCAAAACATCCAAATGAGATCAAAATGAACATGACTTATGACTTATTAATTAAGTGGAGCTAATTTAGATGGTGAATATCATAACTCTTGAGTGTAAACATGAAACCAAATGGACCCGCAAGGGTCCAATTGGTTTAATGTTTACGCTTTCTAAGAGTTACATCTGGTTAACCAACTTTCCATCATTTAGTCTGGGGACCACCTGGAACCCTATGGGACCACCTGTTGAAAACCCCCGTTACCTGTAAAATCCATAGATTGGATCCGTAGAAGCATGTGAAAAAAGTAGTGGCTTATAGTCCAAAAATTACGGTATATGAATTCAAGCCAGAATATCATGGTTGAATCATACAAGTGCATGTATTATTACATGTACCGGATTTATACAAACCAAATAGCCAACCTCCAATGCATGGTTATATAAACTAAAACTCCAGCCAAGTAATTTAAGTTAACTCAAATTAATAAAAACTAAAAATCAATTTGAAAAAATATAACTAAACTAAAACTACGCTAAAATTACTACTAAACTACTACTCTAAAAACTTTTTTTTGTTCTACTGACTCTGATTTTTTTTTTTTTTTAATCATGTACCTGTAAAAAAAAACAATAATCTCAATCTAAAACTAAGCATTTTCCCCAAAATAAAAGTGAAATAAAAACTTGCAAACCCGCTCTAAAAACAAACTAAAACTAACTGAATTAGAAAATAAAATGCAAAACACTGCTCCAAGATCACTGCATGTCACATCCGGGACACATTGTGAGCTTGTAGGTCCGTTGTTTGTGTCATGCACTACGTCAGGGGTTTTCAACAGGTGGTCCCGGGACCACCAGTGGTCCTTGAGAGGGTTCCAGGTGGTCCCCAGGCTAAATGATGGAAAGTTGGTTAACCACATGTAACTCTTGAGAGTGTAAAAATGAAAACCCCTGCACTACGTCATTAGCATAAGTTAAGCTTGATTGTGACACACAGTCGTACACCACACATACAATAATCACACTGTACAGGGGTTGACACTAAGGTCTCGGAGGCACTTGCCCATTGGGCAAGTGCAAGTCAGGTTCTACTTGCCCTCAGCTCATGGTCACTTGCCCCCCAAAAATATATTGTAAATTTTGCAGATGTAACTCTTGAGAACGTAAAAATGAAACCAAATGGACCCTTGCGGGTCCATTTGGTTTCATTTTTACACTCTCAAGAGTTAAAATTCATCATCTTAACTCATTCAGCGCGATCGGATTTTCTTTGTTTTCTTTCCACTGCCGCGGCTCAAACCAGTTCGATCGGTAAAAAAGCCCTTATTTTGAAGCTCAGATCTCCTAAACAGGATGTGCTGTTTCTGTTATGCTGTGTCTGTTGTCTTGCCTAATCGATCATCTGGCGATGTACCCAAAAACATCCGGGTCACAAGTCAGGAAGAGCTGTGTAGCCCTGGCTGCTTAACCCATGCGCCAGCGACATTGAGGGGGCAAACCGGAGGAGAGCCGTTTGAATGCATTGGGCTGAATGCATGTCAATGGGAAGGGAAAAAAAAAAGTTGTCCCCAATTCTGTCCCAAATGAAAGTCAGCAACGGGATGATCATCAGACGATGCGCACGGACTAATAGTTGGATTAAAGAATGAAATCTACATCTCGTCGTGATACGAGCCGTCCGCGTGACCGGCGGGGGGGTCTCCACGGGATGTCCACGAGCAGCTCGAGAACGGCGCTTTAAGAATTAATTAGCCTAGGTCTACACAACTAGAGAATGTAGAAGATTAATGGTCATTTTAATGTGTATGTTAATTTGCCTGTTTTGTTTCCCAAATCCAGCCTGGAATTGTGGATAGCTAGAAAGCAGGGATAGACACAGAGGCAGAGCGCAATGACTGCCTTCAAGACAAATGTATCTTGTGTTGTGTTATAGTGCACTAAGTTGCACACTTGCCCGATCGGGCAACCTGGTAGCAGTCTTCACTTGCCCCACCATTTCTTTTTACTTGCCCCGGGCAAGCGGGCAAGTGTTAGTGTCAAGCCCTGCACTGTATATTCTTATCAGTTCAGGGTTCCTACAGGTTTCTTAAAGTAAAATTTAAGTCTTTTTAAGTCCATTTATATAAAACTTAATACCCAGGGCGGATGTAACATTTCCCAATTGGAGGGGCAGGAGAAAATGGTATGGGGGCGGCTTCATCACCCGTGTCGCTTCGCGCCACGGGTGATGAAGCTGCACCCATACCATTTTCAGTTACAGGACTTTTATTAGGCAAGTAAAGCATCAATAATAACATCAGTTATTGTTGAAGTTGCAACAGACACGCAGCATAGATAAAGCTAAAGGTCTGACTCAGAGAGTTTTCTGTTCTCTCGGTGCGTAATCGAGAAATCAGTTACCTGATTGATAAGTTTACGCCGCCGTTTTCTGGCTATGTTATTTAAACCAAACGCGCGGTTGACAAATGACAATTTTGAGGAGCAAAGTGACACGTAGAAATTACAAACTGCGCAAAATTTAAGACCTAGATATAAAAATTCAAGACTTTTTAAGGCATTATTTTCAAATTCGTAAATTCAATGCTTTTAAGACTTTTAAGATCCCGCGGGAACCCTGCAGTTTTCCCAATCCATGTTACCTCTTCCAGTCTGAGTGCCAGACAGTGCAGGCTGTGTGGACGGTGCTCCTCTCCCTTCCAGGGATGGGGTGCATGTCTCTTCCATACCTGGGGAACCAACGCACAGTCCAACGGCAAAACCATCAGGAAAACATTTGAACCGTGTATAGGTTTGTAAATCATCCTGTTCACCCGTTTCGTCCTGGCATTGTAGATTTTACAAAACATTTGCTATGAAAGAACATACTGAAAGGTCTGTGCCGCATTCTCACATTCTCCCCCCAAAAATAGCAGGTGTTCACGGCTCAAAGCAGGGCTGTCTTACTGAGACAACATGTAGATCAGGGTTCCTCAATTAACTTTGCTCGAGGGCCATATTTTGAAGTGCCAGACAGCCTGCAATATGATTAAGGAGAAAAAAAAAGTTTTTTCTTTTTTTTTTTAGAAAATACCTCCGCGGGCCACTAGGGGGCGCCGCGGGGGCCGCAAATGGCCCGCGGGCCGCCTATTGAGGAAGCCTGATGTAGATACTGGGCTCACTGCTGAAATCCAAAATATCTAAAACTGCATATTACATACATAAAGCCCCCAAGAAAATTGTTCTAAGTCTTCTAAATATCAGTATCAGTAACATATATTCTTTTGAATAAAATCATGAACTATCCCTCCTGCCGACTACACACACACACAGTCAGATGATTGACAGTACCTGTCTGGTCAGGTGTTCGCAGGCCGCCACCCACTGCTCACAGATGACTGCGGCCACTTTCAGGTTCTCTCTCACAGAGAGGAACGGCTCCTCCAGAACCTTCACACCACTGAGCTTCCTCTGGACGTACCTGCCCAGAGTGTCACCTGTATACACACACACGAGACAGATATAATAATTTCTTTCTCACAGAACTCCACTCCAATTTCGAACGCTGTGTGGGTGGTGGTCACCCGGGGCAGGGGTTGACACTAAGGTCTCGGAGGCACTTGCCCATCGGGCAATTGCAAGTCAGGTTCTACTTGCCCTCAAGTCATGGTCACTTGCCCCCCAAAAATATATTGTAAATTTTGCATTTAAGTTTACTTCCTACTTGGGTGCTTTAGACCAGGGGTTTTCAACACATGGTCCCTGAGAGGGTTCCAGGTGGTCCCCAGTTAAGTTTGTTAACCAGGTGTAACTCTTGAGAACGTAAAAATGAAACCCTTGCGGGTCCATTTGGTTTTATTTTTACACTCTCAAGAGTTAAAATTCATCATCTTAATTAGCCCAGGTCTACACAACTAGAGAATGTAGAAGATTAATGGTCATTTTGGTCTGTATGTTAATTTGCCTGTTTTGTTTCCCAAATCTAGCCTGGAATTGTGGACAGCTAGAAAGCAGGGAAAGACACAGAGGCAGAGTGCAATGACTGCCTTCAAGACAAATTTATCTTGTGTTGTGTTATAGTGTACTATGTTGCACACTTGCCCGATCGGGCAACCAGGTAGCAGCTTTCACTTGCCCAACCATTTTTTTTACTTGCCCCGGGCAAGGGGGCAGGTGTTAGTGTCAAGCCCTGCTGTGTGGAGTGGTGGTGTGGTGTGTTGCCTCACCGATGACGTCCATGAGTCTCATCATGCGTGTCTCAGGGTACGGCTCCTGGTCCGTCTGTCTCCACACGTCATCCAGGATGTCTCTGCTCTGTTCTACCAGGTCCACCACATCGGACAGAGACAGGCCGTCCAAACCGCCGTACTCCTGGGAGGAAAAATAATACAATCTTGTTGATTCATTAATCTGATTTTTCTTTTTACCCAGTTAACTCATGCACACACTGACTCAAACCACTGAGCATTTTCTCATTGAAAAAAAAAGAAATGGGTAGAACACATTTTTACAGAGACATATAACTGTGAAGGATCTACAAGAATTGGGGGATTATAGATCAGGTGTTTTGATAAATATTTAACAGATCATTTTTTCCCAGATTCTGTTTCTTTTTAAATGTTCAAACATGGCATATTTTGGAGATACCGTAATTTCCGGATTATAAGCCGCTACTTTTTTCACATGCTTTTGACCCTGCGGCTTATACAACGGTGCGGCCAATCTATGGATTTTCCAGGTTCCAGGTGGGCTCCGCAAACTAAATAATAGAAAGTTGGTTAACCCAGATGTAACTCTTTGAGAGCGTAAACATGAAACCAAATGGACACTTGCGGGTCCATTTGGTTTCATGTTTACGCTCTCAAGAGTTATGATATTCACCATATAAATTAGCACCACTTAATTAATAAGTCATAAGTCATGTTCATTTTTCTCTAATTTTGATGTTTTTGCGAAAATCCATCCTGGAATTGTGAACAAAACCAAAATAAATCTTTAGTTTTGGGGTCTGTGGGGTGAAGATGTTGTTAAATTGTGAAAAAGTCAAAAACCACTGTTCTAACATGAAGCAACTGACTATAAGCCTGGTGCGGCTTATATTCAGGTGCGGCTTATAATCCGGAAATTACGGTAGTTTGAATGGTGATTAATCATGATTAAATTCATTTTGAAGCTGCGATTAATCAGGTTAAGAATCAAATCATTTGTAGTGGCAACATGACACATAGCAATGATTATAGGATCATGAACAAAACATAACACACAAGGCTGAGTACTGTACTTTTAGACTGACATTGTGTAGATATTCTTTGATTGAAAGTCTGCAGTCAGAATAAGCCTAAACACCATGCATTGCTTTAAAAGGATCCCTGGCTATAGACAAATATGCCTTAAAACACTACATTCCCCTTCTATAACTAAAACATGCAGAACACCTTCAATACTTTATTTCTTTCATAAATAAAGAATGTTTCACTCAATAGGAGGTGCTCCTGTCGCAGGACGATGATGTCACAGAGCATGTTCATCCATATATTCCATAGAGCTAGATCACACATGGACATGTGACATCATCATCCTGAGTCAGGAGCAGTTCCTGTTGAGTGAAATATTCTCTATTTATGAAAGAAATAAGATGGCATTGGTGTTTTTATTTGTTTATTTTAATTCTATAGGGAAAGTATAATGTTTTAAGCGATGTTTATCTTATTAGTCCTTTTAAGCTCCATGATCCTTTTAAGAATAGAATAGACTTTTATTTGTCACTGCACACAAAGGTTCACACAATTGCACACAACAAAATTACGAGCTCCATGATCCACACTGACCTTCTCAATGGGTTTGAAGAGACTGGAGAAGAAAGCAGCTCTCTCCTTCACACCGCTCCTCTCCCCAGACTGGCACACATCTGACCAGTACTGGAACTCATCCGTAGGGGTCAGGATACCTAAAACAACATTATACTAATTACTTTATTTGGTTAACCAGGGGTTTTCAACCTTTTTGATACCAGGGCCCACCATTTATTCAGCATTTGAGCCACAGAGGACAGCCATTTCATGACATTTTAGCCCTACAGACCCCCAAAAACTAAAGATTTATTTTGCTTTTGTCAACAATTCTAGGCTGGATTTCGGAAACAATACAGGCAAACATACAGATCAAAATGACGACTAATCTTCTAGTTGTGTAGACTTGGGCTAATTAATATGGTGAATATTTTGACTCTTGAGAGTGTAAAAATGAAACCAAATGGAGCCGCAAGGGTCCATTTGGTTTCATTTTTGCGTTCTCAAGAGTTACATCTGGTTAAAACAACTTAGCTGGGGACCACCTGGAACCCCCTTCAAGGACCACTGGTCACAATGTGGTGATGATCAGCCAGTGGTTTTCCACCAGTGGTCTTTGAGAGGGTTACAGGTGGTCCCCAGGCTAAAGGATGGAAAGTTGGTTAACTCTTTGAGCGCGTGAACATGAAACCAAATGGACTCTTGCGAGTCCATTTGGTTTCATGTTTACACCCTCAAGAGTTAAAATATTCATCATGTGAATTATCCCTTAAGTCTACACAACTAGAGAATGTAGAAGATTTAAGGTCATTTGTATGATCTGTGTGTTTGACTGTTTTGTTTCCACAAATCCAGCCTGGTATTGTGGACAAAAGCAAAATAAATCTTTAGTTTTGGAGTCTGTGGAGCTAAAATGTCATTAAGTGGTGGGCCCTGGCTCAAATGCTGAATAGTGGGCCCTGGTATCAAAAAGGCTGAAAACCCCTACGCTATATAAATGCACTAGTTACCATTCACCATCACTGTGTGTGTGTGTTGTGTGTGTGTGTGTGTGTGTGTGTGTGTGTGTGTGGTGTGTGTGTGTGTGTGTGTGTGTGTGTGTGTGTGTGTGGTGTGTGTGTGTGTGTGTGTGTGTGTGTGTGTGTCTCACCCAGCACGTCGTCCTCCCTGTGTTCTCTCTGAGTGGCTGCATGGCAGTCAGACTGACGCAGCACAGAGCCCAGACCCTGCTCCAGCTCACTCAGCAGACCGGCCAGCTTGGGGTCAAACACAGAGCGCCAGCGATCATCCTGGAACGACAGACAGAGGAACAACAGGTTGTTTTAATTAGTTCTTTTCTTTTTTTTAAGAATTTCTCATTTGAAGAGAACGGAGATCAAGTTTCAGCAGATTATTTAGTCTAGAGACACACCACCATTATCGGCCGGTAAAGGCTTGAAAAAAAAAAAAACGGAAAAAATATTTAATATGAATATATTTTTTAAACCGTAAAACACCATTTGCAGATATGAATAAAGCCACACAATTGGAGAAAAAAAAAGTATATGGGCGACCTTCCTCCAATTATGATCGAGTGGTGGCAGACCATTTATTTTTTGTCCACCACAAAAGCCTGCATATATTGGTATTAGGGCTGGAAATCGATCCGAATTCCCTAGATCGATTCGATTTCGATTCACAAGGTCACGATCCGATTCGATCCACGATTCGATCCGATTCGATTCGATATCGATCCATTTACAGACATAATGGAAATAAATACTGTCCAATAGACAAGACGGCCCCATGTGTTGGTGATTGTATCTGTGTATGTGTAAGAGGGACACAGAGAGAGAAGAGTCAAGTATCAAGTAGGCCCTACTGTAATTTCCGGATTAGCCTATAAAGCGCACCTGAATATAGGCCGCATCGGCCAAATTTAGCGAAAAAAATCAATTGTGTACATATACAAGCCGCACTGGACTGTTAATTAAATTACCATAAGTAAGGTAATTACCATATGTAAGGGTTCTTGCACAGATGAGATTGTCGGCAACGAAATGCTGTTTGAGAAGCATCCTTTTTATTATTTAAACGACTTCAAGAAAAAAAAATGCATTTGTAGGCTATAACTCATTCAAGTGTTTTAATCTATAGTGCACAGAACGTGTACTGGGCCGTGAACTGTATTGTTTCAGTCATACACGTTAACATTTAACTGCACGTACTGTAATGTAATTAACCGCTACAAAGCCATAGACCAGGGACGGATCTAGGCATAGACATGGGGGGGTAATGCCCTCTAAACGCCCTGACTGCCCCACCAAACATGACGGAATGCAAACAACGAAAACTTCAAAGATATTTCAAATCAAATGCTTATAGCGGTAGTTAAACATTGACTAACTACAATTGTGGCACCACTAAACCAACTGCCATTTTCGGCTGCCCCCCGATTGAGAAATATTACATCCAGGCCTGGCCATAGAGCGTAGCCAGAGATGCGCAAACTCCGTTCACTTCAAGAAAACCAAATGAGCGCTTGCGGTCCATTTGGTTTCATGAAGTGAACGGAGTTTCACTTTTTACACTCTCAAAAAGGTAGCCTACCGTACATCTGGTAAACCAACTGTCTATCATTTAGCTGGCGACCACCAGGAATCCTCTCAATGCGCTCGACGAGGCGACATCAATGTAATGTGACTTTTTTAGGGCTTTTTTTTTTTCGCCGCGTCCTCCTGATCGAGCTGCTGCTGCTGGGCAGGCTGGGCAGCAGCCCAGCCTTTCGAAACCCGTTCGTGATCGTGGATGTTTTCTGACACTTTTCCACGCAGTCAGGACCCACTGCCAGACAGAGAAAAAAGTTGCTTTCCGGCATGCGACCAGTTTTGGTGAAAGATTTCTCGCCGCTAGTCATCCAAGCCTGTTTTCAAAGTGGCGAAGTGCCACTTTGAAAACACGGTTCACACTGATGTCCAGGGGCTGCAGGTGCTTCGTTGTGCCCCCAGGAATCACGGCAGGAATCGAGCACGATTTCACAGAATATATGGGCACTCATGTTGTCCAAAACAAGCTTTTTTGGCACGTGTTTTTTGGCAGCGGCGGTGACGCATTTAGTAGTGTCTGTCTTTTCTATATTTCGCGTAAAAGAAAATGGTGCAGTCGCCTGGAGAGAATCGATCCACACATTTTTGAATCGATATCGTGTTTTTGAGCGTGAACGATATTGGATCGCTGGATCGATTTTTTGAACACAGCCCTAATTGGTATTGGTTGATATCAGTTGATATCAGTATCAGAATTTAAGAGTTGAACATATCGGGGTATCAGATATCGGTAAAAAAAAAAAAAAAAAAAGTCAAATCAAACATCTCTAGTCCGTAGCATTACAAACTGTTGTCTGACCTTCAGCAGAACTGGAGAGAAGACCTGGCGGACTGCCTGGTACAAGGTGCTGACTGGAGACTCCAACATGGAGGACACCAGGAGGCTGTGGTGAAGGTTTTCCTCTGTGATGACGGTGGGCCGCAGCTTGAAGAACACCAGGACCTTCTCATCGCTGTCCCCTGACGCCTCGATCTGTCACAGAGGGACGGGGGGAGAGAGAGAGAGAGAGAGAGAGACACTATTAAGACAGTGGCTCTCAAATTGATTGGGGTTAAGTCGCCATACTTATGCCCGCTACCTGAAATCCAATCCAAGCTGTAATGGAATCTTCAAAATAGGTAATTCACAACAAACGTAAAGGTTTGGGGTCAGTTTGATAAAACAAAATAAATTGTATTACTTTTATTGATAACATTAGAAAGTGACACTTCTGTAGAGGCCGTACAGAGGACTATTGCCAACCTCAGAACTGTATTCATCCTTTTATCCCTTTCAGACAAGATTATTGCAACTTGCTGTGATCTGTGAATTGACATAAACAGTTTGTCAATTATATGACTGCAAAAAAAAAGAAAAGACCCTGAAGGCCATATGGAAAATATTTTATATGCGAACTCTTGAAAGTGGCACCTTTCATATAAAAAACATTATATTATATATCTCACATAATAGTATTTCTTTGTAAAGTGAAACATATATAAAACATATACTGTATAAGTTGATTGATTTATAAGTGATTCATAAGAATTATACGTTGTATATGACATGCAAAACAGATATAGTAGATCCATAGTATTTTTTCTTGTAAAGTGGCTTGTATGAAAGGTGCCACTGTCAAGAGTTTGCATATAACGTTGTACAAGGACACAGATACACATATTCCCAGCTCGAAAGGTACAGTATAACACAGGGGTTGACCAGGTCTACATGGGGTGAAGTTACCTTATTGGAGAGGTGCAGGTTTAAAGCTATACCAACAACACAGGGGTGTACCAGGTCTACATGAGGTGAAGTTACCTTATTGGAGAGGTGCAGGTTTAAAGCTATAACAACAACACAGGGGTGTACCAGGTCTACATGGGGTGAAGTTACCTTATTGGAGAGGTGCAGGTTTAAAGCTATACCAACAACACAGGGGTGTACCAGGTCTACATGAGGTGAAGTTACCTTATTGGAGAGGTGCAGGTTTAAAGCTATAACAACAACACAGGGGTGTACCAGGTCTACATGAGGTGAAGTTACCTTATTGGAGAGGTGCAGGTTTAAAGCTATAACAACAACACAGGGGTGTACCAGGTCTACATGAGGTGAAGTTACCTTATTGGAGAGGTGCAGGTTTAAAGCTATAACAACAACACAGGGGTGTACCAGGTCTACATGGGTGAAGTTACCTTATTGGAGAGGTGCAGGTTTAAAGCTATACCAACAACACAGGGGTGTACCAGGTCTACATGAGGTGAAGTTACCTTATTGGAGAGGTGCAGGTTTAAAGCTATAACAACAACACAGGGGTGTACCAGGTCTACATGGGGTGAAGTTACCTTATTGGAGAGGTGCAGGTTTAAAGCTATACCAACAACACAGGGGTGTACCAGGTCTACATGAGGTGAAGTTACCTTATTGGAGAGGTGCAGGTTTAAAGCTATAACAACAACACAGGGGTGTACCAGGTCTACATGAGGTGAAGTTACCTTATTGGAGAGGTGCAGGTTTAAAGCTATAACAACAACACAGGGGTGTACCAGGTCTACATGGGGTGAAGTTACCTTATTGGAGAGGTGCAGGTTTAAAGCTATAACAACAACACAGGGGTGTACCAGGTCTACATGAGGTGAAGTTACCTTATTGGAGAGGTGCAGGTTTAAAGCTATAACAACAACACAGGGGTGTACCAGGTCTACATGGGGTGAAGTTACCTTATTGGAGAGGTGCAGGTTTAAAGCTATAACAACAACACAGGGGTGTACCAGGTCTACAGGTGAAGTTACCTTATTGGAGAGGTGCAGGTTTAAAGCTATAAGAACAACACAGGGGTGTACCAGGTCTACATGGGGTGAAGTTACCTTATTGGAGAGGTGCAGGTTTAATTAAAGCTATAACAACAACACAGGGGTGTACCAGGTCTACATGGGGTGAAGTCACCTTATTGGAGAGGTGCAGGTTTAAAGCTATAACAACAACACAGGGGTGTACCAGATCTACATCAGGGCTTGACACTAACACTTGCCCGCTTGCCCGGGGCAAGTAAAAAAAATGGTGGGGCAAGTGAAGACTGCTACCTGGTTTCCCTGCTTTCTAGATATCCACAATTCCATGTTGGAATTGGGAAACAAAACAGGCAAATTAACATACACATCAAAATGACCTAATCTTCTACATTCTCTAGTTGTGTAGACCTGGGCTAATTAAGATGATGAATTTTAACTCTTGAGAGTGTAAAAATGAAACCAAATGGACCCTCAAGGGTCCATTTGGTTTCATTTTTACGTTCTCAAGAGTTACATCTGGTTAATCAACTTAACTGGAGACCACCTGGAACCCTCTCAGGGACCACTGGTGGTCCCCGGACCACCTGTTGAAAAACCCTGGTTTAAAGCACCCAAGTAGGAAGTAAACTTAAATGCAAAATTTACAATATATTTTTGGGGGGCAAGTGACCATGACCTGAGGGCAAGTAGAACCTGACTTGCACTTGCCCGATGGGCAAGTGCCTTGGAGACCTTAGTGTCAACCCCTGTACATGGAGTGAAATTACCTTATTGGAGAGGTGCAGGTCGCCGCCATGTTTGGTGACGGCGAGGACGAACTCGTTGCCGTCGTCCAGGAAGCCGTTGAGCTCCTGAGCGTCGCCCAGCGACGGAGACACCTTCAACCCATAGAAGTTTCCCGCCGTGGCCAGGACGAAGCTCTTACGGACGTCGTCCGAACCGTGCGGCATCGTTCCGGCTCAGGATCGACGTTGTGATGTGATGAACCTGGACAGTGGAAAAACAAGTTCCTCTATAAGAAATGTACACATTATCGTGGCGATTCCACCGTGCCACTCAGTGCCGACAGAGGAGAATCACGTAGCGAGAAAAAAGTTCACAGGATTGAGGTCTAAAATACATTGCGGGTGTTTGCACAAAACAAGCACGCACAATAAACAACAACAACAACATGTAAAGCCCTTTAGGTAGATTCTAGACGAAAAAATATCCCATACCCCAACCGTTTTTCTGGTGTCTGGATAGCTCTATCAGTTTCCAAGGATGTTTGGACAAATGGGACTTTGGAATGAGATCTATGGTCCTCCAGACCTGGTGGTACTAGTTTTGACCACTTGGTGGCAGGATGGAGAGACACAGCACTGGGTGTGAGCAGCATCTATATAGGTAACACAGGTGCACTGAATCAGGCCAGACAAAGGGACTGGGATCCAAACCTTTCCTACCAGGCAGACAAACAGGCAACACCACGCAGTCGTACTCCGCAATGAAAGAAACCGTTCAATATCACTGGTATGTTTCTGATGATTCTGCTCATATCATTTTCAATAAATAACCCTCAAACTGGATCAAAGACTGGACATCCATCTGTTGCTGTTTTTTCTGTATGCACTATGCACTGCGTAGGAACTTTAGGAAGTAACTGCAAAGGGACCTGATTGGAAGGTGAAAATCGGCAGTTACAAGATCTATGGGTAGTATTGCAATAAGCCATACTACCCAACACACTGAAAAATGTATGTTGTTATATATCGTGTCTCAAACCTGTCCATCAAGGACCCCCAAAAATGCCAAAATGATATGTATTTGGTCGTAGTCCCCCACCCCTTCTGAAGGTATTGGGTTTCAGGGACCACAAGAAGCAAAGACTCTACAAATGTGTAAAGTGTAAATATAATTTAAGGCTTGTTTGAGGTTTACAAAAAGTGCAGATCTGCAAGTGTGTAGCATGGCACGCTATGGCATGCTATAAACTTGTATATCAGCTATTTATGAATTGACAAAGTATCAAATAATGCATTTAACCCCAGCTTAAATGATTCTCTGACTATGAATGCAACTTTATTTTCAATATAAAGCTGTAAATTCTCTTCTGACATTATAATTGCTTAATCATTATGCTTTTTTCAAATTAATACCCTGATTTGAAGATTAATTGCAGCCCTTGGCACCTCCCAGCCAGAGCCTTAGAAATAGACAGTTACGCCAACTCTGTGCACTTCATGCGGCCAGTCCAATGGCGGCTCCTCTACATAGACTTCTATTGGATAGTGACAACGAATATAGTGACAGCCGGAAGTTACCAAATTCACTGGAGCCTATATGGAGGGGCGGATGTAACATTTCCCAATGGGGAGGGCAGGAGAAAATGGTATGGGTGCGGCTTCATCGCCTGTGTCGCTTCACGCCACGGGCGGTGACCATTTTCAGTTACAGGACTTTTATTAGTCAAGTAAATCATCAATAATATCAGTTGTTGAAGTTGCAACAGACACGCAGCATGCATAAAGCTGTTTTCAATGATGAAATGCTGTTGGTTTAGTGGTGCCACAGCTGTAGTTAGTTAGTAGCAGTAGTGTTTAATATCATTTTAATTACAAGCACTTTCTAATTATGCCCTAGCCATGCCCATGCCTAGATCTGCCCCTGCTATATGGGCTCATGCGAGTACATGATGAACCACGTGACCAGTCACCAGACTAATTTTCTGTCCCCTCAATGTCACAACTTTATTTCAAAGGCTCTGCTCCCAGCCACCATCGGCACACAGACGTTGCCTATTGCAGTGATTGATATAAAATCACTTCCCAGGTCACCTAGGGTTGTGACTGACTGACTAGAGGTTGGATGCACCTGCTGATGACAGAACCCAGGCTTCTTATTGTGCTGTATTCTTTCATCCATGACAGTGGTTGTCAACCTTTTTCATACCAGGGCCCACTATTTATTTAGAATTTGAGCCACGGAGGACCATCATTTGAGGACCTTTTAGCCCCACAGACCCCAAAACTAAGGACTTCATTTTGCCTTTGTCCACAATTCCAGGATGGATATGCTAAACAAAAACAGTCAAACATACAGATCAAAAATCACCACTAACCTTCTACATTCTCTAGTTGTGTAGACTTGAGGCTAATTGAGATGCTGAACATTCTAACTCTTGTGTAAACATGAAACCAAATGGACCCGCAAGGGTCCATTTGGTTTCATTTTTATGCTCTCAAAGAGTTACATCTGGTTAACCAACCTTCCATCATTTAGCTTGGGGACCACCTGGAACTTTGACGCCGTGAATGGTTGAGGCTCACATCTAAATTATGTGTAGCCTACAAATGGACCCTTAATGGCTCAGCAATTATGTCTGTGTATCCAAATGTAAGCAAATGGACCCACCCACCGCGTTTGGTAACATTTGTAAGCTAGAAACGGAACCATTTGTAACACAGTTAAACTCATAGTTGCAATGGGGACCCACGAGGGCCCCAGTGTGGTAATAAAACTAAAGTTTGAGAGCCATGTTCTGTTACTGTTTTAACATTTCGACGCAAAACGAGGTACACCGACTGACTTGGACCTCCTCCTTACCTCAGCCCGCGGTTCGTTTGGACAGAAAGAAAGCGCGGGATAATGCAACATGAAAACATACAGATACAGTCTGCTGTTTAGATACTTACTGAACCACACAACGTTGCTGGCGCAGGCAGAGATACGCTGCTGGCGTAACTAACAGGGTAACTGCGCAGTTTGTTAGCATGCAACGCTATAGCAGCAGCAGCAGCAGCAGCAGCATCGGCATGCATGGCTAACACAAACACAAACACACCCAAACGATGCTGATAATGATGATGTACAGCAGGGGTTTTCAACCTTTTTCACTCCAGGGCCCACCATTTATTCAGCATTTGAGCCACGGACCACCATTTGATGACATTTTAGCCCCAAAGACCTAAAACTATAGAATTCTTTTGGTTTTGTTCACAATTCAGGACTGGATTTCGCAAACAAAACAGTGTAGACTTCTTAATTAAGTGGTGCTAATTCAGATGATGAATATTTTAACTCTTGAGAGTGTAAAAATGAAACCAAATGGACCCGCAAGGGTCCATTTGGTTTCATTTTTACATTCTCAGGAGTTACATCTGGTTAACCAACTTAGCTGGGGACCACCTGGAACCCTCTCAGGGACCACTGGTGGTCCCCGGACCCTGATGTACAGTAAAACCAGCACACGTGAATCTACCCAGTTATAATTATCAGGACGCTGGTTGTAAACGTGTCAGTCCGTATCAAACTGTTAATTAGCTTTAATGGCGAACAGCTGGTCGTTTTTGCTCTCTGCTCGGGAGAGAGCAAAAACAGTGGTCTTTCGTGCTTTTTTTCCTGCTTTTATTTAACATATACTCCTGCTTTTCGACATGTTATTGACCCGTGCTTTCGTTGAAATGTGTACACATCCCACAAACTTGGTTATAAAATGCTCCATTAATCCACAGCGTTGGGTGTAGCTGTGATTTTCAGTCTGTGGAGCAGATTCTCGACTTTAGTAGAAAATAAATGATGTTTTTGCTACTCACCCCCAACAAAGTACGATTTTGAGAGGTTGAACGTCTATTTCACCGAGTGGGAACACTCCGAGGACCCCCCACCTCGATAGAATGCACCTTTTTTGACCCGAGAAGAAAATATTCCATCCGAGAGCTGAAAAATGTTTGTTCCGGTACTGCGCCCCCTACAGAGTTTGGTAATAGAATAATGCCATGGACCGGATCTGTAGGGGGCGCAGTTGGACGACTAAAACATTTCCCCGTCGCGGTGGAATTCTTTCGTTTCTGGATCAAAAAGTGGATTTTAGGACGGACCTTGGGGGTGCTGTATATACCCACCAGGGAAAACAGGCTTTAGACATGTTAAAAGCGTATTTGCTTTGAGTAGAGAACGAGCATTCGTGTTTATTAGTGCTACAGTTTGAGAGTCTTCGCTGCCGGAACACGGCTGAAATCCACCATGGTTCTGGGGCTCAGAGTAAACTAGCTTTAGCTCGCTAAAAACTCAACCTAACACTATCTGGTATGTTACTAGTAGACGTCCAGGCGTTCGTACATGTTTCCCTACCTGTATGGCTGCAGAAAACCAGTTTGTTGTGGACTGTGTTCGGTCCTAAAGCAGCAGGAGTTCCATCTGTTGCTGCTGCTGCTTCCTCGCGTCTTGTGGTTTTTACATACACACACAACACACGGTGCACGGCGGGACGACGAAGCTTGCGTAGTCGCTATGGCAACGGCGCAGACTCCCTAGTCCGGTTAGAATGGCAGATGGGTAGTCTACGGAGCATGTAGATTATACATTGTGTAAGGATTAGAGGGCAGTGGCAGACCACGAGGTCCGCCAGACAGTGGATCCCAAAGGGGTGTTGCTGAGAGTCCACAAAATGAGATGGATTTACTTTCTTAATGGGGAATTCCACCCATGTCAAGATTTTACTATGTCAGACTCATTAATATAGGCCTACCTTAAAGATGTTGTGTGGACATGGTTAAAAAAAAATCTCCCCATTCTGTGTTTCCTAGAATATTGAAGGTCTGAAAAATGGTGAAACACAACTTGATAACAAAGTTGTGTTTCAACATGTTATTTTTACACAGACTGTACAAAAAAAGAAGAAAAAGGTGGAATTTCCCACCTTTTTACTTATTTTCTACCGGTTGTCATCCAGCCCGAATTTACCAGAAAATATAGCCTATCACTGAATGCTGTATGCAATTTATACATTCAAAAGTGCTGAATAGCCCATGTCTTACGGTGCCTATAAGTTTTGCTATACCCAACATAACCAGGGGCCTATTTCACAAAACTTGGATTAGTCAATGTTGATTTATAGAAATTAGTGACTTCCAAACAGTAAATTATCCCAACTATTCAATAGTGCAGGATTTCCAAATGTCATTGGAGCCATAGACTGCTCCCATGTTAACATCATAAAGCCTGCAGGAGTCCAGGCTGATTTCTTTCTTTTTTTTCCCTCTCTCTCAGAAAGTGGTACCACAGCATCAATGTCCAATTAAGAATGACTCATCACTCATGTTAAGTATATGTATTAATTGGCCATATACATTAAGTTAACACATTGCATTTGACTGCTTCAGATGATATGTGATGACCTTATTACAAATGTTGTGGCACTGTGGCCAGGGTCAGCCCATGACACCAGGACACCCGATACACTCGGTACACTCGGTACAGTGACACTATTTGTTTCCAACATTTTATCCTGCCATTTTATTTCACTATAACTATTTCACTTTTGTTATAAATGCAGGTGAATTCTCTGGTTACCCCAGTGAAGCTTATACCTCCTGACCCCCTTCCAGGCTCGGATTTAAATCACATTTGTGGTGCCGAAGGCCCGGTCCCAGTGTCTGAACCACCCCAGAGTCACCTCAGACAGGTCCTGTGATGTCATCGTTGCACGATCTTGTCTCCCAGATTGTCAACAATCTGGGAGGAGAGGGCTTTGGAGGAGGACAGGGATTGGAGTGACATCTCCCACCGACCACTACCCTGTCAACCCCCGAGGGGATGGT
This sequence comes from Benthosema pterotum, assembly GCA_039105355.1. NCBI lineage: Eukaryota > Metazoa > Chordata > Actinopteri > Myctophiformes > Myctophidae > Benthosema > Benthosema pterotum. Next base: position 7,444,930 of record CM076977.1, read on the forward strand.
TGTCGGGGAACGAATCGCAAACTTACTTTGTAAATTATTTTTTTCTATGTTTGCCCTTTTTCTTTTTAATGGCCTTTTTTTTATTTGACAAGTAAAACAGAATGTCAACAGTCAGACTGCTGAACAAGGACTTGGTCTGATGACACTGCATATAGACTTTGTCTTTCTCGTATATTTTTGCTGCAGTGATGAGCCTGCTCAACAAGTATTCCACCCATGTTGTAATGTGATATGACAATAAAGTTTGTTTCTGATTCTGAATTTCTGTTAACTCGTGGTCTGTTTTCATTGAAGGACAAAATTCATCGGCTGAATGTTTGTATAATCTTTCAGAAGTTCATACAAAACTAAAGGACCTCAAAACATAAACTACAAGTATAATTGCACCAACATGCATAGACAATCACAATCAAATGACATGTATTGAGCTTTATAAGCCACCGTGAAATTAAGGATAGGCTACAAATAACTAAGTCATAAACTCTAATTGATAATGACTATTTCATTGACTATTTCGTTGGACAAATACAGTACACATGAATGCCGAAAAATATTTTTGATTTAATTATTGGACATGCACAGAAGTTATGGGGAGGCAGGGTTCATTGCATATACGCTCCTGTCTCAAGTCCAGGTATATGAAACAAAATACAAATGAAAATGGCTGATCTACAAGCTCACAGTGACACATTGTGAATCTGTAATTTAAAAACACAGAATAGATACAATTATTTGGATGAGTGTGGACGTGTCAAAGATGAACATTTACTTTCATCTCATTGTCCATTTTTCATGTTCATTTTTGTATTTCATTTTCATACTGCTTCAATATCTAAATCAAACCAACAAAACACTGTTTGCTGCCCATGCCGGCTGGGTTACCATGCAGTGCTGTGTCATCTCGTTTAATTTGGTTTACAAAGACAACATGCACAATTAATTGGCTAAGAAAACTTTATTATTCTCACTAAAATAAAATACACTAAACTTCCTTATCAAACACTCATGCTTACAGAACTCATTCCTGTTCATGGTCACAGAAAAGAGCAACCAGAGCATCTCAGTCTCCTTTTATAGGGGAGGCACTCCAATTGGGCTGCACCATCTCCCATATACAGAGGGGTGCATGGCCTTGGTCTGACTGATATTATTCATATATTTATTCATATTTCTGAGTTATTCCAGGCCTGATGGTCATTTGCTTTGTCTTTGTAATCGGTCTATGTAAGTGGGTAAGTAAGTTTTCCTATAGTTATTATTTAATAGATATGAATATGAATAATGTTATGCCTGTCTTTAGACATGATAGATGCCTCCATGGAGAGGCCATCTTTGATAGCCATTCTAGTGTCAGTGAGTAAAGAGAGAGGACGCTGTGAGCTCTGTCCTATCATAAAAGTGTTGGAAACTATTTTACTCAAACTCTTGAACTGCTATGTAAGTTTGTTTGTTTATTTTTTTTTTAGGTTCTTTTATATTCTAAATATTTATTCTTGAACTTTATTGTTTTGAATAACTTTAATTTTGGATCCTTTTTTGAAATCCCCTCTTTTGGAAGAAAAATATTTTTGGCACATTTTTTTCCTGTTCGCCCAGCCCTCATCAAATGGACTCATTCACAGGGCAATTACATATTAATCCATAGGGTTCCTAAATGTGGGAACCACTGGTTTAAACAACACAAGGAAGTAAGCCCAAACAAGATCTGCATGTAGAAATAAGCCCAAAAACATCATACCAACTATTTACAACAAGTGACACAGAAAAAAAATCGATTCAAATGTTGCTTATAATAAGCAGACATGGCAACACTGAAGCAGCACACTACTTGTGAAAAGGTTATTTGCGGAGGAAGTGAATGAGTTGGTCACATGACACAACCAACGCGTGCCACACCAAACCATCCTACCTGTGAAGTCAACTTCATGAAAGTAAACATGGACATCAGTACATTTCTGAAGCGTCCTCCTCTACAGCAACAACACAACAACAGTAATAGCAAACATGTGTTGGTTGCCCAAAGCAAACTATTTTTACAAGAAGAATTCTCCACGCAGTCATATGGAAAAGACAAACGCTGGTTTTCCACTTTGACAAGATGCTACAGCTGGCAATCACTGTACCCATTGGAACTACTACTAAGATCTACTACTACACTCACTGTACCCATTGGATCTACTACTACAGACTACTGGTACACTCAGTGTACCAATTGGATCTACTACAGAGATCTACTACACTGACTGTACGCATTGGATCGACTACTACTACAGAGATCTACTTCACCCACTGTACCCATTGGATCTACTACTACACTAGGTGAGTGAGACAATGATTGTTTGTTTTTGTTTGTTTGTTTGTTTTTTATACCATCTGACTGCTGTTTTGAATTGATGTGCGCTGCTATGCGCTCCTCTGGGATTGTACAGCTATTTGGAGTAATCAATCTGTCTTGTTGTCTTATCTGTGCTTTCTGTGTGGGCTGACATTTACACTAGTAGCTCTACAAATATTTTATGTGTGGCAGATAGATGCCTGATCTGTTTGACTGACCTTCTCTGTAGTCTGTATGAGTAGCCTATCCGTAGTAAAGTGGTAATAGGGACTTTAAGATTTAAGCTAGTCCGTGGATGAGACGACCGGATGTGGGCGTGGTCCGTCGCCGTTGCAACAGAAGCCCAACATGGTTAAGAAAGCAGCCGACGTTGACGAGGCCACACCCTTCCCAATGATGTCACTGGTTCCCATAGTGACACGTCTATGCAGCACGTGACAAGTGGTTTCCATGGTGACTCTACACAGCACGTGTCAAATGTAAACAAGAAAGAAAGAAAGAAAGAAAGAAAAGAAAGAAAGAAAGAAAGAAAGAAAGAAAGAAAGAAAGAAAGAAAGAAAGAAAGAAAGAAAGAAAGAAAGCTTATTGGATTCCCGCTGGATAGCAAATAGGATTTGTTCCAAAGTTTTATAGGGGAGTCATAGGATTTTTTATTTTTTTAACTAGGGTCAATATCATTCTATGAACCATGTCTTGAATTAACAGAAAGGACGATTTAAGGAAATCCATTAATTAGGATGAAGTGAAAATTACCACACTATAATTTGGGTGCAGTGAAAAGATCTAATTTCACTTTTGGATCACAGGCAAAAAGTATATGATGGCCACTGGCCAGTAGGTGTCATTATATAAGCACATTCCATGCAAACAAACTAACAATCCATGAATCTCACTCAACTCTCGTCCACGTTGTGACACGACGCCAAGAGCTGCGTTTTGCCGTCCTAGGAGAGGGTCGGACGGCCGCGAGGCTTATGTATCGAGCACAGAGCGATTGATTACGTCGGTCGTAGGCCTCACGTTCCCCCAATCTTAAATAGGCTAATGTGGAGTAGCAGTAGGCCTAGGCCTACTTATGATGTCTTTCTAGCTCTGGTCCAGAGGCTCTGGACCAGAGCACTCGGAAGCAGTGGAGCTCTGGACCAGAGCTCCACTGCTTCCGAGTCTGACTTGCAGCAGTGGAGCTCTGGACCAGAGCTAATGTTCTAATCTAGTATTCACTTCTGTCAGTTTGCCAATGATTAAGACGCACGGGCAGCACATCTGTGGTTGGACTGTCTGTGCTGATGTCTGTTTTTGAACAGTAGTAGACCGAATCAGCTGTTGGCAAAAAATGCCTGTCAACACATTGGTCTGGAATAGCTCAACTGTACACCCATTTTCTACACCAGGAAATGGGGGTGGCCACTGGCCAATCAGGATCACGGTATTCAAAAATGCTTGCATACTGTGTCCTGATTGGCCACCCCATTTTCCTGGAGTAGAAAATGGGTGTGCAGTTTAGCTCTTCCAGACCAATATGCTGACAGGCAATTATCTTTTCCAGGCTAGAACAGTAGTGCTGGAAGTTCTGTGGAGATGACTTATGCGTGTTTGTGCGCACGCGTGTGTGTCTTGCGTGCGCACGTGCCATCCGACGTTTGTCCCCCGTGGGTTCAAGTTCAAATTATGCATATGTTGTTGGATCCTTAGGAGAGAGGGGGAAATCATGATTAAAGGGGAATTCCACCCATTTTCAACATTTTACTATGTCAATGTTGATGTACCTTCAAGGTGTTGGGTGGACATGATAAAAAAAAAGTTCCCCCATTCTGTGTTCCCAAGAAATGGAGGTCTGAAGAAAACCACTAACATGGTGAAGCATCTTGATGACATCATCAAGATGTATTTTCACCATGTTAATGGATTTATTCAGACGCTTCTTTTTTTCTGAGAGCGTACAAATGGAACTAAATGAACCCGTAGGGTTCATTTGGTTCCATTTGTACGCTCTCAAAGAAAAGTGTTGAAAATGGGTGGAATTCCCCTTTTAATGCATTGTATGGCGGTAGTGGCTCAGGGGTAGAGTAGAGTCACCGGATGGTAACCACAAGGTTGCCGGTTCGATCCCGGGGCTCCCGCAGAGTTAGTGTGGAAGTGTCCTTGAGCAAGACACTGAACCCCTAATTGCTCCTGATGTGCTAGTAGGTACCTTGCATGGTTTCCACTGCCATAAGTGTATGAATGTGTGTGTGAATGTGGTGAATGTGATGCACAAGCTATGTAAAGCACCTTGGATAAAGGCACTATATAAATGCACCATTCACATTTATGTTTCTACTGTATAGTGCTTGAAATGATGACCAGACTTGCTTTCTCCAATTTTCTCTATTTTGAGGTCCAACTTCGTCATTTTCTGCCTTTTGGGTGCCATTTCAACCTCACGCAACTCTATCTGTGCTAGAGAGTTTTATCTAAACTTGGGGAACACTTACCTGAATCATAGCAACTGAATGGGAGTCTTTTAATTCCACAATAGGTCAGTGTCTTATTTGGAACGCCATACAGCCAAGAGTCATTTAATTGCAATAAATAATGTAGCCTATCTGTAGTCTTGTGATATGTTAACTGCACAATGAATTTCATCTGAATTTAAGCCATCACCCTGTGATTTTTATAATCCGACATTATACACATCATACATAGATACATACATACACACATCTAACACCTAACTTGAGGTGAAGGAGCTAAACTAACCACGTGTGATAAAGTGGCAGTTGTCTTGACTATTGTCTTATTGCACTGTCTATTGTCCTATTGCACTGTCTATTGTCTTATTGCACTGTGGAAAATGGAAACCTTATTTCATCCCTGTATATGTCCTGACATACACTGGAGTGACAAATAAACAACCTTGAACGTGTATACATAGGGATAAAGTATGCCATCTGGTGGTCAAATGTTGAAACAGCTTTTAGAACCCTCTCTTGGGCTAGTGCAGCAGAGCATGATCTTTGCCTTAAAAAAAACATTACCTATTTTAATTCAATACATACATACTGCAAGAAAGTTGCGTATTTTATATGGACATATGAAAGGGGAAGAGAGAACAGCACAGAACTACAAGTTTACATCCTGTATACTGTAGGTTGGTTTGGACTTTGATCAGTACAAACCCATGGATAGGATTACAGTTCAAGTTGAAAACTCAGTTGTTTTCCTGACACCCTTTTTGGTCATCCGGAGATGTAGTTATTTTACCAGCCAGTAGATGTCAGACTAAGACCACAGTGTGGTGATGAACACTCCTGACTCACACTGTGGTCATCAGACTGCATGCTGACTGTATGGAGGGTAAACTGTAAAAATAAATCAGTTATCAGTGGTTGCATACCTCTATCACAGAGGTTTTCAAACTTTTTGACTCCAGGGTCCACCATTTATTCAGCACTTGAGCCACGGACCACCATTTGATTACATTGTCACCCCAAAGACTTAAAACTAAAGAATTCTTTTGGTTTTGTCCACAATTCCAGGCTGGATTTTGCAAACAAAACAGTGTAAACTTCTTAATTAATTCAGATGATGAATATTTTAACTCTTGAGAGTGTGAAAATGAAACCAAATGGACCTTGCAGGTCCATTTGGTTTCATTTTTACACTCTCAAGAGTTACATCTGGTTAAACAACTTTCCATCATTTAGCCTGGGCACCACCTGGAACCTTCTCAAGGACCACTGGTGGTCCCCGGACCACTGGTTGAAACCATTGCTCTATCATATCTGTATCATATCGTATTGTTCAGAAAATTCCACATCAGTCGGGCTCTATTAATTAGTATTATGAATAATTTATGATGACAGACCACACTAGTTTGATGCTGAGCAGAGGAGCAGATAACAGGCCGAAAGAGACGATACAGGGAGAAGATTAGAGTAGATCAACATTTACTGTGTGTAGGACAGAGAGAAAGTATTCCAGCAGCAGACAGTCTTTATGATATAGTCTTTTTTTATTGGCCTAAAATATAATCTGTAGTATAGCCTATCTTCCACTTGCTGACTGGCTGTTGGCTAGAGTTTATGAGACCATATACCATTCAAATGTTCATTATGCTTCATGATTCTGAGTCAATAGTACTAAGCATTAATTAAGCACAAAAATGATTTCAATGGTCATTTTTTTGTGCAAAAAATAATCAATATATAGAGGGAGGGAGAGGGAGAGATGATGATGTTTACAACCTTTCCATCTGGTTGCTCTTCATGCGTCATTCTGTCATGGTCTGTCATTCTGTCATGGTTGTATATGTCTCTCTCTCTCTCCTCTCTCTCTCTCTCTCTCCTGTCCCTGTTTCTCTCTCTGTTTCTCTCTCTCTCCTCTCTCTCTCCTCTCTCTCTCTGTCTCTC
>CM076977.1:7452155-7477155 GCA_039105355.1 Benthosema pterotum
CCCCCCCCCCCCCCCCCCCCACCCACACAACACACACACACACAAATAAATGCAAGTTACATGCAACGCTTTCAATAGGATGGAATATCCTACTAATTTAATCAGGGGGGAAAGCAAACACAATGAAGACCAATGATGTGTTCACTTAATACCCCAAATGTGACCCCCCACCCCCCACCCCCCCCCTCCCCCAACAATAAAACAAAGGGGTGTGAAATCACCAACCTTCCCATCCGAAACGACTTCGTCCCTCTTCTTATTTAAGCACATTTCCCAGAGGCCCTAATTATTTGGAGCCTGTAAACACTGTGTTTGGAAACAGATTTGTTTAATCTAAAACTGAATCTAACTCCTCCTACCACCTCACATCCACTCTATTGGCCCATTATGAATGTGCTGGAGACTGCTGCTGTGCTGTGATTGGCTAAAACACTGCCTCACCCCACACAACCCATCTCCCCCTCACAAATTAGCCACGCCTGTCCCGTGCCCGACGAATGTTTTTGTTTTCATGATTTGTTGACAACAACAAAGTGCCCGTCTGCAGTGAAACAGCTGCAGCATCAAAGTAGAAGCAACGTAAAGGAGGAAAAGGCCTAAAAATATATAGCTATATATCTATTTAGATTTTTTTTTTTGGCTAAAAAGTTCCCTCTTTTACCTTTAACTTTGCGGGATCCCGGATTCAAACCGGTAACATTCCGTTCCCATGTGGCCACCGAACCCTTTGTGAATTATTAGGAGGTTCCAGTGATGGGCAAGTTACTGGTAAAATGTAGTAAGCTACACTACTTGTTACTCTCAAAAACATCAAAGCAACAAAGTTAGCTACACTACAAGCTATCCCCAGAAAATTGTAGCACGCTACACTACAAGCTACATGACAAAAGTAGATTGATGTAGCTTGTTACATCAACACTAATATATATAAATATATATCTCAACTTAATGTACAACCTTCTAAATAATAACCATAATAATAAATTAATATAAATAAAAATCATAATAATAACCTAGGGGTGGGTTTGAAAATAGGATGGTGCCATGTTTAAGTTTTGGGATGTATATTACAGCTTTTCTACCATTAAAATGGGTGGAATTTGAAAATGTGTGTGGGAAAATCTAGTAAGCTACAATCCTTGTTACTCGAAACAAGTAGTGTAGCTTCACTACAAGCTACTCGAAAACAAGTAGTGCAGCTTCACTACAAGCTATTCCCAGAGCAAATGTAGTAAGCTACACTACAAGTTATGGGAAAATGTAGTTAAGCTATGTAGCTTAATTACTTGTAACAAGCTACTGCCCATCACTGGGAGGTTCCATGCAGATCAATCTCTGGCTTCCCCCGCTAGGTTATAGGGTCTAAATTCCCTTGGACAGGACCCTGAATCCCTCGCTGCACATGATGATGGGCAGGCAGGTAGCTGCAGTAGCCGATGATCTCCTTCCATTGTCAGCGTGTTGAATGGATAAAATGTTATTATGCAAATTGATTGTGAAGCACTTTAGGCAGAAAGGCGCGCCGTTTAGCGGGTTTTTATTTACACGTGCAGATAGTTTACCATCACACACACACACGCACACGCACGCACGCACGCACACACACACGCACACGCACACGCACACGCACACACACACACCCACACGCACGCACACGCACACACCCACACACACACACACACACACACACACACACACACACACACACACACACACACACCACACACACAGACACACAATGGCCGCAATTTAACCCATTCTCAACTGAAAATGATTCAAAGATTAAATTTAAGATTTGCACCACATTTTAACCATTTTTCAAATATATATATATATATATATATATATATATATATATATATATATATATATATATATATATATATATATATATATATATATATATATATATTTATATACCCAGATAGCAAAATAGGATGGAATCAACGTTGAAATATGGTCAGGCAGAAAATTGAATCCACGTTGAAGCCTGACATTGAACTATCATTGAACGTGGTCGCCTCCGTCAATGTTGATCCAATGCTAGGTTTTCAACCATAGCTGATGCTATACTGACGTTGATTCAACCATCTTCTAAATTGGGATCTAAATGTACATTTTGGTTGATTTTACATTGAATCAATGTTAGCAAATCAATGTTAATTCAACCAGTATTCAACTAATATCTAAATGGTAATCTACATGTAGTTCTGGCCATAGCTCCACTGCTTCTATGATTCTCCCTTGCAGGGGAGCTCTGTGATAGACAATGTAATCTCTGGGATGAACCTCCAACCGGTCTCTCTTCTGGAGTGGAAATATAAGAACGTTTACCTACTCACCAAAAACAAACACTTGTGTGATTAGAAAGACTACTTTCCTTAGGGGATGCACTGAGCCATCACCACATGTATAAAATGCACTTATTGTACAGAGTAGTTTTTCAGCAGGTAAAAAGAAAAGTATTTACCAAAGAGTGCATTTTATCCATGTGGCTAAGTGTTTTCACTTAGGAAAGTAGTCTAATAACTCAATCCACGTTTGTTTTGGTGAGTAGATAAAACGTTCTTTCCACTCCAGAAGAGACTGGTCAGAGGTTCATCCCAGAGATTACATTGTCTTTCACAGAGCTCCACTGCAAGGCAGAATCATAGAAGCAGTGGAGCTATGGACCAGAACTACATGTACATTTGAGATTAATATCTAAACCCATTAGTTATTTTGAGTCTACACCATACTATTACAAGTGTCTTCACTCAATACTTATTGTTGGCAGATGATCTGTAATAAATTGTTCAAAAGTACCATTCCAAAATGAGTAAACAAAGTTAAAATGACAACATTACTGTATATTATTTTTGGAAAACTGGTAAACCTATAGAGCAAAGCCATTCAAGTAGATCAGGGGTGCCTAAAAGGTAGATCACACAGGCTGTGTAATGACAGTCAACTCAAACCCCAAATACCTTCTTTCCAAATATCAGTAGTTGTACTGTATATACACACACAAGAAAACAGTGTAATTTTTTAAACATTATGTTCTTTCAGAGCGAACTTTATTAACTCAAATCACTGCTTCTATGAGGTCCCGATACATTTTTTTTCCCTTTTCTGATCAGGAAAAAGAAATCTTAAAGTCAACCAACCAGAAATAGCAGACTCCACATGACCCAACATGTTATTTACCTGCCACAGTGTCAACCCTGTGTCTGACGTGTAGTTACACTGGCATATTTACCAACACATTTACCACTGGTATGAACCGATAATGACAAATAAGGGACAATACTGATACTTTTCTGAAACCGATATGGCCCACTAATGGCAATACAACAGATCTGATACATTTTTCCGATATTGATACAGTATCAAGACACACCTAGTACTCATCATTTCTATAGACCTGCGCAGTGACGTCACCGCCCTGTTCCAGAAACGGATTCCCCATTCATTTTTCTCATAGACTTTTCGAAAAGAATTTATATTAAGACGATTATACGCGGACAAAGCCAACTCGGGTCGTGACGAATCATGATGGCACACACAAACTTTTTGAAAAATTAAATAATTTCTAAGATGAAAACGAAACAAAAAGTCTTGTAACTTGCCATTTTTACTTCTTGCTAATTAGATATTATATGACAATATTGTGCTTGTTGTCATGATTTGTCACGACCTGAGTTGGCTTTGCCCAACGCAATCGTGTTTTTATTAACCATTTTCTAAAAGTCTATGATGAAAATGAATGAGGAATCCACTAGTGGAACAGGGCTGGTGACGTCACTGCGCAGGTCTATAGGTATTGGGGCTTTGTACGGAGTCTCCAGTCTCTTCAGCTGTTTCATTAAACAGAAAATGCAATTTTCAAGTTGGGATACCAATTGTATCCAATCACTGCAGAATGAATGCAGCCAGGAAGATGAATCCAAATCAACATTGGCACGGAGACGCCATCCGTGGTGTTGTTCTGGCAACAACACCACAGGGAAATTCCTCCCCATGTCAACCAATTGGGAGAATAAAAAGGGTTAAAAAAAAAAAGTCAATTCCCTGGGACTACATATTTTCAGATGGGGCTGGTTGACCTGGGTTTGTAGCACTCCATGGGCCGCTTGAAGTGGGTTTGGGGCACTCTGTGGGACGCATCCGTCCTGATCTAGGGCATAACGCAGCCACTGCATGACCGTTTCGCAGTAGTCCTTTTCAGTGAGCTTTGGATCAATCTGCCGAGCGAACAGCAACTGAAAGACAAAGAGACAAATAGGAGGGAGGAAGGTACACCACTTTATTACAACATAACATTTATTAAGTTATTGCATTTTATACATAAAGAGCAGAGAGGATGCAATATACTGTAATAGTTGGATTTAAATTCTGTCCCTACTGTATGCCTAGATACAGTACAACACACTGAGCATAGTCTGGAACTGTCTTGAAGTTTTATTTCCAGTGGCAGTCCCAAACAAATTCCAAATACAAGTCAAAGCCAAAGGGTTAGGGTTAACAGTGGGCTCTGATTGGTCCATATTGAGTTCCAGACCCAATAGGTACAGGGTTTTTGTTCCTGTGGTAGTTTGGGCTGGTCTCCAGGCTAGTTTAGATGTATGGGCTATCAAGGCCAGAAATTTGTGTTTTGATTAGGCATTCAATTCCTGCATAGCCTGGTTTGCCCTCAATGATTTTGGCCTTGGCCTCACACCCTAAAATTATGAAGTAGTTTGCAGGCAAGGAAGCTCACCAAACATGCATTGTTGTAGTGCTGTGTTCTTGAAAGCCTTCTTTTCTCACACCATTTGTCGCTCCTTCCAGCCCGATTGCATCCACTGGCCCGGCCGTTGGTCATGGAAGTCGCCAACATCCGTCTGATCATGTTCTCTGAAATGGTGCCTCCTACCATAACCAGGCGAGCAATGTAAATCAGAGAAAAGAAAATGAAGGCACTGAATTAGAAACAGCATAACAGCACTTTTTTTTTTAACAACGAGCAACCAACTGGCAGACATGGGCTGGAATAACCGTGTTAAACTACAGTAAGCCTCTTGTCCTAATTTTAGTCATGTCCATACGTAAACTGTATCTGAACAATTTCAAAACGCTTAATAAGCAGCAAATCTACAAGCTCTGTGGCATGATTTGAACTTGTATCCTAGAATCTGTGCTCATAGCCAAAGGGCTAAACATATTTTCCCCTGAGGTAAACAACCAAGGCCACACTGACTGAAATGACCTACATTTGATGAATTGCAATTCAGTCTGTCAAATTACCATCTTTCAATGAAGTGATTCTTCCTTCAGTAACGACTCTGCCTCATTGAAGTCCTGTTGATTTGAGAAAGGGAGCACATGGGTTTCTGGGGTTGTTGAAGATGGTCTCCTCCAACACGTTCTTCATGAACTTCACATCTCATGACAGGTCCTGAACCACCACAAGCACTTCAGCCAAAATAATAAAACCTGAAAATGAAAATAATTAAGTGAGAAAAAAAACACAATGGAAACAAGTCTCTGATGGCTATGTCTTAAGCAATATTATATAAATTAACTCTTACTGTACAAACTAAAGTGCTTAAACAATGGCGTGAAGTAAACAAATAGGAGATCATCTAATACAGATCTAACCTCACACACAAACAAATCAGAAAATGTCTACAAATGTTAGGTAACATTCACATACCATTGCAACCATGACTAGGTCTCGAATGCACTGGATCATCATCACACTGGTGGTACCCTCTGAAGTCTAAAGGGAAGAGAGAGTGAGAGAGAGAGAGAAATATACAGAGAATATAAATATACAGAGAAAAAAAAACACCACACACACACACACACACACACACACACACACACACACACACACACACACACACACACACACCACACACACACACACACACACACACACACACACACACAAACACACACACACACACACACACACACACACACTCACTCATTTGTGTGCCTATTTTAGCCCTTGGGAGTTTGACATGCGTTGATGATGTGCAGTATATTACCAGGGCTGTATCCTGACAGCCTTGTAGAAAAATTGGAAATGTAAAACTAACTAATTATGTCATAATCAAAAAAGGAGCTCTATGCCCATTTCTCAAAACATGTACAGTATCATACCACTGCTTGTAGTAGGCTTCTGTGGATCCTGCAGCTGCTGCACTTGCAGTGGTGGATCCTGGAGCTGCTGTGGGGCTTGCAGCTGGTGGTACTGGGCACTGTGGGCTGTAGCCAAACCTAGCAGCATCTCAGCTGAAACACACGGTTAGAAATACAAACTTAAAGTTATTAGCAACTATTGTATATAGAGTACGCCATATAAATGTATCATGTACAACTATACATGCATTATTCATTTTGTGACTTTAATTGTAAGTCATGAAGGCTTGGGATTGACTGGTGTTCATCTTGCTATGCATACACATTGTAAAGTGTGTATGCTGTTGCATGCATGATAGCTCCACACAAGAACACTAAGACAAGTTCACTTACCGCTATTTTAAATCAGGAGTCTGCAACTCTTCTAAATAGCTGTGACTCATGCCATCCAATGAACCTTAAAAGGTACACCAGAGCGAGAATTTGAAATGCTACAAATCATGTTCAACAGTTATCCAGTTGGCATTCTAACATTAATAGCAACATACCAGTAACTGTAGGCTCTAGGCCTGGGCTGCACAGCTGGAGACTTCCCAGACTTCAGCATCTTATGAGACTGGCTGGATTTTGGGGTCTGACCTACAACATTTTAGTTGGCATGTTATTCAAAATATATTTGGGCTATTTTTCAAATTAAGGTTGCTCATTTTTTGCTGCTATGATGGCACGTCACGTCACGTGCACACACACACACACACACACACACACTCACACACACACATTTTACTGTAGCAGTGATCAGTTCCAAAACTACTAATGTAAATCAAATGCATTGCATCAATACCAGGAAAAACCAACATATACACAATATCAAGAATGATACACATGTAATAAAATGTAGTTAAAGGCTACAGGCCCACAGGCCACGCAGAGTTTTTATTTTAGCTGTACTTGTAAATAATTGCACTGCTGTTCGAGTTATACACTAGGGACATTCCTAACATCAGTTTCTACATGCTGTGCTGGGACCCCTACTTGACATTTCTAACATCAGTTTCTACATGCTGGGGGACCCCTAGCCCTGTTCCATTGCGTAGAACAGGGAAGGGGACCCCCTACTCGACATTTGTAACATCAGTTTCTACATGTTGGGGACCCCTACTCGTCATTTCTAACACCATTTTCTACATGTTGGGGACCCCTACTCAACATCTGTAACATCAGTTTCTACATGCTGGGGGACCCCTAGCCCTGTTCCATTGCGTAGAACAGGGAAGGGGACCCCCTACTCGTCATTTCTAACACCATTTTCTAAATGCCTGGTTTACAATGGGGCTCTATGGGCTGGCTTGTAGACTATACCAGATGTAACCAAAACATATATTCGTGGTTCAGAATGGAAATAAAGCAAGGGAGACATTATTTCCTAAGGCCTACTTAATACATTAACCACAACTACCTGCCGTCCCCTGCGCCAAACTTATGTACACGAAGAGTTATAGTTTCCATTATTTAATTCATCTTTTGATGCGAACGTGTCGTTTGGTTGCATTTCATTTGGGACAAATGGGCGCGTCCATTTTGTGAAAGAAACGAGCCCCGCACCCATTCTATTCGAATGGCATCAGGACAGATTCTACCCTCAATGTACCGTTTCCTGTTCGGTAAGAGTCATCCAATGCGCACAAACATCGAAAGGTTTCAAAACACATGGAAATATTAATTAACGTAATGCTTATATGTCTAAGAATACACACTGAAACCATACAGACCCACTTGTACACTCGTTGAGTTACAATAATAAGGATATCATAGCGAATATTCATCAATATTTCACGCATTTATCTATCAAGTTGCAGCCTGCCCTGCAGCATAAGCACAACACAATGGAGTTATTCTTCCAGTAAACACATTTATGATAAAAGTAAAAATTTCAAACTTACTGCAAAAGTGCTCAGGGTAGAGTAGTATTTTGGGTTTGTAGAGAAAGAAGCAGTAGCAAAACTCCATCAAAACAAACTGAACTCCTGAGACTCCGTGTGTGGTTGGCAGTTGGGACATACCACTCGTTTAAAAAAAGAGGGGGGGAATTGGACCAGTCCACTTCTGTTAGTGACGTTTAATTGAACAGGAGGAGGAGGGGTGGGGAGTTGATGAACAGCATCTGTAGATTCAACGTTGGTTAGACATTGGCATTTCAACCATTAAAATTAGATCACTAAACAACATTGATTCAATGTCATCTTTTCAATACTGGATGATTGTCTAGAATTGGATGATTGTTTGAAGGTTGATCCAACATCAATCGTCGATCTCAACCAAAAATCAATAATTATGACCATAAATCAACATAGAATTAACATCTTTTGCTATCTGGGTATATATATACTGTATATAGGGGGGGTATATATATATATATATATATATATATATATATATATATATATATATATATATATATATATATATATATATATATATATAATATATATATATATATATATATATATATATATATATAATATATATATATATATATGATGAGTGATGTTAATGCTAAGTAATTTGAAATAATGCTAATTAATGCTAAGTAAGTAATGCTAATAATGCTAATTCATGTTTATAATGCTAAGCTAATAATGCTAGTAATTAATGATATTTATCCTAATTAATGTTAATCATGCTAAGTAATGCTACTGCTATTGTATTGATAGTAATGCTAATATTGCTAAGTAATGTTAATCACGCTGAGTAATGCTAATTCTGCAAATCTGCAAAACAAAGCTATTTTCCGCCCAAAACACGTTAATTAGAAACATCCCATCATATAATAGCAGCTATTATATACACAGAAGCGTGAAAGCTGTGATTCCACAGATAATGGAAGGCACTGGATTGACCTCAGTTCACTCTGCGGTTAAATAATCTCTCCAACAACAAACAGAAAATGAAGAACTAAGGTGCTGCTGCTTCTGGATTCCAGGCAAATTATGTGAAACTAAGTCATACATAATACATGAAATTAATTTTTAATTTACCACCCAGAATATTTCACGCAGAAAATCGACATCAGTGTGTGTCAGGGGCGGATTTAGGCATAGGCAGGGGGGGGGGGGGGGGGGAGTGCCCCACCAAACACGATGGCATGCAAAACAACCCAAGATATTTCAGTGCTTTATATTTAAACGTATTTGAACCACTACTACACTGCTACTAACTAACTACATCTGTGTCACCAGTCGCCACTAAACCAACAGCATTTCATCATTGAAAACAGAAAACTCTCTGAGTCAGACCTTTAGCTTTATGCATGCTGCGCGTCTGTTGCAACTTCAACAACAACTGATGTTATTATCGATGCTTTACTTGACTAATAAAAGTCCTGTAAATGAAAATGGTATGGGTGCGACTTCATCGCCACGGCCGATGAAGTCGCCCCCATACCATTTTCTCCTGCCCCCCCCCCCCCAATTGTGAAATGTTACATCCGCCCCTGAGCAGAGGGATACAGGGGATGGCCATGGAGAGAGAGTAGCTTGAAGGAGAGAAGACAGGGGGAGAAAGTCAATGAGAAAGTGTGTGGCTTTTAGAATGCTGGAGGTTCCATTACTGTCCCTTCATTATTATCACCATAACACATCAGCAGCACCGAGACTGATAACAGTGTGTCTGCGCCCTCAAATTACCTACCACACACACACACACACACACACACACACACACACACACCACACACACACACACGCACACACACACACACACACACACACACACACACACACACACTAGTTTATGCCTTGATGAATGTTATCAGTTGAACCCAAACCGGTAGACCCAGAGAGGGAGTGTCGACAGTCAGTCGACTCTTCCCTGGCTCAGCTGTTGTTACTCCAGACCAGGGGTTTTCAACCTTTTTGACTCCAGGGACCACTATTTATTCAGAATATGAGCCACGGACCACCATGTGATATGACATTTTTAGACCCACAGACCCCAAACCCAAAGATTTCTTCTTTTTTTTATCTACAATTCCGGCCTGGATTTCGGACACATACATCTCTATTTGTGTAGATTTGGGCTAGTTCAGATGATGAATATTTTAACTCTTGAGAGTGTAAAAATGAAACCAAATGGACCCTTGCGGGTCCACTTGCGGGTCCATTTGGTTTCATTTTTACACTCTCAAGATTTACATCTGGTCTACCAACTTAACTGGGGACCACCTGCCCTCTGAAGGACCACTGGTGGTCCCGGACACCTGTTGAAAACCCCTGCTCCAGACCATTGGATTAGATAATATTAAAAACAGACAAACAAAAGCGGAAGGAATGTTCCTTTTACCTGGAGAAAAGCACCCAGAACTTGATACGATCAAATTAGATCTCTCAAACTTAAAGGGGAATTCCACCCATTTTCAATTTTTTCCTGAGAGGGTACAAATGGAACCAAATGGACCCGCTAGGGTCCATTTGGTTCACATTTGTACCCTCTCAGGAAAAAGGGGTCCGAAACAAAAAATCATTAACATGGTGAAATACATCTTGATGATGTCATCAGATGTATTCCACCATGTTAATGATTTTTTTTCAGACCTCCAAATACAGAATTGGGGGAACTTTTTCATCATGTCCACACAACATCTCTAAGGTATATTAATGACATATTAAAATGTCTGTCCGCACAAAAACCTCTCTGCTCTGCTCTGAGGAATTTGTGAAAGTTGCAAAGTCACCTAGTGCACCTTTATTTTTTTATTATTTTTTTGTCTTCTGAATGCTTGAATGGACTGGCATACAATGCATAGAAGAAATAATGTATACCAAATTATGTGGATTAATTAATTACAATAATCGCTACCACTGAATAACCACTGATTCGGCAACTTTAATCTGTTAAAGGGGGAACTCTGAAAAAATCATTAACATGGTGAAATACATCTGATGACATCATCAAGATGTATTCCACCATGCTAATGATTTTTTTTCTGACCCTTTTTTTGTGAACCAAATGTGAACCAAATGGACCCATTTGGTTCACATTTGTACCCTCTCAGGAAAATTTTGAAAATGGGTGGCATTTCCCTTTAAACTTTGTTCCTGGTGTAAAGTCATAATATTACAGAGATGCTGTACCAATTATTAGTGTTATTTAAGGTCACAGCAGCACACGGTAATAATGTCTGAAAGTGCATTATTGGGTATATGCTAATGAGTACAGTACACCAGTAAATGAACGAATCAATCAGTATATTTTGCAGTGCGCTGTAAGCACTCTGAGCTGCTCTGTAATGAGACGCTGCACTTTGGCATTAATATACATCTTATGTCATTTCCTTTTTTTTGCACCAGGTGCACCTGGCCAGCGTCGCTTAATGAATGAGATAATAATTTTAAAGCAACATCTCAAAGACAGCCATTGATTGATCACATAGCACTAATGCAAGTTAAGCAGATATATATACCGCCTCAGAGTAATTAGCCTCTAATGTAGCAACTGGACCGCGAATGAAATGCTGCTGCGCAGCTGAATCTATAAATAACATTTTACTGATATTTATCGAGTAGCTGTCTGCGTGCAACAGAGCTCTATACACCAACCGCTAAACAAACTCACTCATGCAAAGACAATCCCAAATTGTTTGCTGATTTATGCTGTTGTCAAACCGTGTAATTAATCCTTATGGAGGAATGTGCTCCCATGTGTGTGTGTGTGCGGAGGTATTTTAACTATAGACCTACGCAGTGACGTCACCGCCCCGGTTCCAGGAGTGTTTTCCCCATTCATTTTTCTCATAGACTTTTCGAAAATAATTCATATAAGGACGATTACGCCGCGGACCAAGCCAACTCGGGTCGTGACAAATCATGATGACACACACAATCTTTTGGGACGATCAAATAATTTGTAAGATGAAAAACGAAACAAAAAGTGTTGTATCCTGCCGTTTTCTACTACTTGCTAATTATATGATGATATTGTGTGTGTTATCATGATTTGTCACGACCCGAGTTGGCTTTGTCCACGGCGAAATAGTCTTTATATAAATTATTTTCGAAAAGTCGAGGCGGTGACGTCACTGCGCAGGTCTATAGCAGGTAAATTTACTTTTCAATTAATCAATGTAATGTCTAGTTATAATCTTTAAAGGTAATAGAGGCAACATTACTTCAGTGTGTACCAACACTGTGTTTGTAAACAGTTTTGTTTAGAAACAAAATCTAACTCCACCTCACCTCCACTCTATTGGCTCATTATGAAACTGCTGGAGACTGCTGTGCTGCGATTGGCTAAAACGCTGCCTCACCCCACACAACCCCCCCACAAATTAGCACCGCCTTTCCTGAGCCCGGCAAATGTTTTTGTTTTTTTATGATTTGTTGTTGACAACAACAAAGTTCTGGACCGTCTGCAGGATGAAGCAAGTGTTTCTCTGCAGGGAAACAGCTGCAGCATCAAAGTAGAAGCAAAGTAGGGGAGAAAGGGCAAAATAAATATATACTGTATCTATATTGATTACACATTGATTGCCAAGCACAGAATATTCTGCCATCTGGTCTTTTCGGTTCTAGTGGTTTACGAATTTACGATGGATGGCGCTCATCGCCTATTTGGCATCCAAATCTTATCCCAGCATACTGCGTACCTGCTTGCTTACAACCTCACCATGTGCCCTGCGATGCAACGCTTTGTGAGCTTGTAGATTAGATATGTTTTTTTTTTTTTTTTTTTTTTTTTAAAGAACAATGCTGTTATAAAATAATGCAACACCATAAGGTCTCATCACTTCTGATAAGGAGGGCAGGTTGCTCCTATAAACGTGGCTGCATGTCTTTGGAGGTCGGCTGAAGAGCAGGGTTGACAAATAAGAGCAAACATCTGATGCTATCTCCATTATAAATGGATCCACCTGCAGCCCAGCATCTATCTCTATTGGCCTGAGAGATAACAGAGGGTTGGACTGTTATGCCGCGAATAAACATTGTTCTGTTGCCTGATGAATACCTAAAGCAGGGGTTTTCAACCAGTGTTCCGGGGACCACCAGTGGTCCTTGGGAGGGTTCCAGGTGGTCCCCAGCTAAATTGGTTAACCCGATGTAACTCTTGAGAATGTAAAAATGAAAGTTAAAATATTCATCATCTTAGTTAGCCCATAAGTCTACACAACTAGAAGATGAATGGTCATTTTGGTCTGTATGTTTTGCCCATTTTGTTGCCCAAATCCAGCCTGGAATTTTGGACAAAAGCAAAAAAAAAAAAAAAAATCTTTAGTTTTGGGGCCTGTGGGGCTAAACTGTCCTCAAATGGTGGTCCGTGGCTCAAATTCTAAATAAATGGTGGGCCCTGGTATCAAAAAGGTTGAAAACCACTGACCTAAAGTGTTGAAACCATACCGTTAGCTGTGTACACTAAGCCTCTTGTGGCCCGATTTTCATTCCCCCCGTTGTCCCTAACGTTACCCGATACCCGCAGCGAATTCCCTTATTGCTATTTTGGTTACCTTTTCTCTTCCCTTAGCCACTATTCTTTATGCCGACACCGTTATTCGTGGCTGGAGGTGTGGTCATGGGCGTGTTTGTTGCGCAGTCCTTAAGTTGCCAATTTCGTCAAATAGATTAGGGAACTAGATAACGCCACATCAGACCACCCCTTAACCGATCCGCGAAGGCAGAGCCACGTGCGCACGATGCGCGTCTGTGCGCCTTTGGAGATGTCCACAACTCCACGTGGAAAGGCGCCAGTTCAATTCATCTCCTTATTTATGCTGGATTGTCCTATGAACAGCTGTAGATTGCCTGCTGTCGGTCACTTCCTTGTGTTTAGGTAATGTACAGTATATAATATAATTAAATACATTCATTAAACTATAACTATAGCAAACTATAACTGTCGGGGATTAGGCGGACCGTTTCCGCCTAATCCCCGACAGTTGCAGTTTGCTCGGTCCCGCATCGTAGAGAAGACCTACCCACATATTCTATACAGCATCTGAAAGAGGAGCTTTTTCCCATCATGCTGCATTTTGAAATGTAAAAAATGGTCCAGAATTGACCGAGAAATCAATGATCAAAAAAAAACGTTTTTTTGCCGCGAATTCCAGAGTTTTTTGCAATTTACTTTATAACATTTCGCAGACTTGGGATAAATGCACGCCACATACAGCAAAAAAAACATGTAACATGTTTTTTCAACATAACATGTTGAATGGTAAGAAATGATTGAGAATTGACTGAGCTATAATTGTTTCAAAATGAGAGCATAATCTTTGAGAATAGGCTACTCATGCATGTGTGTGTCCTAAGCCCGCAGCCAGGCTGCGTGCTTCGGAGGGTCAGACATAGCAGTAGGGATAAGGGAAATAGATAAGGGATGAATTAAAGGGAATGGCAAGACCACACGGATTGGATGAAAGCTAAAAACGCCCAAAACCACACCTATGCATAATTTAACGGGTAAAGGAGGTATTTAAGGGAGATGGCATGGTACGAAATTAGCGACTTTAGTGGGGGAACGCCTCTTCCCCAATGCTATGTGCGTTAATTACGCATAAGGGCTAATGTAACCAAAATCGGGCCCTAAGCCTCTTGTGGAACTCTAGAACAGTGTTTTCAACCTTTCTGATCCCAGGGCCCACTATTTTTTTTAGCATTTGAGCCACGGACCAACATTTGAGGACATTTTAGTCCCACAGACCCCAAAACTAAAGATTTCTTTTGGTTCTGTCCACAATACCAGGCTGGATTTTAGAAACAAAACAGTCAAACATACAGACCAAAATGGCCATTAATCTTCTATACATTCTCTAGTTGGGTAACTTGGGCTAATTCACATGATGAATATTTTAATTCTTGAGAGTGTAAACCAGAAACCAAATGGACCCGCAAGGGTCCATTTATATATATTATCTTTTGTAAAATATTATCTTTTGTAAAACAGAACAAAACTGCTGAGCGATGATGTCACTGGAAGACGGGTTTCTAGTCCTATAAGTAAGGGATAACACCCGACGAACCGGTGATTTGTTTCCTATTAACTGACCGAGGCGCAGCCGAGGTCAGTTAGTTAGGAAACAAATCACCCGTTCGAAGGGTGTTATCCCGCTTATTACATGGCTTACGTCAGTGGTTTTCAACCAGTGGTCCGAGGACCACCAGTGGTCCTTGAGAGGGTGACGGCAGCGGCATGTAAACAACCAAATACGTAGTTAACCAAATGGACCCGCTAACGGCGTGCTGGAACTAAATGCAGAAGCGCAGCGCGGATTGATATGAACACAGCTGTTTGCACTTTGGGGAACTTGTTTATGCAGCGGTCAAATATAGCGCGGAGCGGTGAATTATAGTGTATTATGTGACCGCTCACATGACCAGAACGCTGGCTTCTGATTGGAGCATTCATTCAAGCCATGTAATAAGTTCTAATAACTGTGTGTGTGTGTGTGTGTGTGTGTGTGTGTGTGTGTGTGTGTGTGTGTGTGTGTGTGTGTGTGTGTGTGTGTGTGTGTGTGTGTGTGTGTGTGTGTGTGTGTGTAGAGCTGGGTGGAGCGTGCAGAGAGGAAGCAGCTCCTATCAGACACTCTGGACCTGTCAGACCTGTTCCATCCTGATACCTTCCTCAATGCTCTGAGACAGGAGACCGCCAGGTAACACAATGCACACGCAGATATTAAACATTCATTTATGTCGTATATATCATTTGTTTTTGTTTTGTTTTTTCATGGGAATTATTGAGGACCACTGATGTAGAAACATGAATGAGTATTTAGAAGACACTTGTAGAATAAGTGGTCAAGTCAAAATGAGTTAAATCTTGGTCTACTATTTAGGGTCTACTCAGTCTCTCAAACACCCCAGACAGACTTAAAACTACATTTTATATAATAGATTATTCCAAAACAACCCATCTATTTTCTGGTGGCTGATATTGTCCTCCCAATAGAGATGTGCATAGTGACGTCACCGCCCCTGTTCCACTAGTGGATTCCCCATTCATTTTTCTCATAGACTTTTCGAAAAAGAATTTATATCAAGACGATTACGCCGCGGACAAAGCCAACTGGAGTTGTGACGAATCATGTATTTTCAAGTATTTTCTACCATTTGAGCTAATTCCCTCTAACCTTAGGTGTGATTCTACAGAACAGTCGTCACTCAGCAAACAGAGATCTGTCAACACAAACTCAGTGCAGATAAAACTTGTGGAGATGCCGGGGATTGAACCCGGGGCCTCATACATGCAAAGCATGCGCTCTACCACTGAGCTACATCCCCGCCCTGTGTAGCCAGACATTTGTGTCCCTTTTATCTCTACTTAAAGAGATATTTACAATGGCTTCATTTCTATGTCCATATATGGACTTCTGTGTCAGGCATGTCTGAATGTGCCTTTGGTGGGCAACCCATTACAAAGTCCATAGACTTGGTTGGTTGCCACATTATGTTATGGTGGCACACCTACAAAAGTGCACAAAGTGCACAGTGCTTGGTAATGATTGCTTAAAGTGCTCTAAACAAACATTAATGTTTATGTACAAAGCTGTAAGCTTTGTACAAAAGTAATAAAACTATAAATAAGCTAAAGACATTTTATTGAAAAAAATACTCTCCTTTGCCAACACAAGAAATCTTATGTGCGATTAATTTAATTTAACCCAGAATGAAAAAATACATGCATTTACTGCTGCAAATGTTCAAAAAGCTCCTTGGAGAATGCGGGCATCGATCCCGCTACCTCTCGCATGCTAAGCGAGCGCTCTACCATTTGAGCTAATTCCCCTTCCCATGGTCCTACAGAAAAGACACCTCACTGCTGAGGAAACAGAGATCAGAGCTACTTTACCCCCACCACCCCCAGACCCTTATGAGCACGGGCGTAGACACGTGGGGAAAAGGGGGACAATTGTAGGGGGGCCCAAAGTCAGGGGGGCCCACTAAAAGCTTGCATTAATAAGGTTTTATTTGTATTGATTATATTATGAAAATATTTGATCTCAAAGTGCACCAGATTGAAGCATTTTAAAGGGGAATTCCACCCATTTTCAACATTCTAATATGTCATTAGTATAACCTAGAGGTGCTGTATGGGTGGACATGATAAAAACGTTCCCCCCCATTCTGTGTTTCCTGGAAATGGAGGTCTGAAGAAAAACCACAAAAACATGATGAAACACATCTTGATGACATCATCAAGATGTATGTCATCATGTTAATGAATTTCTATAGACACTTCTTTTTTCTGAGAGCGTACAAAGGCAATCATTTGTACGCTCTCAGAAAAAATGTTGAAAATGAGTGAAATTCCCCTTTGACGCTGCCGGGAAAGGGGGGCCCACGTGGAAAAGCTTTGCAGGGGGCCCAGAATTGCTAGCTACGCCCCTGCTTATGAGTTCCACTGTTGGGGTCTATTAATAACAGCACTTAGGGGTTAGGTTGTCCTGCTAAGGGACACTTGCAAGTTGCCCTCGGGAGTCAATACTTCCAAGCACAGGAGGACGCAAGTATGGTGATTCTGAGGATTGGAATAGCAGTGTACTTGGTGACGTGACGTCACTGCCTCACCTTGCATCACCCAGGGGTGAACTTTGAACCTTCTGATTACGACCCACTCAGATACTCATGCCCACCTTCCCTGTAAAAAGAAGTTTGTTGAATGGAGGAATCAATCCCACAACAGATCCTCTTGTAGCCTCGTTGGCGCAGTAGGCAGCGCGTCAGTCTCATAATCTGAAGGTCGTGAGTTCGAGCCTCACACGGGGCAGATGCTTTTTGTTAACTAGTATAGCAGTGTAATAACCTTGTACTTATATAGTAATAATGCAATAGCAGTGTAGTCATAGGCTACTAATAAGTAATTACACATTTCTTAAATTTGTCACCTATCATGGCCTATTAATAGCCTATGCTTGTCCTGAGCGCCAAGTGGTTTCATTTGATAGTACTAGTCAGCATCAATTGTGTTAATAGCTATATAATGTGCAATATAGCATTCATGACTGTCAGGGTACCCATTGTATTGATTGAATAGTTTATTTATGTGTTAACGTTATGACAGTACCTTCAAAACAAAGCCCACAGCTGAAAACAAAGCCCACTGAGCTTATTATATTATGACACTTGTTTTTCAAGTTTGTAAAACTACTTTTTTTTTCATGTCAACAATGCTCTTTTGTTTTGTAAATTAATCGTGGAGGTGGCAGGCATTGAAACGGGGGGCTTATATTGTACATGGGCCCTACATACCCTCCTTTACAAGGAAAGAGAGTGGTATATACAGTATCTATATACCATTAAAGTGCATACGTCAAACTCAAGGCCCGTGGGCCAAATCAGGCCCACAAATTAATAATATTAATGATATTTAATTACTATTAGAGCGGGTCCTCTATATATACCCTGATATATGGCACACACCATGAATGGAAGTAATTGTTTTACTTTCTCAACTCACTTGATTTAGTTTTGCATCCCTTTTTAATGCATGCAGTTTCATCTTTGCATTCTGATATCTTGCTATTAAGGAACATTCATGATTTTTGGAGGAAGGTAAACCGGTGCCCTGTGTATTGAAACACGGCCCGACCCTTGACTTGTACCAATTGTTCTATTTTGGCCCGCCATGTATTTGAGTTTGACATCCCTGCATTAATGGATAATAGAACGTTTAAAGCAAACCTGAAGAAAAAAAGTATTGGACGTTAATCAGTGGCAAAATAGGCCATGAAAAGTTTCTTGGAGAATGCGGGCATCGATCCCGCTACCTCTCGCATGCTAAGCGAGCGCTCTACCATTTGAGCTAATTCCCCTTGTCTGCTGGCTTCATGTCTGTGGATCACACTTTCCTCAGTCAACCTAAACCAGGCTGTCACCTCGGCACTGCCCCCTCTTAAAGCTTAAAGCTGTCACTGGTGGGGCTGTAAATGGTGGGGGCAGGTTACAGAGTTCGGTTATAGTGTCTTTCTCAGGGGCACTTTTGACACTAATATGAAGTTAAAAGGCAATCTTGAAGAAGAAAGTGAACTGAAAATGGACACCACGAAAACTTCCTTTGGAGAATGCGGGCATCGATCCCGCTACCTCTCGCATGCTAAGCGAGCGCTCTACCATTTGAGCTAATTCCCCTTGTTCTTTGAAGAAGTTCACTTCACAGCTGGGCTGTTTGAAGTACTGACTCCACCCAATCTAACGTTCCACATAGTGAAGTCTATTAACTGTCCCCGAGAGACGGTTGGGGTGTTAAGCTCA
Organism: Benthosema pterotum; assembly: GCA_039105355.1. Taxonomy (NCBI): domain Eukaryota; kingdom Metazoa; phylum Chordata; class Actinopteri; order Myctophiformes; family Myctophidae; genus Benthosema; species Benthosema pterotum. The sequence goes on from CM076977.1 coordinate 7,471,502, forward strand.
GGGAAACTTTGACAGAGTAAACTTTGGATCTATCTATTCAGATTCTACAGCCCTCCTCACCAAAAAGGAACAGAACAGGACCAATCTAAATTGAGAGAAAGAGAGAGAAACAAGAGCTGACATCAAGAAAAAAATGCTCCTTGGAGAATGCGGGCATCGATCCCGCTACCTCTCGCATGCTAAGCGAGCGCTCTACCATTTGAGCTAATTCCCCTTGTGGTGATATAGTGCTGCAGTGTCGTCACATCTCTAGGGGCTGCTTGAGATGCCCCCCTACCCCCCACACACCACAAAAAACATGACCCACTGTCAGGGGTAATTACTCATGTAGTAACCAAGGAACAGATGGGGTTAGGCGTCTTTAATCAGGGACACTTTGACACGGCTGGGTGAACTTTGGACATTCTGATTACCTCTCTCTGCTTTCTGCTAAACCTTCGTCCGGCTAAAACAAAACAAGTTATTTGGAGAATGCGGGCATCGATCCCGCTACCTCTCGCATGCTAAGCGAGCGCTCTACCATTTGAGCTAATTCCCCACTGACTTTGTTGTGAATCACACTTCCCCCAGTAAGCTGACATAGGGGCTGTCCATTTCTACAGGGGCAAACGTTCCCACTGGTCCCCCATTAAAGTGAGAGCAAACTATTAAAGTGAGAGTAAACTACCCATTAAAGTTGTCACTGGCAGTAGTGCAGTTAGCTCTTGCTCAGGCACACTTTTGATGCGTAGACAGGTTGGACTTTGAGACGTTCTGATGTTCAGATGGCATGCCCCCCATGTCATTACTGCAGCGTTCAGCCAAAAAAAAAAAAAAAAAAAGTCTTTGGAGAATGCGGGCATCGATCCCGCTACCTCTCGCATGCTAAGCGAGCGCTCTACCATTTGAGCTAATTCCCCTTGTGCTGCCGCTGTGCTGCAGACTGCTCACATCAGTGCTAGGGGGGACAAATCCTGTGGGTGAACGCTTTCCCTCCCCTCAAAAACAAACATTTTATTTAAAATTTCAACAGTGCCCTAATGTCTGCTACTTATAAATAACTTAGGAGTTAGATGTCCTTCTCTCTGACACATAACTGGGAAGAGGAGGTTTGTTTTGCATGTCGTTCTGCCGGTGAGTGAAAGCCCACATAGTCTCCTCCCCACCCCCGTCGCAGCAGTGTAAACTGAGACGCATTCTCCTCTCCCCTCCCCCGCGTGGTCTGTGCTTCTTCAAGTTTCCGTGTGAATCGTCAGCACGCCCCCTCCCCCACGGCAAGCTTCAAAAAACAAAGGTCTGGCCGGTTCCTCCATGCAGCCTCGTTGGCGCAGTAGGCAGCGCGTCAGTCTCATAATCTGAAGGTCGTGAGTTCGAGCCTCACACGGGGCAGCCAACATTTTTCCGATTTTTTTTTCACCTTATGTAATAGCGGTGTAATAACTATGTGAATAACAGTGTAATGTCATAATATGTTAATTATAGTACTGATGTAATGATCCTCAACTGAGTAACTAATACTTTGTTTTCTTTCCATAATGGGCATCTAAATCTGTAGCCAGCAATTTCTATCATTCATTTTGACCTATTAAGATTTTTTAATGAAGATTAAATGAATAAGATTCGGCTATTAGGCGACTATGAGTCATGACTAGACAATTTCAAGACAACAGGATTAAAACTAGATTGTGTCATTCAAAAGATTAAGTAAAACCAAACCAGCATTTAGGCTACTGTCAAAATTAACACTGATTAATAACATGGTGAAGAAATGGAAGAACCGATCATGTACATGAGTAAATGTATGAGTAAATGTACTAGTACTAGTACTACCCACCTCTGTTAAACTGACTCATTCCTCACACCTACCTCTCCTTTATCAAGACTCTCAATGCGGCAGTGTACAGGGAGACACCCCTCCCCCTCTTAAAGCCACAGGCGCTTAATGTGCTTTCAAGCCTCGTTGGCGCAGTAGGCAGCGCGTCAGTCTCATAATCTGAAGGTCGTGAGTTCGAGCCTCACACGGGGCAGTGTTTTAGGCAGTGTTTTAGTTTTTCACCGTTCATCCAAAGATGTGTCTATTCATGTGGAAAAGGTGTTATTGAAGGGATCTGTAAAACGTAACTTGGATTGCCACTCATCTATATAGAATCTACTGATATAAAGAATTTACTGGTTATGGTCAAAAAATGATCTATGTTGTATGAAAGGTGTTACTATATGTAGGTGATAATATGTAGTAACAGTGTAATAGGTTAGTAATAACAATGTAATAATAGTTTCACCCTATGAGGATCTGGATTCAACTGTGATCCATTCTACTGGCAAATTCACCAACAGCACTTGCATACTCAATAATAATATAACAAGTGGAGATGCCGGGGATTGAACCCGGGGCCTCATACATGCAAAGCATGCGCTCTACCACTGAGCTACATCCCCTCCTGCAGTTGTTGTAGTACATGGCAGTCTGTGTCCCTTTTAATCCATGCTAATTAGTCTCATGACGTCATTGATGACATCAACGTGCTTGTATAGGGGGGAGAGTTACCCCTCAACATTAGCCATTATGCAAGCCTTATAGCTTTAAGTAGGTTGGTCCCATGTATCAGGGGTTTTCAACAGGTGGTCCGTTAACCACCAGTGGTCCCTGAAAGGATTCCACGTGGTCCCCAGCTAAACGTGAAGTTGGTTAACCAGATGTAACTCTTTGAGAGTGTAAAAATGAATCCAAGTGGACCCTTAGAGGTCCATTTGGTTGTGGGACCAAGTGATGGTCTGTGGCTCAAATGCTGAATAAATAGTGGGCCCTGGTATGAAAAAGGTTGAAAACCACTGCCACACACACACACACACACACACACACACACACACACACACACACACACACACACACACACACACACACACACATACATACATACATATATATATATATATATATATATATATATATATATATATATATATATACAGTATGTCACAAAAGTAAGTACACCCCTTGCATTTTTTCAAATATTTATTGATATATATTCCTGGGAAAACTTTGACGAAATGACACTTCAGTACAATATAAAGTAGCCACTGTACAGCTTGGAAAATGCTGTGAATTTCATTTTTTCATCAAAATAACTGAAACACAGCCATTAATGTCTAAACTGATGGCAACAAAAGTAAGTACAAACCCTTCAGTGAAAGTGTCCAAATTGGGCCTAAGTCGCCCAAGTAGACATTTTTCCTCCCCAGTTCCATGTGATTTGTTAATGTTAACACAGTCTCAGGTGTGAGAGGTGAGCAGGTGTGTTAAATTTGGTAATATCGCCCCCTACATCTCACAATGGTCACTGGAAGTTCAACATGGCACCTCATGGCAAAAAAACTCTCTGAGGATCCGAAAAAATGATTGTTGCTCTAGATAACATGGGCCTCGGCTATAAGAACATTGCCACCATCCTGAATTTAAGCTGCAGCACCATGGCCAAGGGCATACAGCAGTTTAAGAGGACAGGATCCACTCAGAACAGGCCTCGCCATGGTTGACCAAAGATGTTGAGTGCACATTCTCAGCATCAAATCCACAGGGAGACATCCGGAAATGGTCATAGAAGTTCTGTAAGCATTGCTACAGAGGTTGGAAGGGTGGGGGGTCACCCTGTCAGTGCTCAGACAATACGCCACATGCTGCATCAACTTGGCCTCAATGTCTGTCATCCGAGAAGAAAGGCTCTTCTCATAATGATGCACAAGAAAGCCCCCAAACAGTTTGCTGAGGACAAGGAGACTAAGCATATGGATTACTGGAACCAAGTCCTGTGGTCTGATGAGGCTAACAAACATTTTGAGGGCTTTCTTGTGCATCATCATGAGAAGAGGCTTTCTTCTGGGATGACAGCCATAGAGGCCAAGTTGATGCAGCATGTGACGTATTGTCTGAGCACTGACAGGGTGACCCCCCACCCTTCCAACCTCTGTAGCAATGCTTACAGAACTTCTATGACCATTTCCGGATGTCTCCCTGTGGATTTGATGCTGAGAATGTGCACTCAACATCTTTGGTCAACCATGGCGAGGCCTGTTCTGAGTGGATCCTGTCCTCTTAAACTGCTGTATGCCCTTGGCCATGGTGCTGCAGCTTAAATTCAGGATGGTGGCAATGTTCTTATAGCCGAGGCCCATGTTATCTAGAGCAACAATCATTTTTTCGGATCCTCAGAGAGCTTTTTTGCCATGAGGTGCCATGTTGAACTTCCAGTGACCATTGTGAGATGTAGGGGGCGATATTACCAAATTTAACACACCTGCTCACCTCTCACACCTGAGACTGTGTTAACATTAACAAGTCACATGGAACTGGAGAGGAAAAATGTCTACTTGGGCGACTTAGGCCCAATTTGGACACTTTCACTGAAGGGTGTACTTACTTTTGTTGCCATCAGTTTAGACATTAATGGCTGTGTTTCAGTTATTTTGATGAAAAAATGAAATTTACAGCATTTTCCAAGCTGTACAGTGGCTACTTTATATTGTACTGAAGTGTCATTTCGTCAAAGTTTTCCCAGGAAGATCTATCAATAAATATTTGAAAAAATGCAAGGGGTGTACTTACTTTTGTGACATACTGTATATATATATATATATAATATATATATATATATATATATATATATATATATATATATATATATATATAAGAAAGCTAGATGCTAGATCGGCCCACACCGCTGGCCAATGTCGTTACGTGGCGGCCATCTTGCCAGAGTATAGCATAACAGTGTGTCTATGAGCATTTACTTTTTTTAATGACTTATTCTTCGGCTGATTTTCAAACAGATTATTATTAGCCTTCTCTGGTGCCCCCCCCCCCCCCCTCCCCTCATGGCGCCCCAGGCAACTGCCTAGTCTGCCTAATGGCAAAAACGCCCCTGGTGAGGTGCACAGTGGAATGGCGGCGATAATGCGGGGGCGTTTATCATTCACTCGCCGTCTGTAATGCCTCTCTGTCAGAGCAGTGAGGCAGCTAAAGTGGGCTGGCATTGAGGATTCTCTGTGGGAGGAGAGATTCATGAAGTGAAATATTTCCAAACGCAGGGGTGGATCTAGGCATGGGCATGCCCAGACTGCCCCACCAAACACAACGACATGCAAAACAACCCAAGATTTTTCAAATTAAAGTGCTTATAGTTAAAAATGATTTGAAACACTACTACTGCTACTAACTAACTACAGCTGTGTCACCACTAAACCAACAGCATTTCATCATTGAAAACAGAAAACTCTCTGAGTCAGACCTTTAGCTTTATGCATGCTGCGTGTCTGTTGCAACTTCAACAACAACTGATGTTATTATTGATGCTTTACTTGACTAATAAAAGTCCTGTAACTGAAAATGGTATGGGCGCGGCATCATCGCCCGTGGCGCGAAGCGACACGGGCGATGAAGCCGCACCCATAGCATTTGCTCTTGCCCCCCCCAATTGGGAAATGTTACATCGGCCCTTGTCCAAACGCATAAAAAATAAGGGAGAGACAAACGTATAAAAGTATATGGGTAATCAGAGCATAGAGAAAAACAGGCGTCTGGCTGGCGACTCATTTTATGTATGACATTTATTCACTGGCCAGCAGGCAGGACATGCAACGTTTCGACCAGTCCTTTTATCCAGTAGGAAATGAGACGA
>CM076977.1:7479655-7482155 GCA_039105355.1 Benthosema pterotum
GTCAATGCACAATAGGCAAGTCTCCAACCCCAAAACCAAGGCCCCGATGTGTGAACAAGCGCAGAGAATCTGTGGGGTGGGGGTCGGGTGGGGGTCGGGGTCGGGGGGGCCGGGGAGCTCGAGCCCCAGAGCCCCTGATGCCTTAATTTCTCATGGGGGCTCGGGCCCCGGAGCCCCCACAGAATCAACGCGGCTGCACCTCACCCAACATAATGGCATGCACACAACCCAAATTTTATTTTGGGTTATATATATATATTTAGATGCCATGCAAAACAACCCAAGATATTTCAGTGCATATATTTAAAAGTATTTGAAACACTACTATACTGCTACTAACTAACTACAGCTGTGTCACCACTAAACCAACAGCATTTCATCATTGAAATTCAAACAGAAAACTCTCTGAGTCAGACCTTTAGCTTTATGCATGCTGCGTGTCTGTTGCAAATTCAACAACAACTGACGTTATTATTGATGCTTTACTTGACTAATAAAAGTCCTGTAGCCTAACCGAAAATGCTACTGTATGGGTGCGACTTCATCGGGTGCGATGAAGCCGCACCCATACCATTTTCTCCTGCCCCCCCAATTGGGAAATGTTAGATCCGCCCCTGATCCCTCCTCCATTTATTCCGTATGCTCCTCTAGGTGGGGGGTCTTCAGCTGGAGGGCTGTAGTTTCGACGGAGTCCGCCTGTCTGAGAACCAACACGACTCCCCCAGCGTGTCGGCTGTTCCACCGTGCTACATGGCCTGGGTCCCACAGGTACGCCACTGAATGTCATGTGACCTTACCCGTTTGAATCATATGAATACCAAAATATGTACAGTGTGTATTGTCATGCAATAATGGGTCACATCATCCTGTGAATTTACTGACGGTCCCTAGCATGTTCCAACAGAGAGAAACTAACTTGTGTGTTAAAGGTAGGGTAAGTGATTTGAAATTCATGGTGTAGTACCAGCCTGGTGCACTAGGGGCGTCCAACAGTAGCTACACTATGTGAACCTGCTGCTCGATCCTGATTGGAGGAGAATTCGCCACCACCTGGGGAACTTTTATTAGCTCCTCTGCTAACGTGGGGGAGGGGGAAACTCCATATATGGTTTCCACATCTTATAATAGAGCATTTTTAACAGAAAAAAAAATTGTGGGTGATATCTGACAAAAGTGAAATCACTTCCCCTACCTTTAAGGTTAAATACTGGGATCCCGGGTCCAAGGGACTTACTTTCCCGCCCGGGAATGCCTTCGGGACCCGTCTTCCCGGAGGTTATCATTTCTTTCTTAATTTTTTCCACACAGATCGCGTTTTTTCACATATCTATGAGTGGTCAAATGCCAAATATAACCCTTGCATAATTAGACTGTAGCGAGGGCTACATGAACGGGAGCCTCGCGGACCCTGCAGGACGCAATATTGGCGACACATGGTCTAAATGCAAGTGGTCAGTCAGGACTCAGGACCGCACAAGTACGACTGCCCTTGCCGAGACAGCATGGAAATGCTGGCGCGGGTGGGTTTCTGAGGCTAGGATCGTCATGCATTTATTTAACCAGATGCCGATGCAGAAACTTTAGCAAAATATGAACATATGTAGAATGTTGAAAATGAGTGTAATTCCACTTTAAGAAACTCATAATAGGACCCATCTACCGTACATCTGTGTGTAACTTGTTGCCTACTGTCCCACCTCTCCTCCCCAGAGCTCCAGCAGTGAGTCGGGGTCTCCAGAGGACAGCCTGTGGCTCCCAGTGTACAGCAGCTCAGAGAGGACCAGGGTGGTGACCCAGGTGTCTCTGCCCTGTGGTTCCAATCCCAGCCAGTGGATCCAGACTGGGGCAGCACTCTTCCTCAGACAGCAGTGAATGGAGCCTGGTGGTGACTCTGGGGAAGGATAGTTAAAAGGAACCCTGCCTGATGAGATGGATATGGATAATACATTATACTTGCCCTCTATAACTAGAATTGAACATTTAAAACACATAGAATAAGCTCTTTAGTTTAAAAATAGTTCATGTTTTTATCCCATGGGGGGCGCCATTTTACTGTGCCTGTCACAGTGATGATGTCACAGGAGATCACTCCCGCAGTAAACTAATGGAATGCATTAAACAACTGCATATTTTCCTCCTATGGTCCATCCTGTCTGTTTTACAGTCCTTCGTTCCACCAGTGGGGGTCGCCATTGTCATTACACACAGAACGGTGTATATACTTCGATGTTTTACATTGCAATAATGCCAAATCATGGAACGTTCCATACCATGTTCTATGCGACATCTCCTGTGACGTCATCACTATGACAGGTCATGTGACAGGCACAGTAAAATGGCGCCCCCCATAGGATAAAATCATTACAACTATTTTTAAACTAAAGAGCTTATTCTATGTGTTTAAAATGTTCAATTCTAGTTATAGAGGGCAAGTATAATGTATTATCCATATTTGTCTTATTAGGCAGGGTTCCTTTTAATGTATAAGGAACCAAATGAA
>CM076977.1:7484655-7489655 GCA_039105355.1 Benthosema pterotum
TAATTTTGTCGTGTAGCTTGTAGTGTGGCTTGCTACAACTTTCTGGGGATAGCGTGTAGTGTATCTTAGCTACATTTTTTCGAGAGTAACCAGTAGTGTAGCTTACTACATTTTCCCAGTAGCTTGCCCATCACGTGTAGAATTACTTGGTCATGAAGACATGAAGTGTTTTGCCAAGTTCACCCATGTTGCATTTTTCTCCTCACAGATATCCACTGTGGAAGGAGCTAGGTAGGGCTCAGTCAATTTGGTGCCGTTTCAACCTCCTAAAAAATCTATTTTGCTGTTTTCTCTATAGAGACTGTATAAACATGCTCTAAAATAGGTCAATATTGCAAATCAAACAAGTGTTTCAGGCTCAGATCAACTGAACTCGTTCAGAATTCAAAAGTCGTTCAATACATGATATGTGAAATGAATGCATGCTAGAAAATATGTTGACTTAGCCTACTGGCGCTCTGGCCACCTGTTCTCTGCTAAAAAAAAAAAATAAATAAATGCACCCCACAGTTTTTTTCAAACCATTTTGACCTGAAAAATGAGCCCCACATTTTCACCATTAAAAAAAAGAATCCGATCTACAAGCTCATAGTGTGCCACCGAGTGGTGCGCTATGAGCTTGTAGATCTGATGTTTTTCAACAGCTGAAGTAATGCCAACAATGCTAAAGTAATTTTAAGTAATGCTAATAATGCTAAGCAATGCTGATGCTAAGCATTGTTGATAATGCTAAGTAATGCTAAAAATGCTAAGTAATGCTAATACTGCTAAGTAAGTAATGCTCATGCTAAGTACTGTTAATGTCAAGTAATGCTAATGCTAGGTTTTGTTAATATTGGTAATAATGAGAAGTGATGCTAATACTATAAGCATTGTTAATATTTTAAAAATTGTAATGCTAAAATACTAAGTAATGCTAGCACACCAAAAGGTGTTGAATATGGATTACAGGGGAAATCCACCTATTTTCTAAATTTCCCTGAGAGGGTACAAATGGAACCAAATGGACCCTAGCGGGTCCATTTGGTTACATTTGTACGCTCTCAGGAAAAAGGGGTCTGAAGGAAAAACATCTTGATGATGTCATCAGATGTATTTCACCACGTTAATATTTTTTTCAGACCTCCATTTTTAGAAAATACAGAATTGGGGGAAACTTTTTTTTATCATGTTCACACAAAATCTCTAAGGTATATTAATGACATATTAGTTTAGTTCCAATTTAAGTAAAGAATGTTTACATTGTACAAGTAAACATACTGTCAGGCCGTTGGGTGGGGCCAACAGTCAGTCGTGTTTACTGAAAATTGTGTTCATACTTCAAAGCCTGTCCATGAATTATTTTCTGCCAGAGCCTCAGAGCCTCAGGGCCTCAGAGTGTTGTGTTGTTGACAGAACAGCACACTGTCATGAAGGCCTCTGGGTCTGACATATAAAGGCCTTTACAACCAGGGGCGGATCTAGGCATGGGCATGGGGGGGCAATGTCCCCCTAAATGCCCAGACTGCCCCACCAAACATGATGCCATGCAAAACAACCCAATATATTTGAAACACTACTACTGCTACTAACTAACTACAGCTGTGTCACCACTAGACCAACAGCATTTCATCATTGAAAACAGAAAACTCTCTGAGTCAGACCTTTAGCTTTATGCATGCTGCGTGTCTGTTGCAACTTCGACAGCAACTGATGTTATTATTGATTTTTACTCCCCTTATATAAGTCCCGTAACCGAAAATGGTATGGGTGCGGCTTCATCACCCGTGGCGCAAAGCGACACGGGTGATGAAGCCGCACTCATACCATTTTCTCCTCCTGCCCCCCAATTGGGAAATGTTACATCCGCCCCTGTTCTGGGCTCAGAACTCTCGTCTGACATATAAAAGCCTTTACAACTCTGACAGAACACAGAGCAGAGCTGCCCTGTGTGATCACGGCTTATCCTGTCAAAACCAGGACAGCAGCCGTGTCATTTTAGAACATGGGTGTCAAACTATGGCCCGTGGGCCAAATTTGGCCAGCTCTATAATTTTATTTGGCCCTTGAGACATTATCAATTTAAAGGGGGAGGCCACCCATTTTCAACATTTTTAATATGTCATTAATATACCTTAGAGATGTTGAAAAAAAAGTTCGCCCAATTCTGTATTTCCTATGTCTGAAAAAAAAAAACATTAACATGGTGAAATACATCTGATGACATCATCAAGATGTATTTTACCATGTTAATGATTCAGACACATATACCAAATGGACCCTAGCGGGTCCATTTGGTTCCATTTGTACCCTCTCAGAAAGATTTTGAATTTTGGACGAACTAACCCTTTAAAAGGTTAGTTCGTTCAAACTTGGCCAGCGGCTTTGTTCAGTTTTAAATTTTGGCATATATATATATATATATATATATATATATATATATATATATATATATAATATAATATAATATATATATATATATATATATATATATATATATATATATATATATAATATATAATGCATACTGATGACAAAGAAAGAAAGTAAATGGTGCATTTATTGTATACACACATTTATCCAAGGCGCTTTACATAGCTTGTGCATCACATTCATCACATTCACACACACATTCATACACTGATGACAGTTGAAACCATGCAAGGTACCTACTAGCACATCAGGAGCAATTAGGGTTCAGTGTCTTGCTCAAGGACACTTCGACGCTAACTCTACGGGAGCCTGGGATCGAACCGGCAACCATCCGGTGACCCCAACCCTGATTCACTGCCGCCCCCAAAAACACGACTCTGGTGGGACTCGAACCCACAACCTTTGAATCACTTCTCAAGTGCTTGACTAGAAGTCCAATGCGCTTAATGGCTTAATGGACTGCGTCAGCTATTTAGCATAAGTGTTACGACTTTGAGGGGGCAGGAAACAGCGTGGTCAAGTGATTAGCAAGTTCCTAGTTTGTCCCAATTCTCAATGGAACTTTTTGCAGAGCCCTAAAGTGGGGGTAGTTCCCAAAGTATAGCATGGTGGTGGCCAACTTGTGGCTCTTTGAATGGCTTCGTGCGGCTCGCGGCGGGGCTTCCATGATAAGTATCAAAAACGCTTGGCGACCACCAGACATGCCTTAAAACACATATGTCAAAGTCAAGGCCCGCGGGCCGGATCCGGCCCGCGAGATGATTTAATCCGGCCCCAGGCTTGTAGAGCAAAAATGTCTGAGTCTAACAAAAAAAAAGTAAGTCTCTAGCACGTTCCTATCAAAAGTTATGGTCGTTTAAAGAAATGCTTTTGAGCTCTCTTCTGAACGGCATGGAATGCATGTTGTCCAGCAGGGGGAGTCGTTTTACCAGGCTAGGCTGCTGGCGCTGCAAAGTGAGAACTATACTTCAGCAGTACAAGGGTGTGTAACCGAGAGAACTATACTTCAGCAGTACAAGGGTGTGTAACCGAGAACTATACTTCAGCAGTACTAGGGTGTGTAACCGAGAGAACTATACTTCAGCAGTACAAGGGTGTGTAACCGAGAACTATACTTCATCAGCAGTACAAGGGTGTGTAACCGAGAACTATACTTAGTTAACTTTACATACTTACTTAAATTTAGTAATTTGAAATTTAAATGCTATTTTCATATGGTTTACAAGTATGAAACCAATAATATATATTAATATCTATTCTTAATAATAAATATGACTTGTGTGATATACTGTAGTGTAGAAGTAACGGCTGTGTATGTAAACATGCGTGTGCCGTGCATGCTTGCAGTCTGCGACTGGTTGCACCGCGGCGCTCCGGCCCCCATGAAGTCACATCAAGTCCAATGCGGCCCCCACCCCAAATGACTTTGACACCACTGCCTTAAAAGGATCCCAGGCTAATAAGCCTCATATGGATGAATACATTATACTTGTCCTCTATAACTAGAATTGAACATTTATATCACATATAATATGTTATTTATTTAAAAAAAAATAGTTCATATTTTAACCCTTGGGGGGATATATTTTGTCTACCTAGTAAGTTCACTCCGTTCGTTTTATGGTCCTTTATTTCACCAGTAGGGGTCGCCAGTGTATATACATCAATGTGTTATGCTACAATGCTGGGAAATCATGGAACCAATGAAATTTATTGAGCCGAATAAGAATAAATGCAGAATAAATAGTGGGCCCTGCTATGAAAAAGGTTGAAAACCACTAACATGGAAACACGTTTTTTTCCCCTCAGAAAAGTGCCTTTCATGGTGTTATATAACTGAATCGTTCAGCAGTGCGTGGTAACTTGCCAACGTGTTTTGGCAAGTCTTCTTTCACTCCTCGTTTGAACTTTAATAACTGAAATAAATTTGTGCAGTTCAACCTCATGACATGCCATTAAAACTCTGCAAGGATACGATAAAAGCCTGTTCTACTGACCTGCACACGGCACCTTTGCAGAGGTAAAAAATAAAAATGAAATAAAATCTGATAATTTGCAATGCATTTGCAACATTGGTCTAATTTTCACCAGAGCTTAATTCAGAGGTGCCCAAAAGGTAGATGGTGATCTACCAGTAGATCACACAGGCCATGCAGGTAGATCACATGACAGTCCCCTAAAATGCATAGATCTGTAACTCTTGAGAGCAGTAAAAGGAAACCAAAATGGACCCTTACGGGTCCATTTGGTTTCATTTTACACTCTCAAGAGTTAAATTATATTTAAACATCTGAATTACATAATATCAAGAGTGCACACAATTAGAAAATGTAGAATAATTGTTATTTTGACCAACTTTGCTAGTTATGTCTAATTGTCCAATTGTGGACAAAAACATGAAAGTTCTTAGTTTTGGGCGCAAGAGACTAAATTCAACATCACAAACTGTCAAGTCAAACCCCAAATATTGTTTTCAACGTTAGTAGTAGCATATACAAGAAAACCTTCCAATTCTCCCCCCTCCATTTTTCATTATAAGTGCATTATTCTTAAACATTATCATAGCAAGTAACACCTTCCCCGACCCT
>CM076977.1:7492155-7511191 GCA_039105355.1 Benthosema pterotum
CTGGTAACCCTTCAAGGACCACTGGTGGTCCCGGACCACTGTTAAAAACCCTAATTTGGACCATAAGGGTCCATTTGGTAAGGGTTTGGTGAAATCTCCTGTACGTCATGCTTATTACAGGCACAGTGAAATAGCGTAACCCAAGGGATAAAATTATGATGCTGGTCGCCCCGAGCCCCACCCCCCTCATGGCATCCCAGGCAACTGCCTAGTACTAGAAAGTCTGAAAAAAAGTGGCAATTGTAGAATTAGTCGAATAGAATTAGTAGAATTAGCATTTGCTTAAAGGGGAACTCCACCCATTTTCAACATTTTAATGTGTCATTAGTATACCTTGGAGATGTTGTGTGGACATGATAAAAAGTCTGAAAAAAAAAATCATTAACATGGTGAAATACATCTGATGACATCATCAAGGTATATTTCACCAATGATTTTTCTTGCAGACCTTTTTTTCCCTGAGAGTGTACAAATGGAACCAAATGGACCTGCTAGGGTCCATTTCAGTTTTTTTTTGAAAATGGGTGGAATTCCCCTTTAAGTTCATGTTTACATTGTTTTCAGACGACCAAAATTTCTGAGATGATAGAATGATGATGGATGATGATGGTTATGGAAGGAGGACCTTCTGAAAGCTTCGTGGGCAAAGATAAAGCAACTTTAAAATATCCAAAAAATAAATAAATAAATAAATAAAAATAAAAAACACCCCTGCGTTGAGTACACAGCTCTAGTTTGTCAGACTTTCCTCATGGAAAGCGTCCATGCATTACACACGTGTAATATTTCCAAGTGTGTGCCTGTGAGTGTCTACATAATCCTCTCTCTCCTACTAATCCATGATCTCCCGGCAGACTAAAGGGATTACAGGAGCGTGTGGATCAGTCTCGCCATCTTCAGATTGAGACCCACTGACTGTTTTATAGAGGAGTGGAGAGAGACGGGGAGACAGAGGGTCTAATCTGCCTGTTGAGTCTTTGTTCATACGCTGGAATGAACTGTGAAGTTCAAAACCACGACGGAGACAGGCCAGAAAATCTATAATCATATACGTCAACAGAGGCGGATTTAACATTTCCATTTGGGGGGAGGCAGGAGAAAATGGTATGGGTGTGGCTTCATCCCCCGTGGCGCGAATTTAAATGGCTCCATATTTCGAAATGCCTGACAAACAGCTCCCATACCATTCTCAGTTAAACAGGACTTTTATTAGTCAAGTAAAGCATCAATAATAACATCAGCTGTTGTTTTTAATGATGAACTGCTGTTGGTTTAGTGGTTACACAGCTGTAGTTAGTTAGTAGTTAGTAGTAGCAGTAGTCGTGTTTCAAATCAAATATAAGCACTTTAATGTGAAATATCTTGGGTTGTTTTGCATGCCATCGTGTTTGGTGGGGCAGACTGGGCATTTAGGGGGGCATTGCCCCCCCCCCCCCCCATGCCCATTCCTAGATCCACCCCTGATCAACGGTAGTTGCGGAAGTGACTGTATTTACAGTCCTCAGAGAAACAACCTTGTTCAGTCCTCACTAGCGACTTGACTTGTTCACTCTTATTTTCAGAAAAAAAAAGAAAATGATTTAAACGAACAAAGCAGTTACAAAGGTGTGCAAAGTGCGCACAATTTAATCTTTTAAACCTTTACAACGGCTTTGTGAGCACAAAGGGAGAAATACTGTAAAATAGTTGGACCCTCCCTTTAAATCTGCCACAGCTGCGACAACTTCATCATTCTCTCTTTTTGATATTCATAAAACTTTGTGAGAATAATCATTCGGGGGAGCGAGGGAACGCCGGTGCTCGGGTTAGGGTCAAGTCTCTCTCTCCATCAGTAGATCAGATCATGTACTATTATCACCGCCTTTCTGTGGTGTTTATTATACCTCCAGGGTGAACTATGTGAGACCTGCATTAACCCGTTTTATCCTGACTAGATTCTAGTTTCTGACATTAGATTCGTGTATCTGACACTACATTCTAGTTTCTGACGATAGATTCTAGTTTCTGACACTAGATTCTAGTTTCTGACACTAGATTGTAGTTTCTGACACTAGATTGCAGTTTCTGACACTAGATTGCAGTTTCTGACACTAGATTGCAGTTTCTGACACTAGATTGTAGTTTCTGACACTAGATTGTAGTTTCTGACACTAGATTCTAGTTTCTGACACTAGATTCTAGTTTCTGACGCTAGATTCTAGTTTTTGACGCTAGATTCTAGTTTCTGACACTACATTCTAGTTTCTGACACTAGATTCTAGTTTCTGACACTACATTCTAGTTTCTGACACTAGATTCTAGTTTCTGACACTACATTCTAGTTTCTGACACTACATTCTAGTTTCTGACACTAGATTCTAGTTTCTGACACCAGATTCTAGCTTCTGACACTACATTCTAGTTTCTGACACTACATTCTAGTTTCTGACACTAGATTCTAGTTTCTGACACTAGATTCTAGTTTCTGACACTACATTCTAGTTTCTGACACTAGATTCTAGTTTCTGAGACTAGATTCTAGTTTCTGAGACTACATTCTAGTTTCTGACACTACATTCTAGTTTCTGACACTACATTCTAGTTTCTGATGCTAGATTCTAGTTCTGACACTAGATTCTAGTTTCTGATGATAGATTCTAGTTTCTTACCTACAAGCTCATAGCGCGCCACCGAGTGGCGCCTATGAGCTTGTAGATCTGATATTTTTCAATGTTACAGTAGGTACAGAAAGCATTAACAAGGTTGTTAACTTGGGGAAATCCAGATCATTCTGGGGAACACAGAAAGGTTAGAGAAGCACTGATTTAGGAGACATTTTGAATAATTGGCCTCAGGTTTTATCAACTTATGGCATGGGTGTCAAACTCTGGCCCGCGGGCCAAATTTGGCCCGCCGTGTAATTTCATTTGGCCCTTGAGACATTATCAAATTAAAGGGGAAGACCACCCATTTTCAAAATTTGAACATGTCACCTTAGAAATGGTGTGGACATGAAAAAAAAAAGTTCCCCGAATTCTGCATTTCCTAAAAATGGAGGTCTGAAAAAAATCATTAACATGGTGAAATACATCTGATGACATCACCAATATGTATTTCACCATGTTAATGATTTTTCTGTCAGACCCATTTTTCCTGAGAAGGTACAAGTGGAACCAAATGGACCCGCTAGGGCCCATTTGGTTCATATTTGTACCCTCTCAGGAATTTTTTGAAAATGGGTGGAATTCCCCTTTAAAAGGTTAGTTCGTTCAAACTTGGCCCCGCGCTTTGTTCAGTTTTACATTTTGGCCCACTCTGTATCTGAGTTTGACAACCCTGCCTCATGGAGTCTATCCAGATTCCAGGCAGGTCTGCATTTAATCTGAAAAGTAAAAGTACATTGACATGATATTACATAATGAATCCAAGTGACAAGGGGTGATCTTTCAAAGTTAAAAATGCATGACATCGGCCCTTTAAGGCAAAAAAAGATGCAATTTTGTGAGTCCTTCATGGTCAATGTAACCTTCCAAAATGGAGTTGCTTAAAAAAAAGAAGACTTCATGGTTGTTTGCCAGCGATTTACCTTGAGAAATGGGTTTCTCTGCTTTCTGACAGCATGAAGCACCGCGCGGCGTGTTTCTCTTTAGAAATGTCAGGGTGCACCTGCACCGCGTTAGAGTTCTGTTACATCACAGACGCTCAATTTTGCAGCAGCTGCGGCCAAGGGCAGGATTCTTCCATGGCGTGTAAAGGCTCATTCAGAGTTCAGAATTTCAGCGGCCACTGCGAGCACCACTTAGAGCACCGTGACCACCGCTATTCCATAGTCCACTACCAGCACCGCTTAGAGCACCGCGACCACCGCTATTCATAGTCCACTACCAGCACCGCTTAGAGCACCGTGACCACCGCTATTCCATAGTCCACTACCAGCACCGCTTAGAGCACCGTGACCACCGCTATTCCATAGTCCACTACCAGCACCGCTTAGAGCACCGCGACCACCGCTATTCCATAGTCCACTACCAGCACCGCTTAGAGCACCGTGACCACCGCTATTCCATAGTCCACTACCAGCACCGCTCAGAGCACCGAGACCACCGCTATTCCATAGTCCACTACCAGCACCGCTCAGAGCACCGCGACCACCGCTATTCCATAGTCCACTACCAGCACCGCTCAGAGCACCGCGACCACCGCTATTCCATAGTCCACTACCAGCACCGCTCAGAGCACCGCGACCACCGCAACCACCGCTATTCCATAGTCCACTACCAGAACCACCGCTCCTCATTCCCTCCCCTGTTCTCCTCACGTCCATTGTTGTTTATTCCTCCCTCTGTTTCTCTCTCTACTTCCTACCTGCCTCAATTATAATAATTTCTGCTGCTTTAATGTTTATTTCCTATTCTATTCACGTCATTGTTTCTATCATTGACTTCCCCCTTCCTTCCTTCTGCTCCTGCCCGTCGCGCTGTGTTGTGTTGTGTGTTTTCTTTTTTTTAAACCAGCCGTTAAAAACAAGCAACCGCTGCGGAGCGGTGGTTAGTAAAATCTGAGAGGAGGGCTGGAAAGTGCGGTGGTTGCGGTGGTATGACGTCATATTGTAGGAAACGGTGGTCGCAGTGCAGGGCACTGAAAATCCATCTCTGAATAAGCCTTAACAGTTCATTTTAACGATGGGGGACAGCGGGCGACGGACAAGTAACGGCGGCCGATATGAGCGACGCAGACGGTCATTACCGTAATTTCTCGCTTAGAATGGCATGCAAAATGAGTACCGTAAACGACGGTGCTGTGGTGCACTGAAAAAAAAGTATGGTGGAAGAGGAAGTGGGACGGAACTAGGAACCAAACTGCGCCGAATGGTTTCGGGTCGAGGGCAAAAAAAGCAGCACTTGGCTCTGATTGGCCCGCCACCCCCCGCCGTTAAAACGTAGGGTAATGCTTTTGTTTTGTTTTGTTTTGTTTTGTTTTGTTTTGTTTTGTTTTGTTTTGTTTTGTTTTGTTTCGTTTCGTTTCGTTTCGTTTCGTTTCGTTTCGTTTCGTTTCGTTTCGTTTCGTTTCGTTTCGTTTCGTTTCGTTTCGTTTCGTTTCGTCTCTCTGTAGCACTTTGAGATCCAAACAATGCAAAACGTGTAAAAGTAAAGCAAGTGTTGTTTTCAGTTCACGGCTGGTGGTGCTTGCCCCATGCTCGCTTGCTCTGCCCGTGTACAAGAAGGCCATGGCCTCATTACGTGCAATGCACATAAGTTGGCACTTGTCAGAGTACAGTTCTAGTTTTAACGATAATTCATGAGCTTTGTTCTCTCCCGCATTTGCATGTTTTACTCATTCTCAGGGGCATATATACAGTAGCAGTGGTTTTCAACCTTTTTCATACCATGAGGGCCCATTATTCATTCACGGAGGACCACCATTTGATGACATTATAGCCTCACAGACCCCAAAACTAAAGATTTATTTTGCTTTTCTTTTACTTTTGTCCACAATACCAGGATTTCAGAGAAAACAAAACAGTCAAACAGACAGATCAAAGTGACCATTAATCTTTTACATTCTGTACTGTAAATGGAAAGTTTAAGTAAGATATTAGCAGTGATGGGCAGTAACTTGTTACAAGTAGCTAAACTACATAGTTAAGCTATGTAGTTTTTCCCGTAGCTTGTAGTGTAGCTTACTACTTTATATCTGAGAATAGCTTGTAGTGAAGCCACACTACTTGTTTCGAGTAACGAGGATTGTAGCTTACTACATTTTCCTACACACATTTGCTAATTCCTTCCCATTTTCAATGGCTAGAAAACCTTTAATATACTGTACATCCCAAAACGTCGACATGCCACTATCCTATGTTCAAACCCACCCCTAGGTTATTATGATTATTATGATTTGTATTTATATTATTTTAATATCATTATTATTATTTAGAAAGTTGTACATTAAGTTGACATATATATTTATATACAGTGTAGTGTTGATGTAGCAAGCTACACTATAGCTTGTAGTGTGGCTTGCTACATGTTTTCGGGAGTAACAAGTATTGTAGCTTACTACATTTTACCTGTAACTTGCCCATCACTGGATATTAAACATCCAGCTGTGATGCAGTGGCTCAGGGGTAGAGTGGCAGGATGTGGATAAGGTTGTCGGTTCGATCCGCACTCCTCCAGAGGTAGTGAGAGGAGTCCAGGTGGTCCCCAGCTAAACCATGGACAGTTGGTATAATCAAATGGACCCTTATAGATTTCTACCTCTTATATTTAAACATCGGAATTACTTAATTCTCTAGAATCTACACTATTGTAAAATGCAGAAAAAATGTTATTTTGGCGAACATTTTGTCAGTTTTACCTATCCCAAATTGTGCACTAGAACTTCCTTAGAATCCTTAGTTTTGGGAAATGTTACATCCACCCTGCAGGGCGGATGTAACATTAACCCAATTGGGGACGGGTTCATCGCCCGTGGCGCGAAGCGACACCATTTTCAGTTACAGGACTTTTATTAGTCAAGTAAAGCATCAATAATAACATCAGTTGTTGTTGAAGTTGCAACAGACACGCAGCATGCATAAAGCTAAAGGTCTGACTCAGAGAGTTTTCTGTTTTCAATGATGAAATGCTGTTGGTTTAGTGGTGACACAGCTGTAGTTAGTTGTTAGTTCGATAGTAGTAGTGTTTCACATCATTTTAAATATAAGCACTTTAATTTGAAATATCTTGGGTTGTTTTGCATGCCATCGTGTTTGGTGGGGCAGACTGGGCATTTAGGGGGGCATTGCCCCCCCATGCCCATGCCTATAGATCCCCCCCCGGGGCTCCTCAGTGGGTCAGCTCCGTCTAATGTTGAGGAATGTTCGGGATTAAAATCTCTGACAGCAGGATAACTGAGTGGCCGCGCTAATCCCTCCGCCTGCCGCCTGACGCCGCGGCCAATGGAGCGGCAGCCTCAGATAAATGGCCACTCGGGTTCTCGCCTCGGCCAATCGCTTTTCATCTCTGCCAACGAGGCGCCCTTGAGACAACCGGCTGGCACACCGAGCATCCTCACACACACACACACACACACACACACACACACACACACACACACACACACACACACACACACACACACACACACACACACTCTGAGGGTAGCGGTCCGCTCAGTTCCCATGTTTATGGTTTCTCCGAACCCGCAAATCACCGTGGTTACGGCTGGGTGCATTTACAACCACTACTACCATGCTCAACCCCCCCACCACCACTACCACCACACACACACACACACACACACACACGCACACACACACACACACACACACACACACACACACACACACACACACACACACACACACACACACACACACACACACACACACACACACACACCCCCTGTCTGCCAACCTTAGACAAACCATTGATCACCCACACTGTCCCGCAGAGACACATACTGTATACTCTACATACAATGATCCGCGGGGCGGTGGTTCAAATCCCGGCTCCTCCTCATGTTTAAATGTTTGCCATTTTCACCCCCCATATATCTAATATCCATTTTGGACGCCATCTTGAATATCTCAGAGACCACAGGGAGGATTCACAGGGACTTTTAGTATGTCATTCCTAAAGGTATTCTGAACACAGCCTGAAACATTCAGCTTGTTACTGATTTGTTCCAGGTGTAACCCTATTACTACTGGACTATAGAGATGCGCAGTGACGTCACCTTCCCTGTTCCGGAAGTCTTTTCCCAATTCATTTTTCTCATAGACTTTTCGAAAATAATTTATATCAAGACGATTACGCGGCGGAAAAAGCCAACTCGAGTCGTGACGAATCATGATGACACACACAAACTTTTGGGACAATAAAATAATTTCTAAGATGAAAAACAAAAAAAAGGTCTTGTATCATGCCGTTTTCTACTTCTTCCCAATTATATATTATATGACGATATTGGTTTGTTGTCTTGATTTGTCACGACCTGAGTTGGCTTTGGCCGCGGTGTAATCGTCTTGACATAAATTATTTTCGAAAAGTCTATGAGAAAAATGAATGGGGAAAAGACTTCCGGAACCGGGGCGGTGACGTCACTGCGCATCTCTATAAGGACGCATTTGGTAAAATGTCCACCTGGGATCCTCACAGGGACCACTGGTGGTCCCCAGAACACCTGTTGAAAACCCCTGCACTAAATCATTCACTCTGTCTTGTGGAAAAGGTTATGATAAATGTCCAGCCGGTTGATGCCGTGGATCTGTAGAACACTGTCGCCGTCAGATGAAAACCTTGCAAGTCCAAACATCTTCTTTTTTTCTTGTTTTGGATAATTCCCCCCCAAAAAACGATTCAAATAACCCTAATCTATGAGCTGACCACATGTCATATCGCAGTGCATTGTGAGCTCAGGTCACAACACTTGTGTGGTGGATGGAGTTTGGCTTTGATTTACATAATATGTTAAAATATGGAGATGCAAGGTCTTTGCTCAACAGGACAGAGAGCTTTGTGGAGGCACTCGCTGTCGCTGGAGTTAATGGTGTTCATTGATGGAAAAAAAGCTTTCATCCAGGTTTGAATATTGTAATTTTCTGCAGGGATTGGCTGCATTATTCTCAATAGATGACATTTGTGTGTGTGTGCGTGCGTAAGGGGTGGACCTAGGCATGGGCATGGGGGGAGCAATGCCCCCTAAATGCCCAGACTGCCCCACCAAACACGATGCCATGTGAAACAACCCATGGCAACACGATGCCATGCAAAACAACCCAAGATATTTCAAATTAAAGTGCTTATATTTTAAAATGATTTGAAACACTACTACTGCTACTAACTAACTACAGCTGTGTCACCACTAAACCAACAGCATTTCATCATTGAAAACAGAAAACTCTCTGAGTCAGACCTTTAGCTTTATGCATGCTGCGTGTCTGTTGCAACTTCAACAACAACTGATGTTATAGTTGATGCTTTAATTGTCTAATAAAAGTCGTGTAACCAAAAATTTTGCACCACAGGCGATGAAGCCGCCACCCCCCATACCACTTCCTCCTGCACCCAATTGGGAAATGTTATATCCGCCCCTGCTGACTGTGCAAATAATTGGAACAGAAGCCTCAGCACAGCGTATTACTGCAATTATTTAATGCACTGACGTGAGCCGGCATTTATCAAAATTGTCTTTATGTGGTTTTCAAACATTTGAAAAAAAAAAAAAAAAAATACACCAGTCATCAAGTCAAAGTATACCTGTTATTTTTCATCCTGCAATTTTGCAGCCAATTTTTTCACCCAGTGCCAATTACCTCCTGTGATCTTAGCAGTGATGGGCAGTAACTTGTTACAAGTAGCTAAGCTACATAGCTTAACTACATTTTCCCGTAACTTGTAGTGTAGCTTACTACATTTGTTCTGGAAATAGCTTGTAGTGAAGCTACACTACTTGTTTCGAATAGCTTGTAGTGAAGCTACACTACTTATTTTGAGTAACAAGGATTGTAGCTTACTACATTTTCCCACACACATTTTCAAATTCCACCCATTTTTAATGGGTAGAAAACCTCAAATATACAGCCCTCTAATATACATAATACACATTTATTGATATTTTATTATTATGATTATTTAGAAAGTTGTACATTAAGTTGAGATACGTATATATATTTATATATGTTGATGTAGCAAGCTACATCAAGCTACTTTTGTCGTGTAGCTTGTAGTGTATCTTGCTACAATTTACTAGGGATAGCTTGTAGTTTAGCTTAGCTACATTTTTTCGAGAGTAACACGTAGTGTGGCTTACTACATTTTCCCAGGAACTTGCCCATCACTGGATCTTAGGCACTACACGATACCTGGGCATTATGCAGCCCGGGGGCCAAATGCGGCCCTTTGGCTGACTCTGACCGGCCTGGAGACCACCAGTGGTCCTTGAGAGAGTTCAAAGTTAAATATGGAATGTTGGTTAACCAGATGTAACTCTTTGAGAGCGTATAAATGAAACCAAATGGACCCTTGCGGGTCCATTCGGTTTCATTTTTACACTCTCAAGAGTTAAAATATTCATCATTTGACTTAGCCCAAAGTCTACACATTCAATCAGAGAATGTAAAAGAATGGTCATTTGTGTTATCCTGTTTTGTTTCCCAAATCCAGCCTGGAATTGTGGACAAAAACAAAAGAAATCCTGAAGAAAGTTGTGGGATCTGTGGGGCTAAAATGTCATCAAATGTTGGTCCGTGACTCAAATACTGAATAAATAGTGGGCCCTGGTGTCAAAATGGTTGGTCTTACTCTTACTTTTATCTTGAAATTAAATTAAATTAAGTAAGGGATAACACCCGACGAACCGGTGATTTGTTTCCTATTAACCGACCGAGGCGCAGCCGAGGTCAGTTAGTTAGGAAACAAATCACCCGTTCGAAGGGCGTGCTGGAACTAAATGCGGAAGCGGGAAGCGCACCGTGGTTTTCAACCAGTGGTCCGAGGACCACCAGTGGTCCTTGAGAGGGTGACGGCAACGGCATGTAAACAACCAAATACGTAGCTAACCAAATGGACCCGCTAACGGCATGTAAACAACCAAATACGTAGCTAACCAAATGGACCCGCTAACGGCGTGCTGGAACTAAATGCGGACGCGGGAAGCGCACCGTGGTTTTCAACCAGTGGTCCGAGGACCACCAGTGGTCCTTGAGAGGGTGACGGCAACGGCATGTAAACAACCAAATAGGCTACGTAGCTAACCAAATGAACCCGCTAACGGCGTGCTGGAACTAAATGCAGAAGCGCAGCGCGGATTGATATATGAACACAGCTGTTTGCACTTTGGGGAACTTTGGGGAACTGCAGCGGTCAAATATAGCGCGGAGCGGTGATTATAGTGTAATATTTGACCGCTCACATGACCAGAACGCTGGCTTCTGATTGGAGCATTCATTCAAGCCATGTAATAAATTAAATTAATATTACGCAGACTTTAGTTCAGCCTTTAGTCTTGGCCCTTCACAATATTTTATGTTTCTCATTTGGCCCCTTGGGAAAAATATTTGCCCACCGCTGGTCTACACCATAGATGTACTGTGTGTATATATATAGAAAGCTAGATGTCTTGAGGCGGAGCCTCTGACGTCGTTCATGGCGGCCATCTTACCAGAGTGCAGTATGCTCTATGGCAGCCCAAACAAAAACAGCTATAACTCACTCAAAACTTGACGGATTCACAAATGGATCGCTTTATTATGAACATTATCAACGCGGCTATGATTTTTGCTATTTTTGCTATTTTTTCTAAAAAACTTCATATAGCTGCTCATATTATCTGGACGTCTCTGGCATTTACAACAGACCATTCTGTTTGAAAATCGGTTGAAAAATAAGCAAGGTATTATCATTTAAAAAGTATATGCATATGCTCATAGACACAATGTTACGCTATACTCTGACAAGATGGCCGCCACGTAACAACGTCACTCCCCATTGGCCAGCAGCGCTGGAGAGACATCTAGCTTTCTTATATATATATATATATATATATATATATATATTATATATATATATATATATATATATAATATATATATATATATATATATATATATATATATATATATATATGCTTTACACACCCTCCACCAACCTGGGGAGGCAGCAGACTGGCCTCATGCTTCCTTCAATGCATGAGGAGTCCAAGCTGCATTCTTTTCACCTGACAGGGGGGAGTTTCCCTGGTTGGACGTAGCGCGTTGAAGGAACACGTTATTCCAACCAGTTCCTGTCTCCTCCATCAGGCGCCCAAGCTGGCCAGGCAGTTTAGAGACTGATGCTTTATCTGCTATTTTTAAGGAGCACTACAGCCTCTCCTGAGTCCAGCTTTGATGGTTTGTGTAAATAAATGACCACCAGGACATTGTCCTAACACAAACAATGAATGGCCAGCTTTGAGCGTTTCTGTAAACAAACACAAACGCTGCCCAGAGAAAAACAGAATCCCAGTTTGAGATCTCCTGTACAGCTCCATCTGAGACATACCAAATCTATTTATCAGGAGAAAACAATAAGAAACATAGCTTTGAGATAATTGAGCAATTTGAGCCATAGATGAGATTGATGTGAGATCTAAGCTCATGGCTCCTGTTTCTCATCGTTTTCTCCTGAGAAATAGACTTGGTGTGTTGTAGGTCCGTGTACTTTTCGGCCATTCAGGATTCTGTTTTATACTTGTTAAATTTAAAATCAGAATACACTCCAAAACGGCCCGTTTCGGTATTCTGTTTTGAAAACAAAATTTAGAGTTGTGAATTGTAAGAGCAACATACGACCCGTTTCCAGGTTCTAATTGGTGTGGTTCAATCAGAATGACACAATTTAAAATGACTGCTGCGGTCCGTGCCTCGCGAAGCAGATCCTGAAATCTGTTTTGTGTCCGCTGCTGCCATCCCCCCCCCCCCCCCCCCCCCCTCCTCCGTGCTGAGGGCGGAGGCGTGGCACGGAGCTCTTGATTGACAGCTCGGTTACTGCTGCAGTTACTACAAGGAGACACACGCGGCGCTGTTGGTACTGGCAGATGATATTATGAATTATTGAATTAGATTAGACAATATTATTATACATTTATCCTGCCGTAATTTCAAATAAATTACCCCACTTTTTGGTTGCATATTAACACAGGGCTGTTATTACATTCATGTCAACTCTTAAGTAATTAAAAACATTAATAGAGACAGACAGACGAACAGACAAGACAGACAGACAATGAATACTAAACTTTCTAATTAATTAACATGCTAAAGTAAGTCTACTTTGTATTCAACATATAGGGTAAGTGTCCCACCATCATCATGTGTGTCATTGTTATGCAACCCGCTATGTTTATAGTGTATTCGTTATTCAATTAAGTGTTTATGAGGTGCGCCAATTGGGCTCATCATCAGATTGTTTTCAACATTCTAGCCAACTTTGTGGAAGATGGTAGGGTATAGATAGTGTCTATAAAATCAAGTGTGTGTGTGTGTGTGTGTGTGTGTGTGTGTGTGTGTGTGTGTGTGTGTGTGTGTGTGTGTGTGTGTGTGTGTGTGTGTTGTGTGTACCTAGTGAATGAATACAGGAACCTACATTTGAATTAAATATTAAATACATCATCATTGAATTTGAATGAGTTTGGACGTGCACATCCGCAACAACCAGGGGACCCACTTGATGCTGTTTTGCAATTGTCCTAGCCAATTGCATCTCCTCGGACTACTGTAGGCCTACTGTCTGTCACTGTGGTCCATCCGTGACACCATGATCACGCCCTCGCTGCAGTGTGCGCTGTATAGGCTACCAGTAGGTAGAAATAATAGCTCTGTGGCTGGTTATGACCCGTTAAGATTCAATCAAAATGCCGCAACGCCAATGTATTTGTAATGACAGCAGCAGTCATAAATATAATCTAAATGATAAAGGATAAATGTATACAGACTACATTACTTCAATGATTAGTTTGGCACCTTGTTTGGCACCATGTCGGCCCAAAACACTTAATTGAACAAATAAACAGGCCTACCTGTAACATAACGCGTTGCATAATAATGATTAATGACACAGATGACGAGGTCCCGGGTAGGCCTCTTTAAAATGTCTATCTGTCTCTATTACTTTATTAATTAAGAGTTGACACAGAGGAGGATGCATCAATCATCAATGTCTAATCAGAATGTAATAACAGCACTGTATTAATATGCATTAAATGCAGACTAATTTATTAAATTTATTAACGGCAGTGCTAAATGGTATAAATAAAATCTAAATATAAAGGATAAATGTATAATAATATTGTCTACTCTAATTCAATAATTCATAATATCATCTGCCAGTACCAACAGCGCGCGTGTGTCTCCTTGTAGTAACTGCAGCAGTAACCGAGCTGTCAATCAAGAGCTCCGTGCCACGCCTCCGCCCTCAGCACGGAGGAGGGAGGGGGGGGGGGGGGGTGGCAGCAGCGGACACAAAACAGATTTCAGGATCTGCTTCGCGAGGCACGGATCGCAGCAGTCATTTTAAATTGTGTCATTCTGATTGAACCACACCAATTAGAACCTGGAAACGGGTCGTATGTTGCTCTTACAATTCACACCTCTAAATTTGTTTTCAAAACAGAATACCGAAACGGGCCGTTTTGGAGTGTATTCTGATTTTAAATTTAACAAGTATAAAACAGAATCCTGAATGGCCGAAAAGTACACGGTGTGTTTTAGATGGATCCTCTGAGTTATACAGGAGCTCTCAAAAATGGCTTAAATATTGCTCAACTGTTGTATCTCAAAGCTACTGTTTGTGTCTCAATGTTTTCTCCTGAGAAATAGATGTGATATGTCTCAGATGGAGCTGTACAGGAGATCTGAAACTTGGATTCTGCTTTCCTTTGGGTGAAGACAACAGTGACCAGTATATGATGTACAAGAGCGCCCCTCACTTCACACAGGTATGATTTTTGAGGCCACGGCAAGAAGCTTTTTCACTGGCTAACAAATAGTCCCGGCGGGATTCGGGACTATTTGTTAGCCAATCAGGAAGAGCCTTCCTGAGCTTCCTCTGATTAAAGTTGGAGTGCCATGATTTTTTTCTACCCTAAAACATGATCATCAGGCATTAATATTATATGAAAAGTAAGATTTTTTTTTCCAAAAAGTGTCATTTTTATGATTCCACCCTACCAGTTCATTAAGTATACCTGGTTTGCCTGGTGGGTGGTGATGGGTGGAGATCCACCTGAACTGAAGCCACACCCACAGCTTTAGTTGCATGATAAAGGGGGAGGAGTTAGGGGAGGGGCTGAGCATGTGATGTCACTATATTGAAGTTTTTTTCATTGGCACGTTTGACTGGAAAGGTTCAGCCCTCAGGAAGAAACCCTAAATACAAGGAAGGGAAGACATCATTGCACATAAAAAACCCACCAAGGGGTCTATTTACATACTGTCAATACAAAAATCACGCACCCCCTCTTTAAAGGTAGGGGAAGTGATTTGAAATTCATGGTGTAGTACCAGCCTGGTGCACTAGGGGCCCCCAACAGTAGCTACACTATGTGAACCTGCTGCTCTCTCCTGATTGGAGGAGAATTGTGGTGACCTGGGGAACTTTTATTAGCTCCTCTGCTAACGTGGGGAGGGGGAAACTCCATATGTGGTTTCCACACCTTATAATAGAGCATTTTAACAGAAAAAAAATATTTTTGGGGTGATATCTGACAAAAGTGAAATCACTTCCCCTACCTTTAAGGAAAAAGGGAGGACTGGTGGAGTCAGATGTGGAGGTGGTGGAGGACTATGATTTATAAAGGGCCACTGTGGCTCATATGGTTGTCATAGATACTAGATCTTTTCAGGAAGTGATCTAATAATGAAACAGTGTAAGATAGAGATGAAAAAGAAGGAAAAAATGCCAATAAATTGCTTATATACAGTACTTTCACTTGCGTCCACTCCACTCATGCAAGTAAAAAAAAAAAAAAAAAAAAAAAACACCTGTGGGTTTCCTTTGTTGCGTTACATTGGAATCCAGGGGCGGATTGGCCATTTGGAGTACAGGGAGTTTTCCCGGTGGCCTGCGCCACCTAGTGGCCTGCTGGACAAGATCCGAAATGCACTAGTGGCACTTCCAAAATGCACTAGAATGCGCTAGACGCTCGCCTGGAACATACAGATCAAAATGACCATTAATCTTCTACTACATTCTCTAGTTGTGTAGACTAAGTTGGGCTAATTCACATTCCGTTTGGTTTCATTTTTACACTCTCAAAGAGTTACATCTGGTTAACCAGCTGCCCCCCCCCCCCCCCCCCCCCCCCCACCCGGGGGGAAAATATGTGCCAACCCGCCCCTGGTGGAATCAGTGATTATGAATGTATATGGTCTCTCACACAGCCGTGGGGGTTTAAGCCCCACTGAAGTTCCAGTGTTAATCCAGGCCTGCCCAGAGCAGAGCAGAGCAGCTCTCTCCATGCCTGTCCACTGGTGTCTGAAATAACACCATCCAGGCATGGAAAACTAAAACTACTCCAGCGACAGGAGAATAATAATAACCTGCAGAGGCTTATAGCATAAGACTCAGTGAAAGACAACATCACCTGGTTCACATCAGTGTTGCCAACTGCCAAAATCCAAAATGCACTAGTGGCGCTTCCAAAATGCACTAGAATGCGCTAGAGCAAGTGGTTTTCAACCGGTGGTCCAGGGACCACTATTTACTCTGCACGGAGGACCACCATTTGATGTTGAGTTTAGTCTCGGACTTTAGGAATTTAGGAGAAGTAACTTTGGCAAAATGTTTGTCAAAATAGGAATTCATCTACATTTTCTTTGAAAATTAGGTAATTCAGATGCTTAAATATAACTTAACTCTTGAGAACGTTCAATGAGATCGTTCAATGAGATCGTAAAATGAAACCAAACGGACCCTTATGGGTCCGTTTATACAGCTCTTTCAATGGCTCACCATCAGTGCTGGGCAATACTTAGGAGAGTAATATCCTCTAGTGTCCTGAACGCGTTTTGGTGTTTTATCTGTTGAAAAATAGCAGATCAACAAGCTCATGTCGCGCCACCGAGTGGCGCGACATGAGCTTGTTGTTCTGCTATTTTTGAAAAAAATGTGAAAATGT
The DNA here is from genome assembly GCA_039105355.1 of Benthosema pterotum. Lineage (NCBI taxonomy): Eukaryota > Metazoa > Chordata > Actinopteri > Myctophiformes > Myctophidae > Benthosema > Benthosema pterotum. Next base: position 7,508,773 of record CM076977.1, read on the forward strand.
GCTGCAAATCTCTGAATACATTATTTTGGAAGCAAACATTTTATCTCAATTTTTCGCTTCTGGGGAACCCCGAGAACAACATGTTTTCAGATGGCGGTCTGCAGCCAAATATGGATAATTCTGGTGGTCCTTGGCTAGAAATATGTTAGCATCACTGACACAGGAGCACAGATTTTTCAGGAAAACTAGAATCTAGTGTCAGAAACTATAGAATCTAGTGTCAAAAACTCGATTCTAGCGTCAGAAAGTAGATTCTAGTGTCAAAAAGGAGCATCCTAGCATCAGAAACTATCATTTAGTGTCAATAACTAGAATCTTGTGTCGGAAATTACTGTAGTGAATGAAACTCGAATCGAGGGTCAGGACTCAATGGGATATACTTGGCTACTTGTTTAGCCCTTTAGAAAAGTAATGATATAGAGCTCAGCAGTGCCGCCCCTTGTGACATCGCCTTTGTTCCAGAAATGGATTCCCCATTCATTTTCCTCACAGACTTTTCAAAAACAAAACAAAAGCTCTTGTTTCCTGCTATTTTTTATTTCTTCTTGCTAATTAGATATTGTATGAGTGTGTTTGTTGGCATGATTTGTCACGACCCGAGTTGGCTTTGTCCGTGATGTAAATGTCTTTATATAGAGAATTTTCGAAAAATCGAAAGTCTTAATCACTGCCTGAATTGTAATGCTTTTCTGAGCAGAGCCCGGATAGCTCAGTCGGTAGAGCATCAGACTTTTAGTCTGAGGGTCCAGGGTTCAAGTCCCTGTTCGGGCGAAAGCATGCTTGCAGTGAAGAGATGCCAGTGTTGGCGCCTCAAGTTGACAGCAGGAGAACCAGAATCATGTCAATTGTTGCATCGATCTTGTGACTTTGCATTAGGCTCCTTTCACACATGTATGGCCTGTCATGGCATGGTGATAGATAGACATATGGGCCAGATCCTCGATTTCCCACAATGCTTTGCAGGATCTGGTAGTGGCTAAGAAGCAATGAGGATATCCTCACATCTGAGTGTAGTTTTTCAATGCACCATATCTCCTGGTGCATTCATTCAAATAAAAAACGAAATCACATCTGCACAAGCCCTGCCTGGTGCATAAATAACAATCAGCCTCTAATATAATAATATCATTCCTCTAAAACACTCAATAAAGCACCTCAGTGCTGTCAGTTCTGTGCATAATCCTATCTGAATCCAGTCTCCTTCACTCGCTTGCCAACAGAAAAAAACTACAATAGCCATATTCCTCTATTCCTTGCTTCTCTCCTATTGGTTTCTGTGTGAACCACGTGGTGAAGGGGGCGTGGGCTGACAGACTGACATACCGCTGCCAGGACTACACCGGTGCCACATGACACTTTGACATGTGTGGGGGAGGGGGGGCATCAGTCACATATCAGGTTGTAGGCATGTCACCATATGTCAAACACTCCCACCATATGTCAAACACGGGCGGGCTTTATAAGCGAACCAATACGAGATTGTGGAGTAATGAGTGACGTTTAGGAGGCCACGGGGAGGAGAATGACTTGTAGTCTCCTGTTTGTCCCTAAATGGGACAGCAGCACTGGACAACGCACAGAGCCATCTAGTGTCAGAGTTGCGACATTGAGGGGTGAGAAACTGAGTTGCTGTTCATGCAGTTAAATAGAGGAGTTGGAAATACATTGTTTGCAATTAGGGTGGCGATATTTTTAGGGCATAAGCGCAACATGGCAAGTGTTTTAAAATAGTATTGTAGTAACGACTAAAGACTCTGTAGCCTAGTGTTTATGTTGTGTATGTAGCCTATCTAAAATAAAGGGATTTAAGACCATCAAAGCTGAGGCAAGGACTTTTCTCTGGTGTCCCATTTTCAATAGAAGTCTATGTACAAGAGCCGCCATTGGACTGCCCCATGAAGTGAACGGAGTTGGCGTAGGCTAACTCTGTCTACACTCTTTGGCTCTGTGTCCGCGACGTCCCTTCCCTCCTCTCCTCTCCTCTCCTCTCCTCGCTCCCTCTCCAGTCCGATTATTAATTCAAGTTTGAATTGTGCATTAAACATTGTATTAAATACATGAACGCCCATCATCATTTCCTCCCTAGTTTTCTGAAGAGAGCCAGGAGGCAAGTACAGACAGAAGCTTTCACCAGCCAGTGTTGAGGAAATAACCAATCATTACATAATGTGACATTGTTAATATTACATTTTGTTATTATTTTTTTGAGATCAGTGTGATTTTTAGTATGTAGGCTACGTAGGCCTATGTGTTGCCTATTTTGTATTAGAACTGAAGACCCTTGGCTATATCTCTCTTGATGACTTGTGGAGTCTTGACGAGTCATTATGGTATTTTGAACTCACATTAATGAATGAAATGCCGCCGGAAAAATAATCCGATCCCTCGCCTTTTATTTCTCTCCATCGGAGCGCAGCTG
>CM076977.1:7516691-7544191 GCA_039105355.1 Benthosema pterotum
TGACCTTGCTGAGAGCGGCCAGCGACTGATGGATGCTCTGTGACACAAACGGGACAGAGACGCTGTTTTAAAAAGGAACCCTGGCTAATGAGACAAATATGGATAATACATTATACGTGCCCTCTATAACTAGAATTGAACACATAGAACAGGGGTGTCAAACTCAGATACAGAGTGGGCCAAAATTTAAAACTGAACAAAGCCGTGGGCCAAGCTTGAACGAACTTGGAAAGTTCCCAAGACCCATTTTCAAATTTTTCCTGAGAGGGTACAAATGTGAACCAAAAGGACCCTAGCGGGTCCATTTGGTTCCATTTGTACCCTCTCAGGAAAAATGGATCTGAAAGAAAAATCATTAACATGGTGAAATACATCTTGGTGAAGTCATCAGATGTATTTCAGCATGTGAATGATTTTTTCAGACCTCCATTTTTAGGAAATACAGAATTGGCGGAACGTTTTTTCATCATGTCCACATACACAACATCTCTAAGGTATATTAATGACATATTAAAATGTTGAAAATGGGTGGTCTTCCCCTTTAATTTGATAATGTCTCAAGGGCCAAATGAAATTACACGGCGGGCCAAATTTGGCCCGCGGGCCAGAGTTTGACACCCATGACATAGAATAAGCTCTTTATTTTAAAAATAGTTCACGTTTTTATCCCATGGGGGGGCGCCATTTGACTGTGCCTGTCACATGACCTGTCATAGGGACGACGTCACAGGAGTTATGTGGGTTTAGGCCATTGATATATTATACAATAGATGGAACACCCTGAGGAAACCTTGAGGCGAAATGGACATAGTGGCCAAAGTTGAGAATGCAGTTTGAGAGCATGGGCCAGTAACATGAACGCGCATTAGGCTCCGCCCCCTCCAGAGCTCTCCGCTTTGAGCTACGTGCTTGCACGCACACGCACGCGCACCGATCGTGCATGAGGTCGTCCGCGTTCATGTTCTCGGCCCCATTTTCCCAGAATGCACTCTGGCTTTTTCCCCGGAAATAGGAATGAAATCGCCTCATGCGCTGAGTGAGCAACTCAATGCAAGTGGATGAGAGGGGAGCTCGGGTGTCTCTCTATTCAGTGTTGTAGTGGTACTTTTAGAAGTGGGGGGACGCCCTTAAAGGGAAATTCCACCCATTTTATTTATTTTTTTCTGAGAGTGTACAAATGTGAACCAAATGGACCCGCTAGGGTCCATTTGGAAAAAAGGAAACTCATTAACATGGAGAAACACATCTTGATGATGTCATTAAGATGTATTTCACCATGCTAATGTTTTTTTTTTCCTTTTGCCCCAAAAATATTTTAGAGAAGTGGGGGGACGCTGTCCCCCCGCCACTACACCCCTGTCTCTATTTAATATATACTCTAAGGTTTAGGCCAGGCTGATTCTCATGTCAAGCCAAATGAAAGGTAATGGAACAGACCTGGACCAAATGTATGCCGTTAAACTGCTCCAACACAATGAACGACAGGACGGGTGACCCTTGACCTTCTGAGGGAGGAGACACCTTCTGGTGGATAAGACTGGACCCTGGAGAGAGAGAGAGAGATGAGAGAGAGAGAGAGAGAGAGAGAGAGAGAGAGAGGAGAGAGAGAGAGAGAGAGAGAGAGACAGAGAGAGAGAGAGAGAGAGTGAGGAGAGAGAGAGAGAGAGAGAGAGAGAGAGAGAGAGAGAGGAGAAAGAGAGGGAAGAGAGAGAGAGAGAGAGAGAGAGAGAGAGATTTGATTGATTGGTTGTCAATTCAAAGAGACCAGGGGCGTTTTTGCCATTAGGCAGACTAGACAGTTGCCCAGGGGAGGGGGGCGACCATGAGGGGAGGGGGGCAACCACCAGACATGCTTTAAAAGGATACCAGGCTAATAAGCCTCAAATTAACTAGAATTGAACATTTAAAACACATCATATGTTATTTGGTTTTAAAAATAGATCAGGGGAAATCTTGCCTAGGGCTGCAAATTGCTTAGAAACACCGCTGAAAGAGACAAACAGTAGGCTACACTCCTCCTTTCTCTCCTTTGTCACAGAACAAAGGAGCAAAGTATGCATGTTGTCTTCAAATTAATCAGGTGATGAATTAATCAAGTCTGTCTTTACAGTTAAACATGCCCAAAGTAACAGATGAATAGATCTACAAGCTGACAATATGAAATAAAAAAAGGTATTAAAGGACATCTTTGTGTTCCTTTTTTTTTTTTCCAAATGAGGTTCATGTTTTAGGTTTTTATTAGAGAAAGTAGAGAGAAAGTGGGAGGATCTTAAACTAGCTATTAGTATAGTAATAGCACATCAGTGCTAACAGCCTTGATCCATAGCTGTCAGTGAGTGCATCCACCTCCCTGATGGTCTAGTGGTTAGGATCCGGCGCTCTCACCGCCGTGGCCCGGGTTCGATTCCCGGTCAGGGAATATTATGCTTATGCATCTCTTCCCAAATAGTTAGATGGGTGCCCATAGACGCCGTGATTAGCCAATAACATTCATCCAAACTGGAATGCCAATTCAAAGAAGCTTCATTGGACATTACTTGAATTAATGCTCCAATCAGAAGCCAGCGTTCTGGTCACGTGAGCAGTCACAACCACCCTGGATCTGCGCTTTAGATTCTATCAGCGGGAATTGCGGAAGTTGCTGGATTCACAGTCCCCAGTGAAACAACCCTGTTCAATCCTCACTGTTCAGACCTCACTAGACATGTTCTAGACCTGGTTAAGTGTTCACTCTTGTTTTCAGAAAAAAAAAATGTTTTCAACGAACCAAGTAGTTATAGAAGTGCACAAGATTCCATCTTTTAAACTTTTACAACAGCTTTGCGAGCGCAGAAGTTTACATGTCGGAAAGTCCGACTATTGATAGACTCTCTGGCACTGGCGTGACACAGAGAGTTTCAAGGGCAGGTTGCTCAAATGTAACCAGGAGTTTGGGGGGTTAAAAAGCATATATAAAACAGCATTTCAGCATCTTTTTGCTCTTTTAAAAAGGGCATGTTGGTCCAGAGAGGGCCACTAGGGGGTGCTCAAACCCCCCTTGACGTCTATGTATGCACGCCTATGCTCTCTGGTCTAGGCCGTGACAAGGCTTTCATTTCGCAGCACAGAAGTAAGCCAGGAGACCGAGGCTATGTCACAACAACTGACCGCCCCACTCAACAACAGACCTCTGCATAGTGCAGCAGCCTCTGTCTGTTGTAGTATTTCTGTCAACAGTCTCATTTATTAATGTGTTAAGCCACGTAATAAGCAGGATAACACTCTTCGAAGCGGTGATTTGTTTCATAACAACTGTTATCCCTTACTCAGTGATTTACTGTGACATAATCGCCTCTCCATAAATACTTCTGGGTCCTGTTGAGTTCTACTGTGTCCCTCCCTCCATTGGAACCGTGTTGGAACTGATCTTTGACTAGACCAAATACAAAAGTCTCATTTTGCCGCTTTCCTTACAACAAAGCTACACATGGATCTCCCAAGCAATTAAATAAAAAAAAATGATTGCAAATGCAGTAAGCAAGATTAATATGTAAGCCAGACAGAAATCTCTGTGCATCCGTCTGTCTCAGGGAGCCTTAATTCTCCCTCTTCCGGTCAGAGATCAAAGCAACAACACAACCCTCACAAACCAAGATGCTCCTTTACAGGGGCGGATGTAACATGTCCCATTTGGGGGGGGGGGGGGGGGGGGCAAGAGAACATGTTTGGAGGAGAGGCAAGATGAAAAATGGTATGGGTGCGGCTTCATCGCCCGTGTCGCTTCGCGCCACGGGCGATGAAGCCGCCCCCATACCATTTTCAGTCACAGGACTTTTATTAGTCAAGTAAAGCATCAATAATAACATCAGTTGTTGTTAAATCTAAAGGTCTGACTCAGAGAGTTTTCTGTTTTCACTGAAGAAATGCTGTTTTGTTTAGTGGTGCCACTAATGCTGTAGTTAGTTAGCAGCAGTAGTAGTGTTTCAAGTAATTTCAAATATAAGCACTTTTTTTACTTAATTTTTTATCCCACGATTGTGTAACCCATTTTTTCACCCAGTGCCAATTCCTAATGTGATCCTGGGCTCTACACACCCTCCACCAACCTGGGGAGGCAGCGGACTGGCCTCATGCATCCTTCAATGCATGAGGAGTCCAAGCTGCCTTCTTTTCACCCGACAGGGGGGAGTTTCCCTGGTTGGACGTAGCGCGTGGAAGGAACACGTTATTCCAACCAGCTCCTGTCCCCTCCATCAGGCGCCCCGGCTGGCCAGGGGGAGGTAGTTTAGAGTCCAGGATTACAGCATGTTTTTGTGAGGGTATCTACCCTATAAATATAAGCACTTTAATTGGAAGTATCTTGGGTTGTTTTGCATGGCATCGTGTTTTGGGGGGGCAGACTGGGCATTTAGGGGGGCATTGCCCCCCCATGCCTAGATCCGCCCCTGCTCCTTTAGAAACAGCACTGTAAGTGTAAAGCCTTTGTATGGTTCAGAAGACATGGTGAGTAATATAATCAGACGTGAGGAAAATGGAAGTGTTCCACAAGGCGCTGCCTCCGCAGGGATGTGCCACATCTTTTGGACAAATAATGAAGTGTATCAGAAAAGCGGCGGGAGCCGGAGCACCACAAAGGAGATTACACACCAGGGCCGGATTTAGCCAGCCCTACTAGGGTGGGCTGGAAAGAAAGAAATGGCAGGGTGCATGGGCAACTCTAAAGTTCTCCATATGAAGCAGGAGTTTTCAATCTTTTTGACACCAGGGACCACTAATTATTCGGCATTTGAGCCACGGACAACCATTTGATTTTGTTTTTGTCCACAATTCCAGGCTGGATTTGGGAAACAAAACAGTCAAACACACAGAAAATGACCATTAATCTTCGACATTCTCTAGTTGTGTAGACTTGGGCTAAGTCACATGTTGAATATTTTGACTCTTGAGAGCGTAAAAATGAAACCAAATGGACCCGCAAGGGTCCATTTGGTTTCATTTTTACGCTCTCAAAGAGTTACATATGGTTAACCAACTTTCCACCATTTAGCTGGGGACCACCGCCCTCAAGGACCACTGGTTGAAAACCACTGATATTACCTTTCATTGGGTGGGCAGAATGCACGTTTGTGTGGGCTCAGCCTGCCCACCCCTACCCCCCTCTAGATCTGTCCCTGTTACACACAGACCCCTGAGATGGATTGGACATGTCCTGAGTATGGAGCAGGACCACATGATCCCCAGGGCCAGTAGCTCCAGGCTTGAAGCTCGGAGCTCTAGTGGTCAGTTCTGGAACTGCAGGCGGGTGGAATTCATGCAGGAGCACCAGGAGAGCATGTTGCACGCTGGTTTTGTTTGTGAACGCGGACAGGGAAGTTTGTGTTTGAGCTGTTTTCTGGATGAACCAGTGCTCCTCACGTCATATGCTACCTCTCAAAACATGGTGGATGTATTATATGACCGATAATAAGCTCACCACAAACCCACACAAGCTTGTTTTTTGATGTTGTTTTTTTTTTTTTTTTCCTTTGCTTGTTCTTGACAGCGATCGTTCATGAATCCCTTCAGCCGCGTTCATGGAGGAAACGCTTTCGTATTGGGCACCAAATTTTGGTGCCCAAATGCGGAAGTAGACGCTACTTCCCGTGGTCTTCCGGGTGCTTCAAAACGCCACTGAGCAACTTGTATTGAAATGAACGGCAAGGGGGCGGGGCTATCACTCCAGTTAAGTCTCTATATTTTTTTACCCTATGAACGGGACCACATCACAAAGGAGGCCTTAAGATGGACACCACAGGGCAAACAGGCCCGGATGTAACATTTCCCAATTTGGGTGGAAAGGGGGTGTATGCAGGATATAGTGTATCATGGATACCAGCCTAACAGAGCATTTATCTCCTGATGGTCTAGTGGTTAGGATCCGGCGCGCAAGCTGGGGGCCATTCGACCACCTAAGCGAGGGGGGGAGAAAGATTGAGGGGGAAAAGAAGGAAGAGAGAAAAAGAGAGAGAAAAGAGAGAAAAGAGAGGAAAAAGAGAAAGAGAGAGAAAAAGGAGGAAAATACAGTTTCACTGCAGCAGTATATGCCTGTTGTGTGCACGATTTGGTCACGTTTGACATTTTGGACGTGCAACGGACGGGATTCGAACCAGCGGCCCCATGTTCCTAGTGACATAGTGACGTACATGCCTTTATTAGGATAGAGCCAGGCGCAGTTTGGGAATGGGGATTCCCCATGCTCTGCATGCATGTGCATTCATTCATTCATGATATTTGCTATAAGATAGCAAAATTAGTCTATTTACAGTAGACCATGGTTAGTCAGAGCTAGTGTTCTTTGTATGAAATTCATAGGCTACAGGCTGAAATTGTGAATTTGGCATTTGATGTAAACACGCATCATTGACAAGTGATGTAGGAGAATTAACACCACAGAGATTTGCACTCTGTAGGCTATAAACAGCAGAAGCTGGCTATGTTTTGAGACACTTTTGACCATACTTGCCCATGAATAAGCCTACAGTTTATTACAGTTATTGCCATGTACATTCAGGATAGTTTGCAGTGCACATATCCAGCCACTTTCCCCTCTTTGTACATTTCTCTTTTTCCTGCTTTTTGCTGCTTCTGGCTTTATAGGAGTAAACATTTTGTACATCTCTAGATGAAATGAACAAGCCTTAAATATAATGCTTAGTGTGTATATTTAGTATTTCAGTTGTAGTTGTATTTGACTGTTACTGCATGCATGCATTAATGCATTCATTCATTCATGACATAGTTCTCATATCAAAAATAATTATAATAACCCCAGCTATATTCTTTAACTCTAAAATATATTCATCTCATTCAAGTCATCTTTAAAAAGCAAGTATTTGGCTGGAACACACTATTGCACACATTTCACACCCCAAATTGATGGAACATGAATCCATTGTAGTGACTACATTGCCCATGATAGTAGCAAACGTTGCATTGTAATGCACATTGCTGAAACGATTATGCTAAATAGCACATTGAAGAGATGTAAATAAGGTATAGCTCTGTGTGACCACATTACTCCTATTGCTTTATCAGAGGAACACGTATACATTAAACATACTATTATGCACTGCTGTTATGTTGCATTATAAGGTAGGCTAAATGCCTCTGTGGCTACGTGCTCCACGTTGATGCACATATAAAATCCGAACGTGCACGTCGCCGTTCGCGTTCGTTTTTTATATTTACAGCAACGGTTCCAGTCGAGTATACGACCAGAACGAACCTTTATAAGCAGAACCATTGCATAAATAAAATCGCGAATCCGACAGTACAAGAAGAGACTGCGAGGAAAGATGTCAAAAAGATAAACAAGCATCCACTTCCTCAATCCTATCGCTCAGGGGAACCCCGCGCCACGCGATTGGTCGGGGGGCGTAGACAATTCTCCCCTCGCTCGCCCATTGGTCTAGATTGTTTCTAATGTTTCGGGGGCGGCGGCCCATTGGTCTAGAATGTTTCTAATGTTTCGGAGGGGGGGACCGCACCGAGATGCTATTGGCGATCTCCCCCCAATGTTTCAATGTTTCGCATTTTTTAGGGGGACGAACGGCTGGCACTGGGCGCTCTCACCGCCGTGGCCCGGGTTCGATTCCCGGTCAGGGAACAGTAGCTTTATGCAAAATCGCCACCCTCCCTGTGAATTAAAGTAAAAATCCAGTCCCTCCGAAAGTGATTAAACAAACATGAATCACCCTCCCCTATTAATTAATACTAACACATGTTACATGTTATAGCTGTGTCAGACCCATTGTTCTGAAATTGCTAGCCCTATCTCTAACTTCACGCTCGACATAACTGCCAGCATGTCACAGTGTGGACACAGGGTTTAAAACAAGGTGGCCAACCGGCATGCTGAGGGTGGATTTTCAGCGGACGTTTGGACTAGTGTCCCTTTGTTGGAGAGGCATATCACCTGATCTTTGACTAGAACAACCACTAAAGTCTCATGTCACCACTTTCCTTACAAACAAAGCCACATGCCCCCCCCCCCCCCCCCCAAAAAAAAAAAAAAAAAAAAACACTGTCCTGCCAACAGCCTTGATCCATATCAGTCTGAAGGGGCATCCACCTCCCTGATGGTCTAGTGGTTAGGATCCGGCGCTCTCACCGCCGTGGCCCGGGTTCGATTCCCGGTCAGGGAAAGTTATGTTGATGCATCCCTTGCCAAATAGTTAGAGGATTCCTCCCTAGACAACCAAACTGAATGTCAATTCAATTGAATGTCAATGCAATTCAATTCAATTCAATTCAAATGAGTTTCATTAGCATGATGTCCATGTGACTATTCAGTGTTTTAGCATTGATTGGGTACTTGAAAGGGTGTGATTCTAGGGGTGTCGCGGGGAACAGCACTGGCAGTACCTAGAAACCTGGGTTAGGATTATTGTTAGCATTATTAACAATATTTAGCATTAGTATTATCAGCATTATTAGCAATACTTAGCATCATTAACATTACTTTATCTGCATTGATGATTTGTTCACAAGTTCATAGCCTTAATAGATGATGTTTTTTGTGTGCCTCATCTCCTGGCCCCTATTAAATATCATTAATTTCAACAACTTCCAGTTAGAACGCATTAACATAGGGCCATCATTAGGGTGAATTTGAGTGTTAGAACTCTGCCTCTAGACGGTGCTGACCATTCCATGAGAATGACTTTAAACCAGGGGTTTTCAATCTTTTTGACTCCAGCGACCACCATTTATTCATCATTTGAGCCACGGACCACCATGTGATTACATTTTCACACCAAAGACCTAAAATTAAAGAATTCTTTTGGTTTTGTCCACAATTCCAGGCTGGATTTCGCAAGCAAAACAGTGTAAACTTCCTAAGTAAGTGGTGCTAATTCAGATGATGAATATTTTAATTCTTGGGAGTATAAAAATGAAACCAAATGGACCCGCAAGGGTCCATTTGGTTTCATGTTTACACTCTCAAGAGTTACATCTGGTCAACCAACTTTCCATCATTTAGCCTGGGGACCACCTGGAACCCTCTCAAGGACCACTGGTGCTCCCCGGACCACCTGTTGAAAACCCCTGCTTTAAACTAAGAGAAAAGGACGAGCCAGCCAGGACTCGAACCTGGAATCTTCTGCTCCGTAGGCAGACGCGTTATCCATTGCGCCACTGGCCCCACACATGGGCTCTTGCCAGTGTGGTATTTCCTGCCACCCCTGGTCCCCATTGTTAAACCTACAGCGAGCCTATTGTTCAGCAGTGAGCCTCCAAAAGTGCATCTGATCATTTAAAACACACTAGATGAGTGACACCGACTTCAGCTCTGCATCAGTTGCTGGGGGTCCATATAGCCATTATTCACTAGCCTGGTTCAGACCCATCGACCTGGTGTAGTACAGGTTCAGAACTAGCACCAATACATTCCCTAAATACTCTAGGCTCACTCTGTAGCTCTGAGATGAGGTCACAAGTCAGGCTTCGATATCACCGTTCAGACACGGCACATAGTTTCCACAATACACAATTCTTACCTGTTTCTGCGCATGTAATCCAAACAGTGAAGGACCCTACGCACCCTACACACGACCCTACGTACGTAACATTACGTACAGCCGAGAAAATCCAACTCGCAACTTGAACAGAGCAATTAAATCACTGCTTTTGTCAGACAGGTTTATGTTTTCGTCGCCAGAATGTTCCATTGCATTGCCTTTGTCACCAATATGTTGCATGCATATAATCTGACCAGAGGGGCAGTAATGTGCGGCAACATGGCGACGAAAACATAAAACTGCCTGACAAAAGCAGCAATTTAATTGCTCTGTTCAAGTTGCGAGTTGGATTTTCTCGGCCGTACATAATGTTAACCTAATTAAACGTGCGTAGGGTCCTTCACTGTTTGGATTACATGTACAGTAGCCTCGACACCCAGGCTTTCATTTTCGTCCGCCTTGCGCGAAAACGGAAAGCCTGGACTAACGCACGTTGGAAAGTGGCCTTGAGGGGAGTGTCAACCTTCCGGGGTGGGCGTCGCTCTAAATGATGTGACGTAGAACAGCAGTGGACGGGCGTGGGAGGGGCCGGAGATGACGACACGTTTGTGAGATCAAATTAGAGCGCAGCACTTCCGCCGTGTGGATCCCACGACACCCCCGCCCCCCAAGGCCAAAATCATTGAGGGCTAGACCAGGCTACATGTACAGAAACGGGTAAGAATGGTGTATTGTGGAAACCATGCACCGCGTCTGAATGGCGATTTCAAAGCCTGACCCGTGACCTCATCTCGGAGTGAGCGTAAAGCATTGAGGGAACGTATCGGGGCTAGTTCAGACCAAGTGTCTTGGTCTGGCCTTCTATTGTCAACTCCTGATTTCTCGGTACCAAGATGTGTTTATCAATGAGAGTCGGAGTTGGGGGCGCAGCTGATTGGCCAGCAGCCCGGTCACTCAACAATCCAACAGTTACTGTGTAAAAACAACAAACATGGTGGCTACAACTATGGCGAATCACAGACCTACCAATCTATTTTGTGGCCAATCTCCATCTTCTACAGTACTATGACCCAACGATACCAGTTGAAAACAGAAGTCAGAAGCCTATGTAGGGTCATTCACACCTCCACCATGTCACCCACACCATCTGAATATTCAGGATCACGTCACTCACATATAAAAGACCTGTCTTCTGCCACCTTCCCCCACAACACAGCTGTTGAAAAAGCTTGTCTTGCCGTGTCGAAACCGTGTTACTCCATTGAAAAGGAATTGTGAGCTGCTCTGTCTTGTATATGTGAGTGAGGCCTTAGTATTTTCTATCTAGCCATAGACAGGGAGGTATAGGGCAATAGAATCTAATCTATAGGATATTCACTTCGGGTCAATCAGGATTATTTACAATATAAACATTAAACATAGACAATATTCTTCAGATAAAATGATTGTTGTCCTGACCTGTTAGAATAGTAACCGATAGGAGGCTATCAATAGTGTCAAAAGTGTCACTGAGCAAGACTTCATAACCAAACTCTGAGTGCTGTATTTTCACAGCTACCCACCAGTGACAGCTTTAAGGGGGCAGTGGGGGCATTTGCCCCTGCTGAGGGGGCAGCCTGATCTGGATTGACTGAGGAAAGTGTGATCCAAAGACATGACATCAGCAGACAAGGGGAATTAGCTCAAATGGTAGAGCGCTCGCTTAGCATGCGAGAGGTAGCGGGATCGATGCCCGCATTCTCCAAAGGAGCTTTTTCATGGGTTATTTTGCCACACCTTTATGTCCATTTAAGTTTTTCTTTTTTTGTTTTCTTCAGGGTTGCCTTTAAATGTTATCTTATCCTTTAATGGTACGTATAAAGTTATACTGCAGACCTACACCAATGTTTAAGCAAGACAGAACTCTCCTTCCTTGTAAAAAAAAAAAAAAAGGGGGTATGTACAATATAAGCCCCTTAATTGTTCCAATGTCTGCCACCTCCACGATTCATTTTCAAAACAAAAGAGCATTGTTGACATGAGAAAACAGTAGTTTACAAACTGGAAAAACAAGTGTCACAATATAAAAAGCTCAGTGGGCTTTGTTTTCAGCTGTGGGCTTTGTATTCAATCAATACAATGCGTACCATGAATTCTATTTCACATTATATAGCTTTTAACTAAGGCTGTTGAAAATAGTTAATTAATGGGATTAAATTAATTTTGTTGATTAATCTGATTAAAAATTTTAACGCAATTAACTCATGTTCAGACTGACTCAACCCACTGAGCATTTTCTCATTGAAAGAAATGGGTAGAGCACAGATTTACAGAGACATATAGCCGTGTGTCTCCCTGTAACCGGAGCCATAGAGTATAGCTGGAGGATCTACAAGCATTGAGGGCTTGTAGATCACCTATTTTGATAAATATTTTAAAGATAAATGGTTATTTTTTTTTACAGATTCGGTTTCCTTTTTAAATGGTGAAATCCTGTACAGGAAAACATGCATATTTTGGACATAGTTCGAGTGGTGATTAATCATGATTAAATTAATTTTGAAGCTGTGATTAATTTGATTAAAATTTTTAATCATTCAACATCCCTACTTTTAACACAACTGATGCTGACTAGTACTATCAAATGAACCTGTGTGGGGCTCAGGACAAGCATACATACCTTATTACCCCCTATGCTATTAATAGGCTATGATAGCTGGTACATTTCAGTAGCAATTACATATTACGAGTTGGTAGCCTATGACTACACTACTATTGCATTATTACTATAAAATTACAAGGTTATTACACTGCTATTAGGCTACTTGTTAAAATGTTAACAAGGGGAAAAAGAGCTGCCCTGTGTAAAGTAGCTTGTAACTTTGTTTGCTGAGTGAGGTGTCTTTTCTGGGAAGGGGAATTAGCTCAAATGGTAGAGCGCTCGCTTAGCATGCGAGAGGTAGCGGGATCGATGCCCGCATTCTCCAAGGAGCTTTTTGAATGTTTTCAAGTCTCTGGATGTTGTTGTTTTCAGGCTCTAGGCACCAGTGGAAGCAATGATCTGCTGTCTGGAATAATGGCATTCATAGCACCACATGGAAATAATGTCAAGAGCAGTAAATAAAATACTAATTCTGGATGAAATTAATCTTGTTTTGGTAAAGGATTTTTTTTTCAATAAATGTAGGAAATGGCTTTTAAGAAAGCAGGAAAAGAAAGTGTTTTCTTTTTTGTGAGTCTTAAATAAATAGTAAATATTTCATTTCATATTCTTCAGGCGTAGCCTATGGCTTTTATATATAGGTCTAACCTTAAATGGTACAACCAAAAAGTATATAGCTTATTTACAGTTTTAATACAATTGTACCAACCTGCAAATAAGCTATAGTTGTGCATAAACATGACTTTTAATGTTTGTTTAGAGCACTTTAAACAATCATTACCAAATGCTATAGCCTACACTTTGTGTGCAATTTGTAGGTGTGTTCCAACTGGCTTTACATGCATATATGGGCAAAGGAAGTCAAGGTAAATATCTCTTTGTGTTGAGACAAAAGGGACACAAATGTGTGAGAACACAGGGTGGGGATGTAGCTCAGTGGTAGAGCGCATGCTTTGCATGTATGAGGCCCCGGGTTCAATCCCCGGCATCTCCACAAGTTTTATCTACGCTGAGTTTGTGTTGACAGATCTCTGTTTGCTGAGTGACGACTCTGTTCTGTAGAATCACACCTAAGGTTAGAGGGAATTAGCTCAAATGGTAGAAAATTTTCCTGAGAGGATACAAATGTGAAACAAATGGACCCTGGCGGGTCCATTTGATTCCATTTGTACCCTCTCAGGAAAATTTTGAAAATGGGTCTGAAAGGGGTCTGAGAGAGAAATCATTAACATGATGAAATACATCTTGATGATGTCATCAAGACGTTTCACCATGTTAGTGGTTTTCTTCATACCTCCATTTCTTGGGAACAGAGAATGGGGGAACTTTTTCATCATGTCCACCCAGCACCTCTAGGGTATATTAAAGACATATTAGAATGTTGAAAATGGGTGGACTTCCCCTTTAAATCTCATTGATTTCAACAAATTCCGGTAGGAAAGCGTCAACATAGGGCTTCCCGGAGGCATGAGTGGCCGACGTTAGGGTGAATTTGAGTCAGACCTCTGCCCCTAGAGACAGTGCTGACTATACCATGAGAAAGACTTTAAATTAAGAATAAATAACGAGCCAGCCAGGACTCGAACCTGGAATCTTCTGCTCCGTAGGCAGACGCGTTATCCATTGCGCCACTGGCCCCACACCCCAGGGCTTTTGTCAAGGGGGTCTGTGGTGCCACCCCAGTTCCCATTGTTAAACTGCTACAGGGAGTTTATTGTTCAGCAGTGATCATCCAAAAGAGGAATCTGGTCATTTTTTAAAGGACTATTCAGTGTTTTGAAGTTATACAACTCTATTTATTTATAAGTACAAGCCAAAGAATGTTTGTGTTTACCAAGTTTGTTGAAGATAAGCCTGGGCAATTATCTTGTCTAATTATAAGACAACGGCTTAAAACTAACTTTAAAATTTAGCCCACCCTTCAAGTTAAGCTTAGGTTTGGGCATAGTTTCAGGTTTCAGTGATTTTTTTTTTGTTTTTTTTTTTTTAACTGCTCCCTCGGGGGTAGTTTAACACCCTCCACCATTGGAACGTTGGTTTGGGTGGGGTGAGTACCTTCAAACAACTCAGCTGTGATCTGAACTTCTTGCAGCACAAGTAAAGGGGAATTAGCTCAAATGGTAGAGCGCTCGCTTAGCATGCGAGAGGTAGCGGGATCGATGTCCGCATTCTCCAAGGAGCTTTTTGAATGTTTGCATGGTCCTGATTGACTTGGGAGGCCCTGAGAGTTTCAAGTGGACTTGGTACATAGAAATTAATTCATTGAAGATTCTGACATGTTAGAGGACTGTCCCGGGCTGGACATCTATAAAGAAGCTCAGGGATGTCAAACTCAAATCTACAGTGGGCCAAAATTGAAAAATTGGTACAAGTCGAGGGCCGGAGTTTAGACACATGGGACACCGGTTTACGAGGATGACCCAGGAAAACACAATCCTTAAAACTCTTAGGTTTCTTGTTCTATGATCCTCATCAAGGGCTGCTTTCAGAGTAAAACTAGGAAGTAATGAATCAATGAGTTGCAAAAGTAAAACATTTAGCTGCATTCATTTCTTATCATGGCGTGTGCAATATAACAAAGGGCCAGTTCTATTAGTAATTAAATATAATGGGCCAATGATAATTCTTTCAGGGGCCTGATTTGGCCCCTGCCGGGCCTTGAGTTTGACATATATGCTGTAGCTTTTTTCAGATTCTTTACTATGGAGAACCACTTATACAAATAATCTAATGATGTGAACTACGTAAGCTCCCTGAGTTCTCCTGTAACGTGCCTGTAGAGTCGAGCTTGAAGTTGTCATTAGTATGCCGTGATTCTGATGCCAGCCTAGTAGGGCAAACAAACACATTGCTTTAGGAACTATTGGCTAACAATGGTTTCACATGGAGACAAAACTTCGAGCCAGCCAGGACTCGAACCTGGAATCTTCTGCTCCGTAGGCAGACGCGTTATCCATTGCGCCACTGGCCCTGTGGCCCACAAGGCTTTTGTTGACCAAACTCAACTTTAGGGTGTGAGGACTGCCACTTCTTTTGTGCCTTCTATTGTTGTAGAGCTGGCTACAGGCCAGCCCAGCCCAGTCCAATCTCACCCCAAGCCTGGACTGACACACAAATCATACTAAACTCCTCACCATTGGAATTCATACCCTGAGTCTTTTCATGTATTGGTGTTCTGTGATGGAGGCATGGCTTTTATAAACTTCACAAACCTGGACATTTCAGGTCACAAAAGCCATTTCAAGGTGGAGAAAGTAAGGAATTTACCATCATAACACATCCGGGTATTTTAAAGTTCCGAGCGGAGTTGTCCTAGTTATCGCAATCCAGTATTTGAACACATGACTCGAAAAAGTGGTAGAAGTGATACATATTATAATTTGATGTGAATCTATATTAAATATAGCTCATATTCTCAATCACTGGGAGCGTCTATAGTACTGACCCGACCAGCTCTTTAGAGAACTTAATTCAACTGCAGTCATCCTTTGCTGGGTGTCTACATAGCTTCATTGAAATTGTATTGATTTTGTGTCTCCCAGCCATCAAGCTGATGACCTACCTATGCTACGGCTGACACTAAGGTCTCGGAGGCACTTGCCCATCGGGCAAGTGCAAGTCAGGTTCTACTTGCCCTCAGGTCATGGTCACTTGCCCCCCAAAAATATATTGTAAATTTTGCATTTAAGTATACTTCCTACTTGGGTGCCTTAAACCAGGGGTTTTCAACAGGTGGTCCGGGGACCACCAGTGGTCCCTGAGAGGGTTCCAGGTGGTCCCCAGTTAAGTTGGTTAACCAGATGTACAGTAACTCTTGAGAACGTAAAAATGAAACCAAGGGTCCATTTGGTTTCATTTTTACACTCTCAAGAGTTAAAATTCATCATCTTAATTAGCCCAGGTCTACACAACTAGAGAATGTAGATTAATGGTCATTTTGATCTGTATGTTTGCCTGTTTTGTTTCCCAAATCCATCCTGGAATTGTGGATAGCTAGAAAGCAGGGAAAGACACAGAGGCAGAGTGCAATGACTGCCTTCAAGACAAATGTATCTTGTGTTGTGTTATAGTGCACTATGTTGCACACTTGCCCGATTGGGCAACCAGGTAGCAGTCTTCACTTGCCCCACCATTTTTTTTACTTGCCCCGGGCAAGCGTGCAAGTGTTGGTGTCAAGCCCTGCTACCTATGCTACGGCAGACTCCAATTGGTCTGGTTCACATGACTCCATACATACAAAATACCCAAAATACCCCTCCTAGTTTCCACTATCTCGACAAAAACTTGAAATTCCTTGCTTTTGGGTCCGGGAGACTAAACTCAAGATCAAATGGTGGTCCGTGGCTGAAATGGAGAATAAATAGTGGGCCCTGGTATGAAAAAGGTTGAAAACCACTGCGTTATTGGTGTTGTTGTGTACTCAACGTTAACAGTATTGAGTTGTACTTGAATTGTACTGTAAATCTACACACTGTTAATACAAACTCCAATCAATCAATGCGTCCCTGATGGTGTAGCGGTTAGGATCCGGCGCTCTAAAGCGCTCTCAAAGCGTCGAATCCTCTGTACAACCCGGCATCGATCCCCGGTCAGGGAACAGTCTTATGCATCTATACAACCCGGCATCGATCCCTGGTCAGGGAACTGTCTTATGCATCTATACAACCCGGCATCGATCCCTGGTCAGGGAACTGTCTTATGCATCTATACAACCCGGCATCGATCCCCGGTCAGGGAACTGTCTTATGCATCTATACAACCCGGCATCGATCCCCGGTCAGGGAACTGTCTTATGCATCTGTACAACCCGGTATCGATCCCTGGTCAGGGAACTGTCTTATGCATCTATACAACCCGGCATCGATCCCTGGTCAGGGAACTGTCTTATGCATCTATACAACCCGGCATCGATCCCCGGTCAGGGAACTGTCTTATGGATCTGTACAACCCGGCATCGATCCCCGGTCAGGGAACTGTCTTATGCATCTGTACAACCCGGCATCGATCCCCGGTCAGGGAACTGTCTTATGCATCTGTACAACCCGGCATCGATCCCCGGTCAGGGAACTGTCTTATGGATCTCCTAGCTATGGACAACTGCATCCATCTATCTTCATCTGCTTATCCGAGACCGGGTCGCAGGGCGGTGGACAACTGCATGTCCAAATATCCTGACGCGGCGCACTAAACCCCCCCGGCCGTCTGTCACAGGTTAAAGGGAGACTAGTTGTATAGCATTTATCTTCCAAACTAAGTAATCCAATCGCATCACAACCATAGACGGATCTGGGCCGCTGCCAGCCAAAGCGCCACCCCTACACCGGAGGAGTTTTCTTCCCATCGCGGTGCATAGTGCCTGCACACACACATACTGTATCAATCAGCTGCGTAGATTCTGTGGGGGCTCCGGGGCCCGAGCCCCCATGAGAAATTAAGGCATCAGGGGCTCTGGGGCTCGAGCTCCCCGGGCCCCCCGACCCCCACCCCCACCCCGACCCCCACCCCACAGATTCTCTGCGCTTGTTCACACATCGGGGCCTAGGTTTCGGGGGTGGAGACTTGCCTATTGTGCATTGACGTCACCTATAGGCAACAGGGCCATCAATGCTAATCAGTCTTTTGTTTACCTGTAGGGTAGAGTGTATACATTTAAGCTAGGGCACAGTGTTGTGCTTACATTTTCACAATGAAGGCTCCTCCTGCCAAGAGACGTTTCATCCACGGGACTCTCCAGTTCACTGCCAAGACCAAGATCACCTCGTATTTTAAACTTTAAAGTAGGCTATACTGATGTATTGCAGGGTTTTTATAGTTAACTAAAACTAACGAAAAAAAACTCTCTATGTTAATTATGTGTTCTAACTAATTGCTTTAAAATTGAAAGCAATTAGTTAGAACATATAATTAACATAGAGTTGTTGGGGGGGGCTTTTTCAGCCCTCATGAGCACGGACGCCTCTGGTATCAATTATGACACATAGGTCTGCAATATTCACCTGCATTTCAGCAGGATTTACAGTAAGCGATTGCTTAAAAATAATAAAACAGCCAAAAATAACTAAGCCAAATAAAGGTAAACGTAATAAATGTGCTGTATTTTGTAGCAATGGCAAGGACACGGTTTGTGCAGCACTGTTATTTCACTGTTACCCCTTTTTGGGGAGAGGGCCCTGAGCTTGAGCCTCTTACCCTACGTTTTAACGTTTGGGGACGCCGTTCCCAGGGTCACTTAACACCACCTTTTAAATGCCGTTGTGATTCACAACGGCATTTAAAAGGTGGTGTTAAGTGATGTTGTTTGGTTACAATTTCTATAGCTTTATGTTTTCAGAGCTGGCGTAGTCTCTACAAAACACCTGAGCAATGCTCCACACACCCTAATTAAAAGAGATTAAATCTCTACCACAGCAGTTTCTAGGATGTTTCACTTCATTATTCAGACTGAAGTCCCTCTCTACCACAGCAGTTTCTAGGATGTTTCACTTCATTATTCAGACTGAAGTCCCTCTCTACCACAGCAGTTTCTAGGATGTTTCACTT
The DNA here is from genome assembly GCA_039105355.1 of Benthosema pterotum. Classification (NCBI taxonomy): domain Eukaryota; kingdom Metazoa; phylum Chordata; class Actinopteri; order Myctophiformes; family Myctophidae; genus Benthosema; species Benthosema pterotum. The sequence goes on from CM076977.1 coordinate 7,535,352, forward strand.
CATTATTCAGACTGAAGTCCCTCTCTACCACAGCAGTTTCTAGGATGTTTCACTTCATTATTCAGACTGAAGTCCCTCTCTACCACAGCAGTTTCTAGGATGTTTCACTTCATTATTCAGACTGAAGCCCCTCTCTACCGTAGCAGTTTCTAGGATGTTTCACTTCATTATTCAGACTGAAGCCCCTCTCTACCGCAGCAGTTTCTAGGATGTTTCACTTCATTATTCAGACTGAAGTCCCTCTCTACCACAGCAGTTTCTAGGATGTTTCACTTCATTATTCAGACTGAAGTCCCTCTCTACCACAGCAGTTTCTACGATGTTTCACTTCATTATTCAGACTGAAGCCCCTCTCTACCGTAGCAGTTTCTAGGATGTTTCACTTCATTATTCAGACTGAAGTCCCTCTCTACCACAGCAGTTTCTAGGATGTTTCACTTCATTATTCAGACTGAAGTCCCTCTCTACCACAGCAGTTTCTAGGATGTTTCACTTCATTATTCAGACTGAAGTCCCTCTCTACTACAGCAGTTTCTGGGATGTTTCACTTCATTATTCAGACTGAAGTCCCTCTCTACCACAGCAGTTTCTAGGATGTTTCACTTCATTATTCAGACTGAAGTCCCTCTCTACTACAGCAGTTTCTGGGATGTTTCACTTCATTATTCAGACTGAAGTCCCTCTCTACCACAGCAGTTTCTAGGATGTTTCACTTCATTATTCAGACTGAAGTCCCTCTCTACCACAGCAGTTTCTAGGATGTTTCACTTCATTGTTCAGACTGAAGTCCCTCTCTACCACAGCAGTTTCTAGGATGTTTCACTTCATTGTTCAGACTGAAGTCCCTCTCTACCACAGCAGTTTCTAGGATGTTTCACTTCATTATTCAGACTGAAGTCCCTCTCTACCACAGCAGTTTCTAGGATGTTTCACTTCATTATTCAGACTGAAGTCCCTCTCTACCACAGCAGTTTCTAGGATGTTTCACTTCATTATTCAGACTGAAGTCCCTCTCTACCACAGCAGTTTCTAGGATGTTTCACTTCATTATTCAGACTGAAGTCCCTCTCTACCACAGCAGTTTCTAGGATGTTTCACTTCATTATTCAGACTGAAGTCCCTCTCTACCACAGCAGTTTCTAGGATGTTTCACTTCATTATTCAGACTGAAGTCCCTCTCTACCACAGCAGTTTCTAGGATGTTTCACTTCATTATTCAGACTGAAGTCCCTCTCTACCACAGCAGTTTCTAGGATGGGCGTTACCAAAGCAGCAGTCTTAAAGGTGATTGGTTCGACGTCGTGAACAAAGTGAGTGACAGGGCTGTTGGTCAATCAGGTGCTGGGATTGGATTTCCAACCGGCACAAACGGCCCCAAAGGCAGGGAAGCCAGTCCTTGAATCACAGGGAAAAAAATAAGCTAGTATTTCTTTTAAGGTCCTGATTCAGGGCTGAGCCAGGCTACTGTGTTTGTACACACCGTGTTCCATCATTTAGCCGGGGACCCTCTCAAGGACCACTGATTGAAAACCACTGATCTATCGCCACGCCTCGCAAAAGCGGCTGCCATCGAATGCTTACATTGTCAGATTGCGTGCACACACACACACACACACACACACACACACACACACACACACACACACACACACACACACACACACACACACACACACACACACACACACACACACACGCATCATCAGGTGCGTGTTTGGTAGAAAAGCATTCAGGGACAGGTTGTGGTCTGAGGGAAGGAAACCAACCACCGTATCACCAGGGAACAATTAATACAATCCATCATTCTCTCACAGAGAACACAGACATAACAGGGGCGGATGTAACATCACCCAATTGTGTGTGTGGGGGGGGGGGGGGGGGAGATAATGGTATGAGTGCGGCTTCATCGCCCGTGGCGCGAAGCGACACGGGCGATGAAGTCGCACCCATACCATTTTCGGTTCCAGGACTTTTATTAGTCAAGTAAAGCATCAATAATAACATCAGTTGTTGTTGAAGTTGCAACAGACACGCAGCATGCATAAAGCTAAAGGTCTGACTCAGAGAGTTTTCTGTTTTCAATGATGAAATGCTGTTGGTTTAGTGGTGACACAGCTGTAGTTAGTCAGTAGCAGTAGTAGTGTTTCAAATCATTTTAAATATAAGCACTTTAATTTGAAATATCTTGGGTTGTTTTGCATGCCATCGTGTTTGGTGGGGCAGTCTGGGAATTTAGGGGGGCATTAATTGCCCCCCCCCCCTCGATGCCCATGCTTAGATCGGCCCCTGAAAGACAGATTGTGAGAGGGAGGGAATGTGACTGAATTATTTAACGCAGAGGTTTGCATATGCAGATTCTTTTTTATTTGAACAGGTACGGTTTCTAAGCAACACGCACGCACGCACGCACGCACGCACGCACGCACGCACGCGCGCACGCACGCACACACACACACACACACACACACACACACACACACACACACACATTTTAATCATTTATTTAGTTTGATTATAGAAGAGACTGCACAGAATTTTGCAAGCTGTTTGGCTGCTTTTTTTGACATCCCAAGTTGTTGGAAGCCTCTTCAAGGTTCAAGTTCAAGGTTCAAGGTTACTTTTATTAGCCATTTCAACAAGTTGAATTGGAATTTGTCTTGCTCATATGGGGGGATACCCAGACTGTACTGAGCGTGTCGCCAAGCAGTGCAGCGCCAACATCATACAGGCTGGGCGGGGTGGGGGGGGGTGAAGGAGGACACAGGGAGAGATATCAAAAAAGAACACAATATTCATGTCATAGGCCTTGATTTAGGTCATAACAGGTACATGGCATTCCAAAAACAACCTCATTAGACAGACAAGTTACAAGCAGAGGGGGGAGGGAGGGGGGGGGGGGGGGGGGTAGGAGGCAGCATGTGTAGTTATCAGTCCACGCTCAAGGCCTTTTAAGATTGTCTGTCTCTGTACTCTACGGTGGAAAGCGAGAGTTCGTTACAGTCCAATCCTCCGGGCACAAAGCCGTGTGAAAGTGTCAGTGTTTATGTTACTGTGAGATAGAGCGGCTTCAAGGAGAAGGCTCGATCCACAGGTGTGCGGGGGAGGGAGGGGGGGGGGGCGAGACTCCGAGTTGTCCAAAGCATGGCCACGCCGTTGTCCCTCGCTGGTTGCATTCTCAATTCCATAAGAGGGGTTTTGAAGCAGGGGGGTCAAATCACAATTTGCTGTGAAATCAGAGATTTAGATCGAGGGCAAAGCCAATTCGCTGCTCCCCCTCTTAAGTCTTTCGGCCATCAGCTTATGGGTTGGTTGGCGAGACAACTGTGATGGCATTCAGCGTCCTTAATTCTCAGCCGCAACGCTCCCCATTCCAATCAGCATGGCGGGTACAGGGGGGGCTCCTACTTGACCCGTCGAATTTCCAGTATACCAGAACCAGGCCCAGTCCAATCGCCAGGAATCCGATAACCATTAGTAATCCAAATGTTTAATCTCCATCTCACCGACAGTCTTTCCCAGATCCACAGGGGCTGTTGTTCTCACGGGCGAGACGGGCAAATGTCCAATCTCACCGACAATCTTACAACCAACCTATGCACATGTCCTAGACTGCCAAAGATAAACACAAATAGATTGCACCTATAGCCTAGCTCTATGATGGTCTGTAGAAGTGGCTGGTATTTAATGACTAAGGATTTCTGCTTTTGTCCACAATTGCAGTCCAACATACAGATCAAAATGACCATTAATCTTCTACATTCTCTAGTTGTGTAGACTTGGGCTAATTCACATGATGAATATTTTAACTCGAGAGTGTGAACAGGTTTCATGTTTGCACTCTCATACAGTTACATCTGGTTAACCAACTTTAACCATCATTTAGCCTGGGGACCACCTGGAACCCTCTCATGGACCACTGGTGGTCCCCCGACCACTGGTTGAAAACAGTAGCTATTCACAAGAAGAAGATAAGTGTGTGTGTGTGTGTGTGTGTGTGTGTGTGTGTGTGTGTGTGTGTGTGTGTGTGTGTGTGTGTGTGTGTGTGTGTGTGTGTGTGTGTGTGTGCACGCGTGCGTGCGTGATGCACTTACTAGAGCGCTTGCAGAGTCCTATCTGTCTCCTGTCGCCTATCTATCTCCGTTTCATATATTCCTGTGATCAAGAGATTTCTTTCCAAGTACCAAAAAGTCTTTGATTTATCTCGTTCCAGCTCCAAACGCATTACAAGGAGTGGTGGAGCTTTTGATACAAAATGTATCCGCAAAAAGAAAACGTTTTAAAAGGTATTCCACGGGGTGCTGTTGTTCCCCAAATAAAATACTCCACATGGACCATGTCCATGAAGTAGAAAATGAAATGAAAATTTAACTTAAGACAGCAGGATAGCATGATACAAAACCATTTGACTGCAATGAAAAGTCTCCCTCTAGTAGCTGTCTGCAAACTGACAGCTGTTTTAACTACTACTAATTACCACTGCACTACAGGGCCGGATCTAGGCATGGGCATTGGGGGGGGGGGGGGGGGGGGGGGGGGGGGGGGGGGGGGGGGGTGGCATGATGGCATGCAAAACTCCAAATCCAAATTAAAGTGCTTACAGCATATTTTAAATGATTCGAAACACCACCCTACTGACTAACTACAATTGTGGCACCACTAAACCAATACCTTTTTCATAAGCAAATAAGTGATAAGTAAAGTAAAGACATTACTCTCCAAAGTGATATTGACCAACACTGCTGTTGGGCTTACATCTCCATATTTCATCTTACATAAATGATGCAGGCTACTCTGTTTCTCAACTAATACAACAAAGCTTACAAAGCCAAGCTACTACATCACAACCCACCATGAAACAATGCACTTTGAGCCTGCAGGTGAATAACGCACACGCATCTGTTTTAACTAGATAATAGATACATCAGAACACAGATTATTTCTATGAAAAATAACAGTTTTGGACATGAAAGGTTTTCACCAAACAGCATTGATGAACCAAATCAAACAAAACAAAACAGTGTCGTTCTGCAGTGTGGTTTGCTAGATGTCTCTATCATTACCTTTCAGAGAGAGGCCTTTTGTTTATTTTATAAATGACAAAGCTATTAATAATAATATTGAGCGTGAAATGTTTTGGTGGCTTGTTGCTGCTATGAATCCAATGTATTCACCCTCCCTCAAAAATGCAAATCCTCAGCAGGGGCAGATCTAAGCATGGGCATGGAGGGGCAATGCCCCCCTAAACGCTCAGTCTGCCCCACCAATTACAATGGCATGCAAAACAACCCAAGATATTTCACATTAAAGTGCTTATATTTAAAATGATGTGAAACACTACTACTGCTACTAACTAACTACAGCTGTGTCACCACTAAACCAACAGCATTTCATCATTGAAAACAGAAAACTCTCTGAGTCAGACCTTTAGCTTTATGCATGCTGCGTGTCTGTTGCAACTTCAACAACAACTGATGTTATTATTGATGCTTTACTTGACTAATAAAAGTCCTGTAACCAAAAATGATTTGGGCGCACCTGATTACATTGTTTATTTTGGAGCGTCACTTTTTTACCACTTCAGTGGTATAGAGATAATTGGATATTTGGTACACGTTTGGGCAAATCCAAACAAGTTAACATTGCAAGACATGAGGCGCAGCGCGCAGCACGCTGCACACAGCACGCAGCGCGCAGCACGTAGCACACAGCGCGCAGCACATCAAAGTGATGCACATCCATCATTAGAGTGAAATGCTTCAAAGAGCTGAGGAGTCATGTGTTGAAATGCTGCCGAAAAACTGCTGACAGTCAGTGGATAAAAACACAACAAACATAACATGTCACCAGGGGTGGACTGACAGTCTGGCATACAGGGCATTTTCCCGGTGGGCCGACCCCCCCCGGGGGCCGTTAATGTCGTGTTTTAATTAAAAAAAAAAAAAAAAAAATCTGCACAAAACCGGCCCACAAATCAGTGCTGGCGGCCCTCTGTCCTCTTCAAATGAAACTGCCTATTGCAGGGTTTTTATAGTTAACTAAAACTAACTAACTAACATTATAAGGGTCTTCAGAGGGCCGCTCTGAGACAAAATTGCCCGGTACGTTTTGAGCTCCCAGTCCACCCCTGCATGTCACACTTCTGCAACGCAATGACTTCCAATTGTATTGGAGTTAATTTCACATTTTCAAGTTTCTTGGGCCTAAACAGGTCAATAGAGCTGCGCAGTGACGTCACCGCCCCTGTTCCGGAAGTCTTTTCCCAATTCATTTTTCTCATAGACTTTTCGAAAATAATTTATATCAAGACGATTACGCCGCGGACAAAGCCAACTCGAGTCGTGACGAATCATGATGACACACACAAACTTTTGGCACAATAAAATAATTTCTAAGATGAAAAACGAAACAAAAAGTCTTGTATCATGCCGTTTTCTACTTCTTCCCAATTATATATTATATGACGATATTGTGTTTGTTGTCATGATTTGTCACGACCTGAGTTGGCTTTGGCCGCGGCGTAATCGTCTTGATATGAATTATTTTCGAAAAGTCTATGAGAAAAATGAATGGGGAAAAGACTTCCGGAACAGGGGCGGTGACGTCACTGCGCAGCTCTATAAAAAGTAAAGTGTTAAAAGGGGAATTCCACCCATTTCCAAACATTTTTTTCATGCCATTTATACAATATAAAAGACAATATAAAGATGTTGTGTGGACATAAAAAAAAAAAAAAAAAAAAAAAAAAAACAAAGTTCCACCATTCTGTGTTTCTTAGAAATGGAGGTCTGAAAAGAAATCATTGACATGTTGAAACACAGCTTGATGATGTCATCAAGCTTCACCATGCCAACTATTGGACATCCAGGCCCATGAAAGAGTGACTGTTATGGAGTGTGAAACGATGCGGGGTCACCGTTAGAGACCCTACCGTCACCGGGCGACGGTGTGAGACTACAGGCTCTGTTCCAGCATGGACATGCCCACAGACAGTATTATATGGGGACGGAGGGTTTCACACTTTGACAGTTTAGGGTGTCAAGAGGGCAAGGCAGAAGGACTTGTAAGGTGCTCTACTGTGCCATCACCCTGGTTACACAGTGCACTTTTGAGACTGAGGACGTTGCGGAAGTGACTGTATTTACAGTCCCCAGAGAAACAACCCTGTTCAGTCCTCACTAGTGTTACTGTATTTACAGTCCCCAGAGAAACGACCCTGTTCAGTCCTCACTAGTGTTACTGTATTTACAGTCCCCAGAGAAACAACCCTGTTCAGTCCTCACTAGCGACTTGACTTGTTCAATGTTATTTTCAGAAAAAACGAACAAAGCAGTTATAAAAGTGTGCAAAGTGCACGATTTCATCTTTTAAACATTTACAACAGCTTTGCGAGCACAAAGGGAGAAATAAAATGTTTCCGTGGGGTATTCATTTTCGGGAGCACCGCATCGTGACTAATGGCAACTTCCAGCGAAAGTTAACTAACCGGAACTTCCAGAAGTCCAGACTTCCGTCAGTGGCTTTGGGGCACCGCGAATCCAGGCTCTTATCTCGCAGCGCGGATGAGAGCCTGGAGATCGAGGCTACTGTGCCATAGGTTTGTGATACAAAAGTTGCGACATTGAGGGATCAGAAACTGAGTGCTCGAGCACTGCTCAATGCAATATGAATACAGACATACATACTGGTGTTGAAAATACGTTGTTTTCAATGAGGGTGTCCCATTCTCAATAGAAGTCTATGTAGAAGAGCCGCCATTAGAGTGGTGGCTCTCCAAGTGAACAGAGTTTGTGTAACTCAATCTATATGAGGTGTCAGTGGTGTTGATAGGTGGGGAAAAGTTAAACAATTTTAGGGGGGCCCAAAGCGGGGGGGGGGGGGGGGGGGGGGGGGGGGCACTAAAAGCTATTATCACCACTATTTTCACCATGTTGATTGATTTCTTTAGACACTTCTTTTTTTTGTGAGAGCGTACGAATGCAACCAAATGAACCTGTTAGGGTTCATTTGGTTGCATTCGTACGCTCTCAGAAAAAATTTTTGAAAATGGGTGAAATTCCCCTTTAACGCCGCCGGGAAAGGGGGGGGGCCCATGTGGAAAAGCTTTGCAGGGGGCCCAGAATTGCAAGCTACGCCCCTGCAGTGTGGTGTGATTGTGTTGCTTACCTGGTTGAGTTTCTTCCACAGGGACAGGACAGGTGAGAGACCGTTGGACCACAGCTCTCTGTCGAACTTTGACCCTGGAGCCACAGAACGACTCAAGACACGCAGCTGGGAGATCACCTGCCAGATAAACAAACTGAAATCAGTTTTCTGAAAAACGCAGGTGGTTCTCAAACTGTATTTACCTCCCAAACAGGGGCGGATCTAGGCATGGGCCTGGGAGGGCAATGCCAACCCTAAATGCCCTGACTGCCCCACCAAACAGTGCTTATATTTAAAATGATGTGAAACACTACTACTGCTAGTAACTAACTACAGCTGTGTCACCACTAAACCAACAGCATTTCATCATTGGAAACACAAAACTCTCTGAGTCAGACCTTTAGCTTTATGCATGCTGCGTGTCTGTTGCAACTTCAATAACAACTGATGTTATTATTGATGATTTAATAGCCTAATAAAAATCCTTTAACCGAAAATGGTATGGGTGCGACTTCATCGCCCGTGCGAAGCGATGAAGCCGCACCAATACCAGCCGCACCCAATTGGGAAATGTTACATCCGCCCCTGCTCCCAAATTGGAAAAAAACGAATGAACCAACAATCAAAACAGATGTCCATCAACAGAGACTTTGCAGACAGATTTTATTTGCATTGGTTTTAGTATTATTCTCTGCAAA
>CM076977.1:7551691-7574191 GCA_039105355.1 Benthosema pterotum
GCCGACTCGGGTCGTGACAAATCATGACAACAAACACAATATTGCCATATAATATTAATAATTAGTTTTTCATCTTAGAAATGATTTGATCGTCCCAAAAGTTTGTGTGTGCCATCATGATTCGTCACGACTCGAGTTGGCTTTGTCCACGTTGTCTATGAGAAAAGTCTATGAGAAAAATGAATGGGGATCCATTTCTGGCAGGGGCGGTGACGTCACTGCGCAGGTCTATAATCATGACCTCAGGAAAACCCTCGACCATAACGCAGAAGGTCGTAACCGTTATGCAAAATCGTCAACTGTTATGTAAAGCAGTCCACTTCCTCTCTCCCTCTCTCTCTCCCTCCATCCCTGTTCTGCATCTATCAGGGCCCGTTATTCAACCAGCTCTCTCTTCATCTTGTGCCTCTATATCGCTCCAGTCTCAGTGGGAATCTGAGCTGCGGGCGGATGTAGGCATGGGCATGGGGGAGGGTTGGGGGGAGTGGCCCCCCCCCCCCCTATTTGCATGCAATGCCCCCCCTAAAATGCCGAGGCTTGCCCACCAAAAAACCGATGGCATGCAAAGCAACCCAAGATATTTCAAATTAAAGTGCTTATATTAAAATAAAAATGATTTGAAACACTACTGCAGCTACTAACTAACTACAGCTGTGTCACCACTAAACCAACAGCATTATATTTCATCATTGAAAACAGAAAACTCTCCGAGTCAGACCTTTAGCTTTATGCATGCTGCGTGTCTGTTGCAACTTCAACAACAACAACTGATGTTATTATTGATGCTTTACTTGACTAATAAAAGTCCTGTAACTGAAAATGGTATGGGTGCGGCTTCATTGCCCGTGGGGGCGATGAAGCTGCACTCATACCCCCCCCCCCCTTCCCCCTTGGGAAATGTTACATCCGCCCCTGCTGAGCTTTCTCTGCTGTTATCACTGCACTGCAGCCTGGACAGGTAATCTCTGCACCTCTCTCTCTCTCTCTCTCTCTCTCTCTCTCTCTCTCTCTCTCTGTCTCTCTCTCTGTCTCTCTCTCTGTGTCTCTCTCTCTCTGTCTCACTCTCTCTCTCTCTCTCTCTCTCTCTCTCTCTCTCTCTCTCTCTCTCTCTCTCTCTCTCTCTCTGTCTCTCTCTCTGTCTCTCTCTCTGTCTCTCTCTCTCTCTCTCTCTCTCTCTCTCTCTCTCTCTCTCTCTGATCCATCGTATTCATGTGCATACACACACACTCTCAGAGGACAAGGGAAGAATACAGACGATGCACTTGAGACAGAGAAGACAGAGACTGAGAGAGACAGACGGAGAGACAGAGGTATGCGCATACGTACAACTCTCTGATGCACCGTTGCTGTGAATTACATCAGCAACGCGCAACAGTCAACAACCAATAGCACTACTACACACACACACGCACGCACGCACACACACACACACACGTGCACGCGCACACACGCACGCACGCACGCACGCACGCACGCACGCACGCACGCACGCACGCACGCACGCACGCACGCACGCACGCACACACACACACACACACACACACACACACACACACACACACACACACACACCCCTGTGTGTGCCCCCCCAGGGCCGGATCTAGGCATGGGCAATGGGGGGGGGGGGGGGGGGGGGGGGGGTCAATGCCCCCTAAATGCCCTGACTGCACCACCAAACATGATGGCATGCAAACAACCAAAAATGATAAAGAAAAGCTCGCACACTGTGCACATCATTTATTCATGGCCATATGATCATATTTTTTATCCCCCTGCTCTCTGTTATAAGCATGTGAAGGTGTTCTTTTTCACGCAGATAACAGCTTGCTCTAGTCCAGGGTGCCCAACCTTTTTTGACCCAAGATCTACTTTTCAGCAGCCAACCCCTCCAGGATCTACCAGTCCAATATCAACATTTCAAACCACACGCATCGTTGCCGGCCTGCAGTAACTTCACAACAACACAACACTACGTTGTTTTACCACTTTACTTTATGTCCATATAAGCAAGTACAACGGACTTGTCATAAATAGGCCTACAACAGACTTGGGCAAACACTGCCATTGCAAATGCAATCATAATAAGAACAGTCCAGAATAGTCCATTATAAGTTGCAGAACAGTCCATTACACGTTGAACAATACTGTTGGCATAATTCACAGACAGCAGACAACAATCCTCCAAATGAGCCGCTTCGTAGACAGACAGACACGCAGACACCCACACACACACAGATACACACAAAAATATCGCTCTTTTTTCATTTCCACCTCATTTTTTTCTTTCCTCCCCACATCTCCCAAGATCCACTCATGATCAGGCCAAGATCTACTGGTAGATCCCGATCTACTGGTTGGGCTCCCCTGCTATATAACATAGAACAGCACAGGGAGCTGTCTGTGGTGCTGAGGTGTTTCTATATAACATAGAACAGCACAGGGAGCTGTCTGTGGTGCTGAAGTGTTTCTATATAACATAGAACAGCACAGGGAGCTGTCTGTGGTGCTGAAGTGTTTCTATAGAACATAGAACAGCACAGGGAGCTGTCTGTGGTGCTGAAATGTTTCTATAGAACATAGAACAGCACATGGAGCTGTCTGTGGTGCTGAAGTGTTTCTATAGAAAAGCACAGGGAGCTGTCTGTGGTGCTGAAATGTTTCTATAGAACATAGAACAGCACAGGGAGCTGTCTGTGGTGCTGAAGTGTTTCTATAGAAAAGCACAGGGAGCTGTCTGTGGTGCTGAAATGTTTCTATAGAACATAGAACAGCACAGGGAGCTGTCTGTGGTGCTGAAGTGTTTCTATAGAAAAGCACAGGGAGCTGTCTGTGGTGCTGAAATGTTTCTATAGAACATAAAACAGCACAGGGAGCTGTCTGTGGTGCTGAAGTGTTTCTATAGAAAAGCACAGGGAGCTGTCTGTGGTGCTGAAATGTTTCTATACTATATAAGAAGTGGGACCCGACCTTTTAGCATTGCTCCGCTAGCTGATGATAGCCTCTGTCCTTGCCAGCCATGCAAGGATTTGTACATCCAGCTCCATTGAACCTTCATTATAATTCAAAGTGCTGTATATATCACTAAAGCTTTTGAGCGCTGTCCGCGGTGATCCGCCGCGCATGCCGACGATAGTAAAATCATGTGTGTGTTTGTGACGCATCGCTGCACAAATACAGAACTGTTTGTACGGAGTGCCAATTCACATTTACTGCTGTAGCTCTACACAATCACTATAGCATTGGGTAGTAATTTAACAATAAATGTACAGTGATTGTAAAGTTCTTTCCAAAAAGCCATAGTGAGAATGGAGTAATTAAGTAGCAGCCAGGTAGTGATTTGAATAAGAATTATGTAGTAATCAGTAGTGATTAAGTAGTGAAACGGGACATTTCTCTACATTTTACTACACAAATCACTACTCAATCTCAATAGTAAAAACACTATTGAATGAGTAGTGATTCAATAGTGTTTTTTTCATGAGGGCAAGACAGCCACAACAGTGAGGTTGTGCTTCAATAGTGTTTTATCATGAGGGCAAAGGCAGCCACAACAGTGAGGTGTGATGAGTGTCCTTGATGACGATCGATACTCATCTAGCCTTGGCTACACATGCATGGCCTCTGTGATAGTCCAACCATCTGTAACATTTGTGGTGGAGAAATAATAATTACACGCGTGCAGACGCGCAGACAGACAGACAGACACGCAGACAGACACAGACACGGTGTGGTCCCAGCAGAACAGATATAAGCACCGTGTCGTACCACCGTGTCCGGGGCCATTTCCCCTCACAGTCTGGCAAAGCAATCATCTCTGTAATTGAAACAGTAATTAAGAAGTTAATTGCTTTTCTTTAACCCATTCTCAACTGAAAAAATAAATAAATAAATGGCGCCACATTATCGCCATTTTCAAAAATATCAGACCTACAAGCTCATAGCGTGCAACTGCCGTGGCACGCTATGAGCTTGTAGGTCTGATATTTTTCAAAAACTAAAGTAATGTCAATGATGTTAAGTAATGCTAAGTAATGCTAGTGCTAAGTACTGTTAATACATCCATCCATCTTCATCCGCTTATCCCGTTTCGGGTCGCGGGGGTAACAACTCCACCAGAGAGCTCCAGACAAGCTAATGATGCTAAGTAATGCTAATGCTAAGTATTGTTAATAGCGCTAATAATGCTAAGTAACGGTAATAATGCTAGTTGATGCTAATAATGCTAAGTAAGTAATGGTGGTAATGCTAAGTATCGCTAATGCTAAGTAGGTAAGGCTAATAATGCTAAGTATCGCTAATGCTAAGTAGGTAAGGCTAATAATGCTAAGTAATGCTAGTGCTAAGTATGGTCAGTAATGCTAACAATGCTAAACAATGCTAAGTCATGCTAATTATGCTAATAAAGATTAGAACACCAAAAGTTTTCCCGCCAAATCCGAGTTAACAGAAGGTAGGAGAGAAAGCTGCGGCCAAACGGCCGCCAAAAGTGGAGCGCCTAAAATAGGAGCGTGACACAGCGTTTAATTAGTTCACAAGGGCAGTGGCTTACGCTTGACACAAAACGTCTGTGTGTTTTGTTGGTAAGGAAAACTAATCCACTACGGCAGGGGTTTTCAACAGGTGGTCTGGGGATCACCAGTGGTCCCTTGATTCTAGTTTCTGATGCGAGATTCTAGTTTCTGACCCTATATTCTAGTTTCTGACAGAAGATTCTAGTTTCTGATGCTAGATTCTAGTTTCTGACGCTACATTCTAGTTCTGACGCTACATTCTAGTTTCTGACGCTAGATTCTAGCTTCTGATGCTAGATTCTAGTTTCTGATGCTAGATTCTAGTTTCTGATGCAAGACTATAATATCTGACACCAGATGTGTTTTAAATGTTCAATTCTAGTTATAGAATCCCTCCACTCATGCCGCCCCAGGCAGCTGCCTAGTCTGCCTAATGGCAAAAACACCCCTGGCCATGATGAAACAGGGTTGAAACCTCACTGTACTGCGTTTCTGTTAGGTCAAGTCCAGTTCAACTCAGGACAACATCTCTCCTCTCCGATCTCTTTCCTTTTTTTTCGGGTTAAACTGTGACTCAGCAGCTGCAATAAATTTGTCGCCGGGTCACATCCAAACCTCTCTAATTAGCACAAATTAGCATTTAGCCCTGGACCTTACCCTGACACAAGGGAGCTCCCATGGCAGTGTCAGGGCAGTGCTCTCAGATCTGACCTCACTCAGGGTATTCAGACCATTTCCATCCACAACAGGATCATTCAAGCTATTATCTTGTGTAATTGAACCCACAACTTAACGATTTGATTGCGTTTATTTATTTTCTTAGCAGAGGGTAAGGACTAAGTAGAGTACTATAAGGGAGAGTACTGACACTCCTGTTGACTCCAATGCTACGGCAGAGCAGAGACGCCTATTGGCTGAAAAGCATCATGTGACACCTAATTTAGTAAGGAGGGATTCAGGTTCCAAACAAATGACGGCATTTGACGGAAACGACGGAAATGACGACATTTTAACTCATTACCAGACCTCTAGCCACTCTAGAGAATAATGTTTTGTTGTATAACTCGCTTTAGTTAATGTATATTATAAGAAAATAGCCTGTGCTGTGATGCCGTGTGTAATTATGAAGGCCTAGGCACAAGATCAAAGGACTAAGGAGCACGGCGGTGCGGTGGCACCAAGTGGTTGGCAAAAGGAATGACAAAGGAGAGCAAGCAGTGATTAGTTTACAGGAGCGTTCTGCACTGCGGACAGGAAAGATCTGCAAGTTTTTGTTTTGTGTTGTTGTTCAGAGTTATTGTTTTTTTTAAAGCTACAGGTCTTGAGCTCACGGTTTGACTTCGTTCATAAGCAGGTGTTTTTGGGGACGAAATGTGGCATGTAGCCTGTATGTAGCCTGTGTGTGGTTATGTGTTTCCTGTGTATAAAGTGTGTGTGGTTATGTGTAGGCTGTGTGTAAACTGTGTGTGGTTATGTGTAGGCTGTGTGTAAACTGTGTGTGGTTATGTGTTTCCTGTATATAAACTGCGAGTGGTTATGTGTTTCCTGTGTGTAAACTGTGTGTGGTTATGTGTAGGCTGTGTGTAAACTGTGTGTGGTTATGTGTTTCCTGTGTGTAAACTGTGTGTGGTTGTGTGTAGGCTGTGTGTAAACTGTGTGTGGTTATGTGTAGGCTGTGTGTAAACTGCGTGTGGTTATGTGTTTCCTGTGTGTAAACTGTGTGTGGTTGTGTGTAGGCTGTGTGTAAACTGTGTGTGGTTATGTGTAGGCTGTGTGTAAACTGTGTGTGGTTATGTGTAGCCTGTGTGTATCCTGTGTGTATCCTGTGTTCGTTCCGGCTGGAATACACTTGTCACAGGTCAAGCTGGCGTCTCTCTAATTAGCACATATTAGCATTTAGCCCTGGATGCAGCCTGACAGGGTCAGGCCAGGCTGGGAAACTGGCTTTGACTGTGTACGTGCACATGCAATTATTGACTGGTGCCTCCATGATATACCATCAGCCTTTCTCAAAACTGACTTAGCCTCAATCTACCAGTCTTTCATCCGCGCTGCGAGACGAGAGCCTGGAATCACGTTGCCCCAAAATGACTGAAAAAGTCGGGACTTCCGGTTAGTTAACTTCCGCCGGAAGTTTCCACTAGTCACGATGCGGTGCTCCCGGAAATGAATACCGCATGGAAACATATTATTTCTTCCTTTGTGCTCGCAAAGCTGTTGTAAATGTTTAGAAGATGAAATCGTGTGCACTACTGTAAATACAGTAACTTCTGCAACTAAAGTTCAGTCTCAAAAGTGCACCGTTCCATTTAACCAGGGTGGGAGCTGGACTTAGTGAAGAGCTTATTGTGATGATTCTCATAACAGGCTTTTTGTTTTTATCTTGTGTTTGTTTTTTTGGAAATGAAGCAGCTATAGAAGTCATTTAACATTTAATTTGTGCAACACGTTTTTCCTCACAGAATTATCCTGTTGTGGATGCTCTACAACATGTTTTTATACCAGAATTATCCTGTTGTGGATGCTCTACAACATGTTTTATACCAGAATTATCCTGTTGTGGATGCTCTACAACATGTTTTTATACCAGAATTATCCTGTTGTGGATGCTCTACAACATGTTTTATACCAGAATTATCGTGGTTTGGATGCCAAAGGCGTAGTGTCATTGGGGCCGCCCGGGCCATGGCCTCGAACTAATTTGCTGGCCCAGGCTGGCCCAGGCTATAGGCTTGGGCCAGGAATCCAATGAAGGGAAAAAAAAATCGCCCTAAGACACAGTGAGTAGTGGTGGGGGAGTCAGGGAAAGTTTACATTACAATGGCATCATCAGGATGTTGCCAAGGTGTTATAGACTGCTTGACACCCCGCCATTCATTAATTACTGCCTTTTGTTATCAAATGGGCCAAGACCTGTTTAACTGGTTCTGGCGACTCTGAGCTGATGGTGCACTGGCCCAGTCTGATGTCCGACACGTGCTACACGCCTGGTGGATGCTCTGCAATATATATATATATATATATATATATATATATATATATATATATATATATATATATATATATATATATATAATATATATATATATATATTAAGGCTGTTGAAAATAGTTAATTAATGGAATTAAATTAATTTTGTTGATTAATCTGATTAAAATTTTTAACGCAATTAACTCATGTGCACACTCACTCAACCCACTGAGCATTTTCTCATTGAAAGAAATGGGTAGAGCAGGTTTTACGGAGACTTATAGCTGTGTCTCCCTGTAACCAGAGCCATAGAGTATAGCTGGAGGATCTACAAGCATTGAGGGCTTGTAGATCGCCTATTTTGATAAATATTTTTAAAGATATATGGTTAGTTTTTTCACAGATTCTGTTTTTTTTTTTTTTTTTTTTTTTTTTTTTTTTTTTTTTTTTTTTTTTTTTTCGGAAAACATGCATATTTTGGACATAGTTCGAATGGTGATTAATCATGATTAAATTAATTTTGAAGCTGTGATTAATTTGATTAAAAATTTTAATCATTCAACATCCCTAATATATATATATATATATATATATATATATATATATATATATATAAATATATATATATATATATATATATATATATATATATATAATATATATATATATATATATATATATATATATTAGGAAAATAAACAGGGGAAAATAAACAGGGGAATTCCCTTGCGGATACCAGCGGTATAAGAGGATGCGCCTGGTGGCGCCAGCACTATATAGCCGTGAGGTCGCGGGTTCAAATCCGACACCCAGCTCTGCTCCGCTCTCTCACTAAACATAATAAAATAAAATGTGTGCATCTGCGACCCGTAACTCAATGAGGCCATGAGATGTGGAGGAGAGGAGAGGAGAGGGAAGAGTGACAACTGTTCTGTCAGCATTTACTCAACCTCTCTCCCCTCGTGTGTGTGTGTGTGTGTGTGCGTGTGTGTGCGTGTGCGTGTGCGTGTGCGTGTGTGTGTGTGTGTGTGTGTGCGTGTGCGTGTGTGTTATGTGTTTATCGGCTGACTGGTTTAAACAGGGTCTTTGATGTAAGGAATGTTCTGCCATCAGCACATTGTCAAATACTCCCCCGTCCACCCTGAACATGTGCATGCACACACGCACACAGGCACAGGCACACACACACACACACACACACGCCAGCACACACACTTTCTTTTCAAGGGTACAGTATCAGCGCTGGCAGAAGTCATTTCATTATGGTGTAATTTCATTTTGTCTCCGACAGACGATGGAGTTCTGTCAGCTAGTCTGGCTCCAGAGATCTGGGTCCAGAGGCGGATCTAGGCATGGGCATGGGGGGGGATGCACCCCTAAATGCCCAGTCTTCCCTACCAAACACGATGGCATGCAAAACAATGCAAGATATTACTACTGCTACTAACTAACTACAGCTGTGTCACCACTAAACCAACAGCATTTCATCATTGAAAACAGAAAACTCTATGAGTCAGACCTTTAGCTTTATGCATGCTGCGTGTCTGTTGCAACTTCAACAACAACTGATGTTATTATTGATGCTTTACTTGACTAATAAAAGTCCTGTAACCAAAAATGTTTTTCTCCCCCCCCCCCTCCTCCCCCCAATTGGTAAATGTTACATCCGCCCCTGTGTGTGGGTCGACCCTGTTATACCAGACATGACTACACACTGCATAAAGAAACAGCTGAGACTAACAAATAAACAATAAACTAATGGTGATATTTCTTTTTTTTTGGTCCCGGGAGGAAGGGGGTGGGGGGAGGGGGGGTCTCCCCAAGCGCAGGATTTCTCATACAATTCAGGTTATTTTATACAGTAGCCTGGCTCAGCCCTGAATCAGCAGCTTAAAAATACTACCTTATTTTTTCTTTGTGATTCAAGGACTGGCTTCCTTGCCTTTGGGGCCGTTTTTTTCGGTTGGAAATCCATGCCCAGCACCTGATTGGCCAACAGCCCTGTCATTCACTTTGTTTCACTTTATTATTCTTTAAAGAAGCGTCAGGCTTTAGGTTTTATAAACATCATCATCCGACATACAGTATTTTACTGCTTTTGTTCACATGCTAGTAACGCTCGTCGACTGTGTTTGTTTAGTTAGCAACGTCATTATTATGCTAATGCTAACACATTAGCATAATAATGACAACAACGTCGTCTGCTTTCCCAATATTGATATGGGTTGGTATGAACCAATCACCGTGAAGACTGCTGCTTTGATCACGCCCATCCTAGAAACTGCTGTGGTAGAGAGGGACTTCAGTCTGAATAATGAAGTGAAACATCCTAGAAACTGCTGTGGTAGAGAGGGACTTCAGTCTGAATAATGAAGTGAAACATCCTAGAAACTGCTGTGGTAGAGGGACTTCAGTCTGAATAATGAAGTGAAACATCCTAGAAACTGCTGTAGTAGAGAGGGACTTCAGTCTGAATAATGAAGTGAAACATCCTAGAAACTGCTGTAGTAGAGAGGGACTTCAGTCTAAATAATGAAGTGAAACATCCTAGAAACTGCTGTGGTAGAGAGGGACTTCAGTCTGAATAATGAAGTGAAACATCCTAGAAACTGATGTGGTAGAGAGGGACTTCAGTCTGAATAATGAAGTGAAACATCCTAGAAACTGCTGTGGTAGAGAGGGACTTCAGTCTGAATAATGAAGTGAAACATCCTAGAAACTGCTGTGGTAGAGAGGGACTTCAGTCTGAATAATGAAGTGAAACATCCTAGAAACTGCTGTGGTAGAGAGGGACTTCAGTCTGAATAATGAAGTGAAACATCCTAGAAACTGCTGTGGTAGAGAGGGACTTCAGTCTGAATAATGAAGTGAAACGGACTGACAATTCAGACTGAAGTCAGGCTACACATACAGTTCAGTACACAGTCATTCTCCACATGCATTTCTGGTTCATTCACAGAACGTTGATTATTGCAAGTCAAAATTCATGCCTGACCTTCTATCTACCACAGGCATATGTGTTACATATTACTGTAATATTATTACTTTTACTCCAAAAAGTAAAGTAACGAGATTACTCTGCAAAAATGGGTAATAAGTAACGCATTACTTTGCAAGTAATGCCAAGTTACTTTTTTTAAAATTAGCTTCTTGTTGCATGCAAAAATAGAACAGATTTACAAGCTAACGACAGGTACTGTAACAACAGAGATGTGCAGTAGATTGTAAGCAAATCGCTTGCTGCTTTATTTTGTTTATTTTATTTTTAAATACAAGACCTCAACTGCCTTTGACTTTTTAAACTTTCACAATTGTTTTCAAAGAGACAGATTTTGTTGGCTTTGTTTTCAGGTGCAGTTTGTGGGATTGGAGACTATTATTATTCCAATAAATTGGATTCAGTTATAAAAAGAGCTCGCTAAACAGATTATGTTGTACATCTCTATTTTTTCAAATGTAGTGTTGAGAACTTGGGAAAGTAATAACCTAATATGTAATATATTACTCTTCGATTCCAGTAATAAGTAAAGTAATGATATTACTTTGTCTAAGGGGTAACGAGTAAAGTAAAGAAGTTACTTTCCTAAGTAATATTGACCAACACTGGTTAGAACATGTCTACAATATATATTTTAAGGTCTGTTGCAATCTGATTCATCGTTTTATCATTTAAATAATCGGCCGCTAAATCGATTATGTAAATAGCCGCAAAGGGCTTTCCAGACGGCAGCGATAAATACCCGCATAAACGCGGCGATTCTCGATTGTCTCTGCAGTGCCGACATGAAGAAAATCGCCCGTCGATTAACGCCAGGCGTTTTAAAAAGCTCACTGGATTGAGCTTTCAAAAAGAAACATGAAACGAGCAACACAGCGCGCAACACAAATCACCGGACACTGCACGATAAACGACCGGCGTTACACGCTCTCTTTATTGCATGTCATTTTCTGAGCACAAAACGCCCATTGGTCCCATTGAAAATGAATTAGAATTTGCACGATTTGTTACTCGCCGTCTGTAAGCATAGGTGGATTAAGAAATGATGGGCCCCTGGGCCACTGCCAGCCAAAGGGCCCCCCTACACCGGAACAATTTCTTCGCAGTGCGGCGCACCAGCATTTCAGCAGGATTTACAGCATGGGATTGCTTCAAAATGAGCCAAATAAATGCAAAATGTTCAAACACTTGCAGTAATATACCATATCATGATGGTTTGGGGTTATTTGGGGTTATTTTATTGACACAAAATTAATAAAACCATTGTTAATAACAGTGACAAGGACCGTGCATGTGTGCCACTGTTACCCATTTTTGGTGGGGGCCCTGAGCTTGTGCCTCTTAGCGATCACATAGACACTCAAGCTCAGGGCCCCCCTAGCTCAGGGGCCCCTGGGCCTGGGCCCAACGTGCCTGTTGGATAATCCTTCCCTGTCTGTAAGCCCCTTTAGTTGCAGCCCTAGTTCTGAGCCTTCCCTTCGCTGATGGAAGAAAGACTGACAGAAAAAAAAGCCTTCGGTCACAGTAGATCAACGATAATAATAATTACACCTATTTGATCTCACTGGGGGGTAGTTTTAGTTTTCAGCGAATTCGCTCGGCCAGCTGAGTGCTTCTCACACGGAAGCAGTTAAAACGTTTCTCTCAGAAACACTTCAGGGGGTCCAGAGGGTTGAATGTGGGACCATTTTTACTTCCCAGGTGGGCCATCGATCCGCCATGCTGCCAGCAGACCCTCGATTCTCTATGGACCAGTCCCTATCCTGCACACGGCACGGTCAGACTGGCTAGAGCATGCAGGGGCTGGTCCGGGGACCACCAGTGGTACCATGGATTCCTTTTTTTTTTTTTTTTTTACCATATTGAACTGTATATTTCCCTCAAACTTATCTCTAATGGTTTGAGCCTCAATCAGCACTGATATAACCAGTCTGTCATTTGCGACTTGGTATGGGTGCGACTTCAAGAAGCCGCACCCACACCATTTTCTCCTGCCCACCCCCCCCCCCTCCCAATTGTGAAATGTTACATCCGCCCCTGCTTCCAGCTGTCCATCAGCAGTGCCTTGCGGCCCGCTGCAACGCTACTCAATATACATTATGCAGAACGTCTGTGTGTGAGGCTGTAGGCATGCTGATGTGCTTTCACTACAAACTGCTGTCTTTCACACACTTTGGGAAGCTAAAAGCAGAGTTATAGCAGAGTCCTCAGGAAAAAATAGAACCTCGCTCCAGGGACTAGAATTTAGTGTCACAAACTACTGTAGAATTTAGTGTCATGAACTATAATCTAGTGTCAAGAACTAGAATCTAGTGTCAGAAACTGAAATCTAACTTCAGAAACTACAATCTACTGAGAGGAACTAGAATCTACCGTCGGGGACTAGAATCTAGCATGAGGAACTAGAATCTACCATGGGGGACTAGAATCTAGCATGAGGAACAAGAATCTACCGTGGGGGACTAGAATCTAGCATGAGGAACTAGAATCTACCGTGGGGGACTAGAATCTAGCATGAGGAACTAGAATCTAGCATGAGGAACTAGAATCGAACGTGGGGGACTAGAATCTGGCATGAGGAACTAGAATCTACCGTGGGGGACTAGAATCTAGCATGAGGAACTAGAATCTACCGTGGGGGACTAGAATCTAGCATGGAGGACTAGAATCTATAGCATGAGGAACTAGAATCTAGCGTCGGAAAATAGAATCTGATCAGGACACAATGGGTTGCCATTTCATCATTGAAACAGAAAATCTTTAGCTTTATGCATGCTGTGTGCCTGTCGTAGCTTCAACAACAACTGATTATTACTAATAACTGTTATTATTGATGATTTACTTGCCTAATAAAAGTCCTGTAACCAAAAATGGTATGGGTGCGACTTCATCGCCCGTGGCGCCAAGCGACACGGGCGATGAAGCCGCACCCATACCATTTTCTCCTGGCCCCCCCAATTGGGAAATGTTACATCCGCCCCAGCTGTCTGTCAGACTGCTGCAACGCTACTCTATATACATTATGCAGAATGTCTGTGTGTGAGGCTGGAGGTGAGCCTGTAGGCATGCTGATGTGCTTCCACTACAAACTGCTGTCTTTCACACACTTTGGGAAAGCTAAAAGCTATAGAAGTTAAAAGTTATAGCAGAGTCCTCAGAACACCTGCTGTGTTAAATCTGTTTGGTAGACCCTGGAGCGTCACAACAAGCAGAACATTTGCATCTGTCGTAAACATCTTACAGACAACTTTTTAAGCCATAAACGAAAAGAATATATATAGCTACTACCATGACAAAGTGTGGGGTGTGGGGTGGGGTGGGGGGGTTAGAACATGCGTGTGAAGGAGAGATGGAATTAAGATTCTAATCTGTTTACCAACACATACTTTGTACATGCTGAAGCTGCTTAAAATGCCTACAATGTAAAAATGGTAAATGGTCCATTTACAAGTGTACATATAGCACCTTTAACCAAGGCCCTTTACATACCGGTAGATTGTGCATCACATTCACCCATTCACACACGGCGGGCAACTGCCTAGTCTGCCTGATGGCAAAAAACGCTCCTGAATTCATCATGATGTTTCTGTGGTGGCCTTGTGTTCGTTGGCCTGTCTGTGTCTCATTAAATGTTGCCCGCAACTTGTTGGGAGCTTCTACAATGAATGAATTCAACAAGACGATGGTTATTGCCAGTTGTACTGTAGCTCTGGTGGATCAATGCAACCATCTGTTACTGTGTGTTGTCTAATGATAAAATGGCCTCACAAAAAAAAAAAAAAAACACTTTGGTGCCATTGGCGTTGCGACACTAGACAGATATTTGCATAATAGAGGCGCATTTTTGCTTTCTCCCTCTCGAGGCTTTGGCAGTATTAATAACTTTCATGCCATTTTGAATTCATGATGATGTGACAGAGAGAGAGAGAGAGAGAGAGAGAGAGAGAGAGAGAGAGAGAGAGAGAGAGAGAGAGAGAGAGACAGAGAGAGAGAGAGAGAGAGAGAGAGAGAGAGAGAGAGAGAGAGAGAGAGAGAGAGAGAGAGAGAGAGAGAAAGGGGGGAAGAGAGAGAGAGACAGAGAAGAGGAGAGAGAGGAGAGAGAGAGAGAGAGAGAGAGAGAGAGAGAGACAGAGAGAGAGAGAGAGAGAGAGAGAGAGAGAGAGACAGAGAAGAGAGAGAGAGAGAGACAGAGAGAGAGGAGAAGAAGAGAGAGAGAGAGAGAAGAGAGAGAGAGAGAGAGAGAGAGAAAGGGGGGGAGAGAGAGAGAGAGACAGAGAGAGATGCCTAATTCATTAATCTTGCTGGTATTTTACCAACAACTCGCCACGCGCGGTCTCTCTCAGTTCTAGCATTTAATCATCTGCCAAAGCTCTTAACTCAATTAAATGTAGCAAACAGAGAGCAAAGTGAGCGCTTTGATAAGCGCATTTCTGATCACCAAATCAAAGCGCTGTTTGTAGTTGATCCACATTCCAAAAAACGCTTCCAAACATCAACACTAGTTACTTGGAGACATTGTGTGATTTAGAAATGATGACTCCCCTGTGTGTCTGTGTCTGTGTGCGTCGGTGCGTGCGTGCATGGCGCTTGTATGACGTTAATTTGTACCCAGGGGCGGATCTAGGCATAGGCATGGGGAGGGAGGATGCCCCCCTAAATGCCCAGTCTGCCCCACCACCAAACATGAAGGCCTGATGAAAAACAACCCAAGGTATTTCAAATTAAAGTGCTTATATTTAAAATGATTTGAAACACTACTACTGCTACTAACTACCTACAGCTGTGTCACCACTAAACCAACAGCATTTCATCATTGAAAACAGAAAACTCTCTGAGTCAGACCTTTAGCTTTATGCATGCTGCGTGTCTGTTGCAACTTCAACAACTGATGTTATTATTGATGCTTTACTTGACTAATAAAAGTCCTGTAACTGAAAATGGTATGGGTGGTATGGGTGCGACTTCATCGCCCGTGTCGCTTCACGTCACGGCGATGAAGCCACACCCATACCATTTTCTCCTGCCCCCCAGCCCCCCCAATGGGAAATGTTACATCCGCCCCTGTTTGTACCTGGGAGCTGATGATTCTCTGTGAGGATCTCTCTATGTTGGCAGGCAGACCGAAGAACGCAGGGCTGTCATCTTCAGGCAGGCTCTCTATCACACCGCGGTAGTCCTGGAAAATAAAGGAAATTATAGAGGCAACTTTAGTCTGTTCTGTGTTTGTAACAGTGATTCGCAAGATACTGGTAAAATGTAGTTAGTAGTAAAAATGAAACCAAACGGACCCACAACGGTCCGTTTGGTTTCATTTTTACACTCTCAAGAGTTACATCTGGTTAACCAACTTTACTGGGGACCACCTGGAACCCTCTCAAGGACCACTGGTGGTCCCCGGACCACCTGTTGAAAACCCCTGCTCTAGAAAAAAAATGTAGCTAAGCCACAGTTCAAGCTATCCCCTGCGAATTGTATTAAGCTACACTACAAGCTACAGGAAAATGTAGTTAAGCTTTGTAGCTTAAGCTACAGTACTTGCAACAACTTACCACCCATCACTGGTTTGTAAAACACATCTGTGCCCCCCAAGGGATAAAATTATGAACTATTTTTAAACTAAATAACATATTATATGTGTTTTAAATATCCAATTCTAGTAGGATCTAGTAAGATAAGTATAATGTATTCATCCATATAAGACTTATTAGCCTGGGATTCTTTTGAAGCGTGTCTGTTGGTCGCCCTCATCCCCGCATGGTCGCCCTCCTCCCCTCATGGCCAAGTCTGCCTAATGGCAAAAACGCCCCCGAGAGTAGCAAAACTAGTAGCTATGCAAGGTGGAAGCGTGGATTCAGTATACCGTATGTTTACAGATTCACACTGCCATTGCTGTTTTTCCCTACTCCACTAATTTGTGTGTGTGTTGTGTGTGTGTTGTGTGTGTGTGTGTGGTGTGTGTGTGTGTGTGTGTGTTGTGTGTGTGTGTGTGTGTGTGTGTGTGTGTGTGTGTGTTGTGTGTGTGTGTGTAATTCTATTTCTATCAGACTGACATTCACACGTGAGTGAATATGTTGTGCACATAAAGGAGAAATTGGTGACATTTTCAAAATGCCATTTACCGTAGGCTACACATTTACTTCCAAGCAAGAAAGAAGAGTGTGTTGCGTGGTGTGTGTGTGTGTGTTGTGTGTGTGTGTGTGTGTGTGTGTGTGTGTGTGTGTGTGTGTGTGTGTGTGTGTGTGTGCGTGGTGCGTGCACATATGTGTGTATACGTGAAAGTGCATGTAGTTAATTATTATCTATAGGACTGCTAAAATGTCAAGACAAGTTTGGAGGAAAAAAAAAATCAGAAACTGTAGACACTGTGAGTACGCATTGTTAATATTTGGACAGGATTTGAACTGCTGTACTACTACTATAGACCTGCGCAGTGACGTCACCGCCCTGGTTCCAGAAGTGTTTTCCCCATTCACTTTTCTCATGGAGTTTTCTAAAAAAAATACTTTAAATAAAGATGATTACGACGCGGACAAAGCCAACTCGGGTTGTGACAAATCATGATGACACACACAATCTTTTGGGACGATCGAATAATTTCTAAGATGAAAAACAAAACAAAAAGTGTTGTATCCTGCCGTTTTCTACTTCTTGTTAATTAGATATTATATGGTGATATTGTGTGTGTCGTCATGATCTGTCACAACCCGAGTTGGCTTTGTCCGCGGCAAAATCGTCTTCATATAAATTATTTTTAAAAAGTCTATGAGAAAAATGAATGGGGAAAACACTTCTGGAACCGGCACGGTGACCACACTGCGCAGGTCTATAAGGACAAGAAATGTTATTGCACATAACGATGTAGTATGTGACATATGAACACTGTTATTTAGATCTTTCACTTTGAATTATAGCCAGTAGGAAATGCTTTTAACTCTTTCCAGCTGAGAACTGCAATTTAATAAAATTGCAGTTCCAACCTCACACTGGGTCCATTAGAGAGACTGGAGGGACGCTATAGAGGTGTTTTGTTTTTAAGTGTTCTGAGCCTTTGTTGTTAAATGTCCCCGTTTATCTGACTCACTCTGCTGCAATGGATTCAAAAATGGATACTTAATCACGCAAGTAACTAGAGCCCCTTTTACACGGAGACGGTCGCCGTCGAAAACGGCAAAGAGACGTTTAGTTTTCATGTTTTATACCCTATTTAGATGAAGACGCAATCCGCATAAAAATGCGTAAAATGCGTAAAAATGAAACCAAATTGACCCTTGTGGGTCCATTTGGTTTCATTTTTACGCTCTAAAGAGTTAAAATAATCATGTGAATTAGGCCAAGTCTACACAACTAGAGAATGTAGAAGATTAATGGTCATTTTGATCTGTATGTTTGACCGCTTCGTTCCCCAAATCCAGTCTGGAATTGTGGACAAAAGCAAAATAAAACTTTAGTTTTGGGGTCTGTGTGGGGCTAAAATATCATCAAGTGATGATCTTCCGTGGCTCAAATGCTGAATAAATAGTGGTCCCTGGAATCAAAAAGGTTAAAAACCAGTGCTTCATATAGGGTTGCCCACCCTGCCATTCTTCCAGGCCACCCTAATAGGGCTGGTTTAGAGTTCTCAACGGGCCTGAAAACTAAAGCCCCGGCCCTAAATGGGCCCTAACCGATCAGGCCCAAAGCCCAGCCCGGCCCGACTAATTAGCATAGATTTTAGGGACGACCCTGCGCTAAAATGTCGGGTCGGATCGGGACTGGTCGGGTTTGGGTAGAATTTGAGAGCTCTGCATAGAGTAAAAGTGAAAATACCAATCAGTGCCATCTCCATAAGAGGTAAATATACAGACAGACAGAACAGAAGTATTATTTTCATTATAATGAAATAATTCAATACATATTGCTTTTTGCATGGAGCCCTATTGGCCCGACCAGGCCCTACTACTGATCTGCCTTGTCGGGTAGAGTTTAAGAACCAGGGGCGGATGTAACATTTCCCAATCGGGGGGCAGAAGAAAATGGTATGGGTGCGGCTTCATCGCCCGTTACGCTTCGCGTTAGGGCTGGGACGATATTGGTACCTCGCGATACGATATAGGTGGCGATATTAGGCCTTCAATAATGAATATATCATGATAATTGATATATTACTATTTGCGATATATCAATATATTGCATGAAATTCATCAACAATATATCATTATACTGTAACTGCAGCTGAAAACAAAAACAAACAAACAAAAAATGAATCAATAAAAAAGTAAAAGGCAAAAATCTGAACTTACTAATGTACTGTATATCCTCAGGTATTAATCTTAGCTTTTATTTGTCTCAACTGATTCTCATACCAGGCTTTTTGTTTTTATCTTGTGCTTTTTTCGGGAATGAAGCCGCTATAGAAGTCATTTAACATTTTAGTTCTGCGACCCGTTTTTCCTCCCGAAATTATCCCTCAGCTGAGGAATAAACGATATATATATATATATATATATAAATATATATATATATATATAATATATATAAATATATATATATATATATTGTATACGATATTCTCACGATAACGATATTTCAGCACACCCCTACTTGCGCCACAGGCGATGAAGCCGCACCCATCCGCCCCTGTTGCGAACTCTAGGCTGGCTCTGAGCCCTCTAGTGGGAGAGTTAGGATATTCCCGTTCACTCCTATGCTCCAGGGCGCAGCCGTTAGTGGAGGAGCATGGAGGAGCTCTGTGAGTCCACTCTCAAGCCGGAAGTCGATGAAATGAATGAGATTTAATATGGACCGGCAAAGTCTGGTATTGTCTGGTACACTACTGTATACATCTGGCGAGACTGTAGGAGTAGTGAGCGTTATGCTCAGAGAGGACTCAAAGAGGCTCCTCTGTATAGTCACGTGAACTGGCTGCTCCGCTCTGCTTCCGGCCTCTGCTTCCAGGTACACCAATATCCTAACTCTCCCACTAGAAGGCTCTGGGCTGGCTAATTCCGGCTTGTATGTGTGTGTGTGTGTGTATTGGTGGTCGTACCAGTATAGAACAGGAGCTGGGGAGGCTGATCTGGGCAGGGAATGGGGAGGCTCCTCCCCTGGCCCTCCCCCTCCCCGCCGAGGACGAGGAGGAGGAGGAGGAGAGGAGGCGTGAGGAGAAGAACTGCTCCAGGTAGGATCGTAGGATCCTCAGGTCTGAAGGGTTGTCTATACGACCGCCGTAGATGGAGCTCTCCAACAGGCCATGGACGAACTCCCACTGGAAGGATTTACCATCTGGATACACACACACATACGCACGCATGCGCACACACACACACACATACACACGCACACACACACACGCACGCACACACGCACACACACACACACACACACACATAAAGGAAAAAAAAAGAAAATTAAAGTTAGTTTACTATTCTTTCTTTTTTTTCAACCAAGGTTCATGTTTAGGTTTTATTAAGAAAGTAAAATATTAAATATAAGTATTTTTTAACCAATGCGACTTCATCCGCCTGTGTCGCTTTGCGCCACGGCGATGAAGTCGCACCCATAACGTTTTTGGCTACAGGACTTTTATTAGTCAAGTAAAGCATCAATAATAACATCAGTTGTTGTTGAAGTTCCAACAGACACGCAACCAGTGTTGGGACATGTGCACTACGTAACTTAATATATTACATAATATATTACCAGAATGCAGTAACTTCTAATATAAATATATTACATAACAAAAAACAACTAATATATTATACTTTTCTTTCTGAATTACTGCATTACTTTCAATATTACTTTCTGTCAATCTGTCTCATAGAAAATGTTCTTGTGAAATTATCTTGACAACTGCACAAGTTAAATAATTACATATTTTCTATAATTTGTCATCAATATTATTATGACGTTTTTTTTCAAATTGATTTCATATGGATTTGGCCAGATAGCCAAGTGTGCTTGCTTTATTGTAGGTATGCCACTGGGCTATGTACTATTTGATTAATAGTGACACTAAATATTTAAGTATATATTTTGTAAAAAGTGTTTTAAAAGTAATATGTAATAGTAATATTAATATATTACACTTGCTCAGACAGTAATATTGTAATATAATATATTGCTTTAAAATGAAGAAATAATTAATAAAGTAATATATTAACAAGGTAAAGTAATATTCCCAACACTGCACGCAGCATGCATAAAGCTAAAGGTCTGACTCAGAGAGTTTTCTGTTTTCAATGATGAAATGCTGTTGGTTTCGTGGTGCGGCAATTGTAGTTAGTAGCAGTAGTAGTGTTTCAAATCATTTTAAATAGAAGCACTTTAATTTGAAATATCTTAGGTTGTTTTGCATGCCATCGTGTTTAGTGGGGCAGTCAGGGCATTTAGGGCCCCCCCCCCCCCCCCCCCCCCCCCCATGCCCAGCCTAGATCCGCCCCTGAGGATGTGAGTACTAAAGCTGAACACATTAACGGGTGGTCTGGTGTTGTGTTGTGTTGTGTTGTGTTGTGTTGTGTTGTGTTGCGTTGCGTTGTGTTGCGTTGTGTTGTGTTGCGTTGTGTTGTGTGTGCAAACCTTCAAACAGCCGGTCTATGATCTGGAACCCTGCGCGCAGATCTGACAGAGAGAACTCATAGAACTTAGTCCATCCCTGCAGAGAGACAAACACCAAACACAAAGACATACATAAACATAAGACCACAGTCATTAAAACAATGCATGTACATTAGATGTACACACACACAACATTCTGTGCATCAATTAGCATAATTGAATAGTAATGGCCTTTATTCGAAGGTCATGCATGGTGTGTGTATTGAAGCATGGACACACACACACACACACACACACACACACACACACAAACACGCCTGTGATGTGTGTGTGTGTGGTAGCCTTAAACCTCGGGAAAGCATCAGTGCCATTTTTACTTGGTGCCGCAAATATGTGCTTTGTAGAAACTAAATGTTTTGTGGTGTGAGGTTGACGGCTGAATACTAAGGCTATTGAAAATAAGGAGTTAATTTAAATAATTTTGTTGATTAATCTGATTAAAAATTTTAATGCGATTAAATCATGTGCACACTGACTCAGACCACTGAGTATTTTCTCACTGAAAAAGATGGGTAGAGCACTGTCATACGGGGACATATAGCTGTGTGTCTCCCTGTAACCAGAGCCATAGAGAACCTACAGTACCTGCACTTTTTCCCAGATTATATTTCTTTTTTAAATGTTGAAATCGTGTAAAGGTATGTTGGACATAGTTCGAATGGTGATTAATCACGATTAAATTAATTTTGAAGCTATGATTAGTTTGATATATTTTTTTAATCATTCAACATCCCTACTGAATACATATTTTGGAAATCCTTGACATTAAAATGTTTGTGAACTGTGCATAGGAGACATTTTGTAGTGGTGCGTTCAAACTTGGATGGTTAAAACATTACAATGTGCATTTCTAGTTGCTCGCGTCGCTTCATGTCAATGTTGAAAAGCAAATGGATCCCATTGCAGACATCGAAGCAGACTGGCTGTAGACACAGTCATTTAGAATAGAGCAGTGGTTTTCAACCTTTTTGACTCCAGGGCCCACCATTTATTCAGCATTTGAGCCACAGACCACCATTGAGGACATTTTAGCCCCACAGACCCCCCCAAACTAAAGATTTCCTTTGCTTCTGCCCATGACCATTATAATCTTCTCGTTGTGTAGATTTGGACTAATTCCCATGATGAACATTTTAACTCTTGAGAGTGTAAAAATGAAACCGAATGGACCCGCAAGGGTCCATTCGGTTTCATTTTTTACATTCTCAAGAGTTATATCTGGTTAACCAACTTAGCTGGGGACCACCTGGAACCCTCTCAGGGACCACTGGTGGTCCCCGGACCACCTGTTGAAAACCCCTGCAATAGAGTGTAACCAAATGGACCCGCCCATTCACCCCAAGACCGTTTGTGCCACTTCTGTGCCTCTACAGTACACTGACTTTGTGTGGAATTAACCATCCGAGACTGAACGCAGCTTAAGACTCA
>CM076977.1:7576691-7579191 GCA_039105355.1 Benthosema pterotum
GTTAACCGATAAGGGAAAAATGCGCTATTTTAATCCATTAAAAAAGGCCAATTATACGCGGCTACAACCGCCTTTTTCCGAGTCCCTTTTCCACCTCAAGCACTAAGCAATATGGCTGCATTATGTACATCGCATCTGAGTTGTCCCCCAATCCCCAATTGTGAAATGTTAGATCCGGGCAAAAAAAAAAAAAAAACATCTTCGAGTTTGAACGCACGCACGCTCCGCTCCAAAGACTCTTACTTTCGCATTACTTTCACATTAGAACGGTCAGTCCCAGTCACTGGCGTAGCTACGGGTGGGCTGAGGAGGGCCGCGGCCCACCTAAATAGAGAGCTGGCCCACTCGATCATTGAAAACATGACATGTTAAGAGCTGTGCGCTGCGTGATAAATGTACAATCTACAAGCTCACAGAGCATTATAAGTGAGCTGCAGCACCTAGTTCTAAAACTAGATGAATTATACCGCGCGAATACTGCAGTGTAGTATTTATTTTACAACGTACACATCTAAACATCACACATCTGTGGTGAGTCATTATTGAACGAGCCACGTGCGTAATCTCCATATAGCCATGCGTATGCGCAGCGTGTGCCGTGATGCAGAAGGACAGATAGAGCAATGGCCTTACTGACATCCATAAAATAAAACTATAGGCTTAAATACATACAAAGATAGTTATTACCAAAGTTTAGTGAAAGCTCAGTGGCTGCTGGCTGCAGCGCACACACTCTGCTCCCCTGGCTATTGGGTAATAACATGGATGAAACTGGAATAGTCCAGCGTGCCCCGACAGCCACGTGCGCTTTTATTTTTATTTATCAGTTAATCATTAGCCGTTAATGTTGTCAATAACCGAAATTCTTAACGATTAACGGTTAACTGTTGGACATCCCTAATTGTTATGTTATTGGAAACCTATACCGAGGTGTTTCATTGCATTTAAAACTAAAATACTGTATTTGCTATACTTACAGCAGAAGTGCACAGTGCATGTTCAGATCTGCATGCCCAGAACTGTCCCCACTTTCAGACTGACCTCTGATGACCTTGAGGCATCATTGACCTCAGAATTGCATTTTGACAATTCTGTCTATTATAATAATATGTTGCGTTTGTTAAGTGGAAGTTTCATTCTAATGATAACTTAAAACAATAGCCTACATAAATGAGTTGTGTTTATGATACACATTCTTTGACAGAGCAAGCATTAGCAATAAAATAAAGACAGAACAATCATAGGTAAGTGTTTGTGTAGCTCTTATACAGCTCCAAACAGGACTGTATGAAGAGATATAAGGAATTGGTAGTGATGGTCAAAGCAGAGAAACTCAACACTATCGTGCCCAGAAGGTCTACAAGAGTGTGGAAACCCTCACAGACCTGGACTACACTGATGACATCTGCCTGCTGAGACTGAGGTTATGACCTCTAACTTCCCCAAGGACATCTGCCCCTAACAACAATAGAGGCTGCAATTCTGAATAAGATCAATGGCTAATGGGATAACCTATGTGTGGAAATCCAACCTACCCCAGCACATCAACATTAGTATCATGTTCTATGCCTGTAAATGCTGGACACTAACACAAGCCCTATAGAATTCCACAGATGGGTGCTACACCAGAAGGCTGCATGTGGTACTGAACATCAACCAGGATGAGCACATCACCAACCGGCATCTGTATCAACCAGCATCAGGGCATTGCTGCATGTACCAAAGAAGATCACAGTACAGAGTACAGATGAGACTAGCTGGACACTGACACCAATACAACAGAACAACCAGCTAAAGAGTACTGTGGGAACCAACACACGGGCATGGATGGAGAGAATGTCTCACACCTTTATCTCTTCATACAGTCCTCAGACGAGCCGGCATCGGCATCTCTAGTCATCTTGGTTCTCCATACATCTGTCCAGCTCATTTGTCCTCTCTGCACCAGCATCTTTTTTAATACATCCACATAGGTAGGTGTGGGACGTCCTCTCCATCCATCCCTGTGTGTGTTGGTCCATCTTCCTTTACTACGTCCACATGGGTAGGTCTGGGACGTCCTCTCCATCCATGCCTGTGTGTGTTGGTCCATCTTCCTTTAGTACGTCCACATAGATAGGTCTGGGACGTCCTCTCCATCCATGCCTGTGTGTGTGTTGGTCCATCTTCCTTTAGTACATCCACATAGATAGGTCTGGGACGTCCTCTCCATCCATGCCTGTGTGTGTTGGTCCATCTTCCTTTAGTACGTCCACATAGATAGGTCTGGGACGTCCTCTCCATCCATGCCTGTGTGTGTTGGTCCATCTTCCTTTAGTACGTCCACATAGATAGGTCTGGGACGTCCTCTCCATCCATGCCTGTGTGTGTTGGTCCATCTTCCTTTAGTACGTCCACATAGATAGGTCTGGGACGTCCTCTCCATCCATGCCTGTGTGTGTTGGTCCATCTTCCTTTAGTACGTCCACATAGATAGGTCTGGGACGTCCTCTCCATCCAT
>CM076977.1:7584191-7589191 GCA_039105355.1 Benthosema pterotum
CTACGTATTGCTGTACTTACTATATTGTGATGAGAAATATTCTTGATCAAATAGTTTACATTGGGTAAAATATGCACATGTTTAGTGACTTGGGGGTCCCTGGGGGGGGGGGTCCCTGATGGCGGTCAGATTTTGCTGTCCGGGTCTTGCATAGGTATAGTTTTTCGTCAGGGGCGGATTGGCACATATTTTCCCACCGGGACAATTTTGCCTTTGCCAGGCCACCCTGGTGGATGGGGGGGGGGGGGGGGGGGGGGGGCAGCTGGTTAACTAGATGTAACTCTTTGAGAGCGTAAGAATGAAACCAAATGGACCCGCAAGGGTCCATTTGGTTTCATTTTTACACCCTCAAGAGTTAAAATATTCAGCCAACTTAGTCTACACAACTTAGTCTACACAACTAGAGAATGTAGAAGATTAACACCTTTTCTTTTTTGAAGGATAGAAACAAAGTACAAGGCCCTGGCCTGCCTTGGACTTTAAAAAAAATAAATAAAAACTGTCCAGGCCACTAGGTGGCGCAGGCCACCGGGAAAACTCCCTGTACTCCAGATGGCCAATCCGCCCCTGGTTTTCGTCTCTTCTCATGAGAGGGAAAAAACCCTGTCTGGTGATATTCCCTGGCCTGGCTATAGCCTGACCAAATCAGCTGTAGGCAAAAAAAAATCCCCGTCAGCAGATTGGTCTGGAGTAGCTCAATTGTACACCTATTTCCTACTCCAGAAAATTGGTCAATCTGGACACAGTATGTAAACATATTTGAATACTCCCTCATGAAAAAACACAATTGAATCACTACTCATTCAATGGTGTTTCTGCAATGCTTACGCATTTACTGCTGTGGTAATTCAACAATAAATGTCTAGTGATTGTAAAGTTCTTTCCAAAAAGCCATAGCGAGGCTGAAGTAATCAACTAGCAGCCAGGTAGTGCAGCGGTTAAGCAAACCAATTGTGCACTTTATGACTAAAGCATGAAACTTTCCACAGTGTTTCTATACACCATGAAGTTTGTTTTCAGATGTGGAAGCACTTCTCAGCATAAATGTTTCTACGTGCCAGAGGCTTTACAAATATCGGGTTGTCAAAAACATGTATTTTTCACTTTTTTGCAGACACAAAGACAATATATCAACAAGAAGAGTTCTGGAACCCACTAATCATCATCAAATGTCTTTAATGGGTTATTTCAGCAGTATAAGATGTGTCATTTGGGTTTCAGGGTCTATTAGGTAACACAAACTTACCTCAAATGACCAAAGACAAAAAACGGATTTTCAACAATTTGTGTTAAATTGGATTAAACATTTCACATCTCTTCTAGACATTTCCTAGTTACAGTAAAGTGTCTCCTAGTTGCAGTAAAGAGTATGTACAATGCAGTGACACTATTAGTGAGGCCTAACAGTCCCCTGAGTAGGGATGACACGGTATGAGATTTTGGAAACCTATACCTCATTATTTCATGGCATTAAAATAAATTCTATATGTGCTAATTCTATATGTGCGGAACTGTCAACACTGTCAAACTGACATCTGGAGACCTTGAGTCACTGAGAGTCATTGACCTCAGAATTGCATTTGGCATGTTCCAGTCTCCACTATAATATATTATGTTTGTTAAGGAGGTTTTGTTCTAAGGGATCACAACAAGCAATAAAATATAGAAGAAAAAAAACATAATTGGCAGGTGCTCTTCATACAGCTCCAAAAGGGTCTGTATGAAGAGGAGGTAAGATAGTTGAATTGAATTATCTGGTCATTCCTACTGAATTGGTGGAGATGGTCAAAGCCAAGAAGCTTGGTTTCACTATCGTGGCACCCTGGGGAACCCTGTATCAACCAGCATCGGGGCATTACTGCATGTACCAAAGAAGATAGTGGATGAGACAAGCTGGACACTGACACCGATACCAAGACCAACCAATCAAAGGTACTGTGGGAACCAACACACGGGCATGGAGAGGACGTCCCACACCTACGTATGTGGATGTACAAAAGAAAGATGAACCAACGCACAGGCATGATGGAGAGGACGCCCCACACCTATCTATGTGGACGTACTAAAGGAAGATGGACCAACACACACAGGCATGGATGGAGAGGACGTCCCAGACCTATCTATGTGGACGTACTAAAGGAAGATGGACCAACACACACAGGCATGGATGGAGAGGACGTCCCAGACCTATCTATGTGGACGTACTAAAGGAAGATGGACCAACACACACAGGCATGGATGGAGAGGACGTCCCAGACCTATCTATGTGGACGTACTAAAGGAAGATGGACCAACACACACAGGCATGGATGGAGAGGACGTCCCAGACCTATCTATGTGGACGTACTAAAGGAAGATGGACCAACACACACAGGCATGGATGGAGAGGACGTCCCAGACCTATCTATGTGGACGTACTAAAGGAAGATGGACCAACACACACAGGCATGGATGGAGAGGACGTCCCAGACCTATCTATGTGGATGTACTAAAGGAAGATGGACCAACACACACAGGCATGGATGGAGAGGACGTCCCAGACCTATCTATGTGGACGTACTAAAGGAAGATGGACCAACACACACAGGCATGGATGGAGAGGACGTCCCAGACCTACCCATGTGGACGTAGTAAAGGAAGATGGACCAACACACACAGGGATGGATGGAGAGGACGTCCCACACCTACCTATGTGGATGTATTAAAAAAGATGCTGGTGCAGAGAGGACAAATGAGCTGGACAGATGTATGGAGAACCAAGATGACTAGAGATGCCGATGCCGGCTCGTCTGAGGACTGTATGAAGAGATAAAGGTGTGAGACATTCTCTCCATCCATGCCCGTGTGTTGGTTCCCACAGTACTCTTTAGCTGGTTGTTCTGTTGTATTGGTGTCAGTGTCCAGCTAGTCTCATCTGTACTCTGTACTGTGATCTTCTTTGGTACATGCAGCAATGCCCTGATGCTGGTTGATACAGATGCCGGTTGGTGATGTGCTCATCCTGGTTGATGTTCAGTACCACATGCAGCCTTCTGGTGTAGCACCCATCTGTGGAATTCTATAGGGCTTGTGTTAGTGTCCAGCATTTACAGGCATAGAACATGATACTAATGTTGATGTGCTGGGGTAGGTTGGATTTCCACACATAGGTTATCCCATTAGCCATTGATCTTATTCAGAATTGCAGCCTCTATTGTTGTTAGGGGCAGATGTCCTTGGGGAAGTTAGAGGTCATAACCTCAGTCTCAGCAGGCAGATGTCATCAGTGTAGTCCAGGTCTGTGAGGGTTTCCACACTCTTGTAGACCTTCTGGGCACGATAGTGTTGAGTTTCTCTGCTTTGACCATCACTACCAATTCCTTATATCTCTTCATACAGTCCTGTTTGGAGCTGTATAAGAGCTACACAAACACTTACCTATGATTGTTCTGTCTTTATTTTATTGCTAATGCTTGCTCTGTCAAAGAATGTGTATCATAAACACAACTCATTTATGTAGGCTATTGTTTTAAGTTATCATTAGAATGAAACTTCCACTTAACAAACGCAACATATTATTATAATAGACAGAATTGTCAAAATGCAATTCTGAGGTCAATGATGCCTCAAGGTCATCAGAGGTCAGTCTGAAAGTGGGGACAGTTCTGGGCATGCAGATCTGAACATGCACTGTGCACTTCTGCTGTAAGTATAGCAAATACAGTATTTTAGTTTTAAATGCCATGAAACACCTCGGTATAGGTTTCCAATAGCATAACAATTAGGGATGTCCAACAGTTAACCGTTAATCGTTAAGAATTTCGGTTATTGACAACATTAACGGCTAATGATTAACTGATAAATAAAAATAAAAGCGCACGTGGCTGTCGGGGCACGCTGGACTATTCCAGTTTCATCCATGTTATTACCCAATAGCCAGGGGAGCAGAGTGTGTGCGCTGCAGCCAGCAGCCACTGAGCTTTCACTAAACTTTGGTAATAACTATCTTTGTATGTATTTAAGCCTATAGTTTTATTTTATGGATGTCAGTAAGGCCATTGCTCTATCTGTCCTTCTGCATCACGGCACACGCTGCGCATACGCATGGCTATATGGAGATTACGCACGTGGCTCGTTCAATAATGACTCACCACAGATGTGTGATGTTTAGATGTGTACGTTGTAAAATAAATACTACACTGCAGTATTCGCGCGGTATAATTCATCTAGTTTTAGAACTAGGTGCTGCAGCTCACTTATAATGCTCTGTGAGCTTGTAGATTGTACATTTATCACGCAGCGCACAGCTCTTAACATGTCATGTTTTTCAATGATCGAGTGGGCCAGCTCTCTATTTAGGTGGGCCGCGGCCCTCCTCAGCCCACCCGTAGCTACGCCAGTGACTGGGACTGACCGTTCTAATGTGAAAGTAATGCGAAAGTAAGAGTCTTTGGAGCGGAGCGTGCGTGCGTTCAAACTCGAAGATGTTTTTTTTTTTTTTTTGCCCGGATCTAACATTTCACAATTGGGGATTGGGGGACAACTCAGATGCGATGTACATAATGCAGCCATATTGCTTAGTGCTTGAGGTGGAAAAGGGACTCGGAAAAAGGCGGTTGTAGCCGCGTATAATTGGCCTTTTTTAATGGATTAAAATAGCGCATTTTTCCCTTATCGGTTAACGGAGTTAGGATATTCCCGTTAACTCCTATGCGCCAGGTAGCGCATGCTGCTGGAGGAGCATGGAGCTAACAGCACCCCATTCACACACACTGTCAGAAACTGACAATCACCCGATACAGGGCGTCTTACGAGCTGAGTCCAATGTAGCAGTTGTATGCAGAGATGTGTTGGACTCAGATATTTAATCCAGCTTTAATGACTTTAATTCCTAGTTGCATTGTAGACACTGCAACTAGGAAATGTCTAGAAGAGATGTGAAATGCTCAATCAAATTTAACACAAATTATGGAAAATCCGATTTTTTTGTCTTTCTTTATGTGAGATGTTTGGTGACCTAA
>CM076977.1:7594191-7601691 GCA_039105355.1 Benthosema pterotum
TCCCTATTCAAGCCATTGAATGTCGGACACCTCAACGTCGCTCTGGTACTAGCCAGAATGCAGAAAGACTTACCCAAGCTCCCTTCTCTTCACGGGGTCAGTCCAATGGCGGCTCTTCTACATAGATTTCTACGAAACGGGGACAGTAACACTAGCTCCAACATGTTGGATGTGATTTGAGGCTCGAACTGCTGCGATGGTATGCACATTCTTTGTTGCATAAACTGCCTTTTTGTCCACGCTTCCATCCGTTCTTTGCTTAAATCTAAATTTGCCATCAACGGGGCCGAGTAATGCTTGCTCATCTGGTTTGTTGTTCATGTTGCGAGTTGTTTTGTTTTGTTTTTGCTGCGGGGGAAGAGGACGACGAGGCGGACGGAGCTTTAGAGTATAGACTGAGTTACGTTTACTCCATAGAGCTAGTAGACCAATGGCGATTCTTCTACATTGACTTCAACTGCAGTTTGTCCCTATTCAGGCCATTTGAACAGCGCTCAAGCGCTCAGTTTCTGACTCCTCAATGTCGTGACTCCGGGTGGACTGCCGCTTCCGTGTGCGTTAGCATATTGGGTAGGTGTGAAACGGTGATACAGTGAGAAACGTTCCACTTCAATGGTGTGAATGGGCCATCAGTGACAAACGTTACGTTCCAATGGTGGACAAAGAAAAGGTGCGAATAAATGCGTTATTTTTTATAACGCGCTATATTTTCTGTAATTAATTAGTCTCAATTAACGCGCTAAAGTCCCGGGCCTAGTTAAAATGCATTGAAGTGTTTGCTGAGGTCAGCTGTAGTGTCCAACATGAAACTGAAGGCATGTCCATTAACCATGAAAATAATATTTGCCACACTAATGGAGTGCAATATATAGGCATTACACATTTACACATTACACATTTAACCAATTTTGTCCACACCCGATTCTAGTTTCTGATGCTAGATTCTAGTTTCCAACAGTAGATTCTAGTTTCTGACACTAGATTCTAGTTTCTGATGCTAGATTCTAGTTTCAGACAGGTTCTAGTTTCAGACAGTAGATTCTAGTTTCCGACAGTAGATTCTAGTTTCCGACAGTAGATTCTAGTGTCCAGCGCTAGATTTCTCGTTTCTGACGCTAGATTCTGATTTCAGACATCAGATTATGGTTTCAGTCATTAGATTCTAGTCCCCAATGGTAGATTATAATTTCAGACACTAGCTTCTAGTTTCTGACACTAGATTCTAGTTTCTGATGCTAGATTCTAGTTTCCAACACTAGATTCTAGTTTCTGACACTAGATTCTAGTTTCAGACACTAGCTTCTAGTTTCTGACACTAGCTTCTAGTTTCTGATACTAGATTCTACTTTCTGACACTAGATTCTAGTTTCTGACACTAGATTCTAGTTTCTGACACTAGATTCTAGTTTCTGACACTAGATTCTAGTTTCAGACTAGCTTCTAGTTTCTGACACTAGATTCTAGTTTCCGACACTAGATTCTACTTTCTGACACTAGATTCTACTTTCTGACAATAGATTCTAGTTTCTGACACTAGATTCTAGTTTCTCACACTATATTCTAGTTTCTGACACTAGATTCTAGTGCTTCCCCC
Source organism: Benthosema pterotum (assembly GCA_039105355.1). NCBI lineage: Eukaryota > Metazoa > Chordata > Actinopteri > Myctophiformes > Myctophidae > Benthosema > Benthosema pterotum. Next base: position 7,595,786 of record CM076977.1, read on the forward strand.
AGAAGCAAAGATTCGAGTTAAATGTTTGCTTCCGAAATAAGATATGCGCCACATTTCACAATGTTTCAAAAATATCAGATCTACAAGGTCATAGCTTGTAGATCTGATTTTTTTTTTACATAGAACACCAAAACACGCTACAGCACAGAAAGGGTTAAATTCATAGGATGAGACACACGCCCTGCGCAGTGATGGAGAGTGTTTTGGTTATTGTAAAAACAGCAGCATAAGCGATGGACACTTATAATGGCTGCAAAACATGTAGATTACCTGTAAAATGCAGTGAGTGTGGAGCCCTAGGTGTTCTCTGGGTGATTTTGATATTGAATTGAAATAGATATTTTCCTTTATTTCTCTATTACAATTTAAGCATTTGCTGTAAACTGCTCTTATAGTAGAAGAATAAGATCTGTACAGATAATTGGACAATTTACTAAATGACAGAACATAAAAGACCACTAGACTACACCAGAGAGCACTATTAAAGGTTGGGGAAGTGATTTCACTTTTGTCAGATATCACCCAAAGCATTTTTTTCTGTTAAAATGCTCTATTATAAGGTGTGCAGACCATATATGGAGTTTCCCCCTCCCCCATGTTAGCAGAGGAGCTAATAAAAGTTCCCCAGGTGGAGGGTGAATTCTCCTCCAATCAGGATGGAGCAGCAGGTTCACATAGTGTAGCTACTCTTGGGGGCCCCTAGTGCACCAGGCTGGTACTACACCATGAATTTCAAATCACTTACCCTACCTTTAACCCCCTCAGTCTTCTAAGCATTACGTTATACTTACTTTAGCTATTGAAAAATATCAGATCTACAAGCTCACAGTGCGCCACCAAGTGCCTTGTAGGTATGATATGTTTATTATTTTTAAATCTTTAAATTAAGGCTGTCAGAGTTAACTAGTTAATCGCGAGTTAACTCAGCCATGAGTTAACTCGATTATTTTTTTTAGTGCGAGATTAACTCAAAGTAAAACCAAAAGCCAAGTGGGTCCATTTGGTTAAATTTCGCCAAATGCAGGTGAATATTTTTTAAATATCTGCATCAGTTAAATTACTTTAAAATAAGTCTACACAATTACAGAATGTAGAGAACTTTCTACAAAATGTGCATGTTCGTTCCTAATGATATCGTTGACAAATTCTTTAATTTAGGTCTGGAAGTCTAAATAAATGTCATCAAATGGTGGTCTGTGGCTCAAATGCAGAATAAATAATTGACCTTGATATGAATATTCTTGAAAAAAACACTCATTTAAGGTATATTAGAACTCATGAAAATATGCGATTAAATTGCGATTAATCAAAGATTAACTATGGGCAATCATGCGATTAATCGCGATTATTTTTTTAAATCGATTGACAGCTCTAAATCTTTAAATACATTATTTCAGAAGCAAACATTTTAACTGAAATCGTTGCTTCTGGGGGATCCCTAGAACAACAGGCCAAAATCATTTCAGGTTAGGCCAGGCTAATGAGAAAATGAATGGGGAATCTATTTTTGGAACAACTGCGATGTCACAAGGGGGGCGGGACTGCGCAGCTCTATAGTAAATACATCAAAGAATGCAAATACATCAAAGACAAAGATCAAACATCTGTGTGTGAAGGGAGTTCTTAGCTTTACTGATGTGCTCTGGACTCCAGGACTCGTAGGTTCTCAGTGATAAGTGTTACCTACCTTTACTGATGTGCTCTGGACTCCAGGACTCATAGGTTCTCAGGAGATTCTTCTTCAGGCCTGGAGGAGCCTGCAGAGACCAGACAGAGAGGGACAAACCAGGTTTGTACGATTAAAATGTAATCAAATTAATCACAGCTTCAAAATTAATTAAAAATAATAATAATACAGCGGTTACAGCGAGGGAGACACACAGTACCCTTTTTTTAGTGAGAAAATGCTCAGTGCGTTGAGTCAGTGTGCACAAGTTAACTGCCTTAAAACTTTTAATCGGATTAATCAGCAAAAATAATTGAATTCCATTAACTCGTTATTTTCTTAAAATATATACATATACAGTGGCCAATCGGGAGGGAATATGAAAGATCTCACTCGGGATCGCACCAGGAATGTGGTGTCAGATTAAACCTTGGTTTCAGATTAAACCTTATCTCCATGTGTGGATGGTAGAGAAAAGGCACTGCTGAGATTCGAACTCAGGATCTCCTGTTTACTAGACAGGCGCTTTAACCAACTAAGCCACAGCGCCAGGTATCCAATGACTGTCTACACATAGTCAATAAAGACAAGGCAGGCAGGACACCTGTGTAAACATTTGTAACAGTGAAGGTTCTCCTATGGGGGTCATCCCTATGTTACCCGGGAATAGGACCCTCTTTTCAAAAAAGGGTTCTATGTTCCCCGCTCAATCCAAATATAGTTGCTATAGGGTTAGGGTTAGGTTTGGGACTCTGGGTTTGGTTTGTCCGGTCGAAGGCCGGACGGTTAGGTTCAGGCAAGGTCCCTGTGAGGTTAGGTTGAGGGTCAGGGTTTTGGGTGGGGCCTAGCATTCGAGGGGATTATCGGGTTAGGGTTAGGGTTGTTGTTCCATGTTCAGATACCAGGCGGGGAACATAGGACCCTTTTTAAAGAAAAGGGTCCTATGTTCCCCGGTCCATACAAAAAACGGGGAACAGAACCCGGGGAACATAGGACCCGGGGAACATAGGACCGCTCCCCTCCTATGAGGGAGATAGTGTGGAGGTCAAGGGGGGGAAAATAATGTTTGAGCAACATTATTATATTTAAACATCGGAATTACCTTATTTTCAAGAATCTACAAATTTAGAAAATGTAGAAGAATTGCTATTTAGACCAAAATTTTGCCAGTTATTTCTCCTAAATTAGTCCGAGAGACTAAACTCAATATTAAATGGCGGTCCTCCATGGCTGCAGAATAAATAGACCTGCGCAGTGACGTCTCCAACCCTGTTCCACTAGTGGATTCCTCATTCATTTTCCTCATAGACCTTTCGAAAATGGTTAATAAAAACACGATTGCGCCGCTGCCAAAGCCAACTCGGGTTGTGACAAATCATGACAACAAACACAAAATCGTCATATAATATCTAATTATCAAGAAGTAGAAAACGGCATGATACAAGACTTTTTGTTTCGTTTTTCATCTTAGAAATTATTTGATTGTCCCAAAAGTTTGTGTGTGTCATCATGATTCGTCACGACTCGAGTTGGCTTTGACCACGGCGTAATCGTCTTTATATAAATTATTTTCCAAAAGTCAATAAGAAAAATGAATGGGGAATCCGTTTCTGGAACAAACAGGGGTGGTGACGTCACTGCGCAGGTCTATAGTGGTCCCTGATATTAAAATGGAAACCAACTTGTATAGTGCATTCTAGTGCATTTTGGAAATGCCACTATAGTGCATTTTGGATTTTGGTCTGTTGGTGACACTATCGACTGTCCAGTCCACATCACACTCATAGATTATTCAAACAGCACACTCACGAGGTCTCTCTTACAATATTATATTTATTTTACAGTAGCCTACAGCTATTGTCACATCAAATCAAGGCGTTTATTCTTTCCACAATACGTGTATGATGCAAAGCAGTGGCTGGCGCTGCCTCGTTAAGTCTCATTATGCTTCATTGTCTCTAAAGAAACAGTAAAGATCCATAGACTTGGCTGCCACACAAAGCCTGAAATGACCTTGCGCGGGAGTGGATATGAGCGGCCCTCAAAAAAAAAAAAAGAGTTAAATTGAAAAAGTGCTTCTCGGTTACTCCATTCATGTACAAGATTAAAGCCAGGACAACTTAAAAAAAAAAAAAAAAAAAAAAAAAAGGTTGATGTTTTAGGTTGTTATTAGGAAGTAAAATATGGGTGTTAATTGTTTTACATTCCTTGCTTTTTAGTTTTAGAGATTTTAGCTATGGGAGGGAGTATTCAAACATGGTCCTGACCTATTTGTTTTTAAAGTGACTTATTTGTTTTATTATCTACTAGATAATCTTCGAATAAACCCCAGGAAATTATAACTGGCCACAGAAGTTGACAGGATCTATTGAATGTGAAGGAGGCAGCACACCACACTGCACTGACCCAGAGGCTCAATATGGCAGTTTGTCACATTCAGTAGATCATTTTTGGCCAGATGTAATTTCCTGGCGTTTATTAGGACTGTAGTAGATAATAAAAAAAGAAATCGCTTAATTGCTTGTAAACAAATATGTATTTATGACTATGTAAAACAAGTAACAACCATCTTTTACTTTCTCTAATAACAACCTAAAACTTGAACCTTGGTTAAAAAACAAAATGGCGCCCTCCTTGGGATAAAAACATGAACTATTTTTTAAAGGTAGGGGAAGTGATTTCACTTTTGTCAGATATCACCCAAAAAATATTTTTTTCTGTTAAAATGCTCTATTATAAGGTGTGGAAACCACATATGGAGTTTCCCCCTCCCCCACGTTAGCAGAGGAGCTAATAAAAGTTCCCCAGGTCACCACAATTCTCCTCCAATCAGGAGAGAGCAGCAGGTTCACATAGTGTAGCTACTTTTGGGGGCCCCTAGTGCACCAGGCTGGTACTACACCATGAATTTCAAATCACTTCCCCTACCTTTAAACTAAAGAGCTTATTCTGTGTGTTTTAAATGTTCAATTCTAGTTATAGAGGGCAAGTATAATGTATTTATCCATATTTGCCTCATTAGCCAGGGATCCTTTTAAGAAAAAACAATCAATAGTTGCTGTTCCAACCCCTCCTTTCTTAGTGATTGCGGTGGTGAATGTACTGTCTATTGTCATTACTCTCAGGTTCAAGTCAGGTCCACTTTAATGTCCTGTCAGTTTGTTGAGTATAATGCATCATGAAGAGTCTCATTAAGCTCCTCCGGACGTCAGAGAGAGAAGACTGATTGAATATTAACACGCTTCGTTAGTCAAGGACTAAACCTTCCAACCTCTCTCAGATTGCAGGCTGACAGCAGCATGCTGGGCTGTCAGCATCCATGGAAACTCTCCAAATGATGGAGGTGGAAGCATGGAGAGAGAGGCGTCCAAACTGGCATGTCTCCACCACGGAGAGGAGACGGATGCTCAACACCTCCGGTTTGGCCCGACGGGCACACCGAGAGCGAACGCAAAATCTGTCCGACTTGGTGAGGGGGAGCAGGGGCGGATCTAGGCATGGGCATGGGGGGGCAATGCCCCCCTAAATGCCCAGACTGCCCCACCAAACACTATGGCATGCAAAACAACACAAGATATTTCCAAGTGCTTATATTTAAAATGATTTGAAACACTACTACTACTGCTACTAACTAACTACAGCTGTGTCACCACTAAACCAACAGCATTTCATCGTTGAAAACAGAAAGCTCTCTGAGTCAGACCTTTAGCTTTATGCATGCTGCGTGTCTGTTGCAACTTCAACAACAACTGATGTTATTATTGATGCTTATACTTGCCTAATAAAAGTCCTGTAACCGAAAATGGTATGGGTGCAGCTTCATCGGGCGATGAAGCCGCCCGCATTCTCCAATTGGGGAATGTTACATCCGCCCCTGAGTGGGAGGTCGGTGAGGGGAGAGTGATTAGTGGATGGTGTTACCAGATGGATAGTTTCTGCTACTGCCTGCCAGAGCCTCATAGTAGGAAGAGTTGCGTCATCACGGGGGTACAGCCTCAGACACATGACCTCATGGAGAAGCAAGTGTCTCTAATGGCGTTTGGAAAATATTGTTTTGAACAAGGGCGCCGCGAATATCGTCAAATTTTAGGTATACTGCACGTGGCGAGTGTTTTAAACTATTCCTCAGTGACAACTATAAACTCTGTAATGTGTATGATGTGCTATTATTAAAAAACAAACTAACTTAAAGGGATTTAAAGCCATTAAAGCTGGGCTGCCCACTTCTAGGCCATCGCGG
>CM076977.1:7606691-7616691 GCA_039105355.1 Benthosema pterotum
CCCCTAAATGCCCAGACTGCCCCTCCAAACACGGTGGCATGTTAAACAACCCAAGATATTTCAGTGTTTATATTTAAAAAGTATTCGAAACACTACTACTGCTACTAACTAACTACAGCTGTGGCACCACTAAACGAACAGCATTTCATCATTGAAAACAGAAAACTCTCTGAGTCAGACCTTTAGCTTTATGCATGCTGTGTGGGTGCGGCTTCATTTCTGGTTAGGCCAGGCCAGGCTAAAGCAGTTCAAGCAGGCACTATCCAGACTCGGTTGCCGGTAACATTCATTAGGTGAATATTGCCAACTGCAAATGAGGCTGGTACCAGGCTAGCATAAGGTATGGTAATGGTAACCCTGGAGGTCTGGAGAGAGTGGCACCAATATGGCTCAGCTCTTCCTAGGAGATGAGGCGTCCTTTGGTCCGCAGAAGTTACATCTGGTTAACCAACTTTCCATATTTAACTGGAACTCTCTCAAGGACCACTGGTGGTCCCCGGGCCGGTTAGAGTTAGCCAAAGGGCCGCATTTAAGCCCCTGGGCCGCATAATGTCCAGGTATATGCTCTACAGTAAACTATACCTCATAACAGATATGTACGCCTTTAGGATCCCCAGGGTTGAACTGAATCATAGGCCAAGCCCCCATTTCATTCTCTGAGAGCATTAAAATCAAATTAAATGGACACATTATCAGAGTCATAAGGTTCCCTTTAGTCACAGACCTTTTCATTCAATCTGCAGGGGACCCCCAGGAAATGCATCAAGGATACTGGGCCTTTAGTTTAATATTGGCGTAACTCTGTATTTCTAAGGCTCTGACCCCCTCTAGTATAAGACTGACAGCTCTCACACTTCCACTTCCTCTTTCTCCTCCACCATTCCAAGATGGCCGATTTGTTTGGCAGCAGAACAGCAGCAGCAGCTCTGCTCTGGTGGATTCACTTTACTACACTCAGCGGTGAGTTAAACACACATTGGTTCTGTTACTTTGGGGTTCAGTTTGAGTTTGTTTGATCTATGATAGATTTCATTTTGAGGGATTTAATTTACCGTTTTGGTTGAACCATGGCATGAGTGAGATAGGAAATGCTTTTATTGAAGATAATATAAAATACTTTTATTCTAAAAGACTAGAAGCATGCTAAAATGGTTTGAATTATTGAATGTTAAAATGGTGCCAATTTCATTAGATAAAAGATGTAATGTGTTGAACCATAACAATGTAGCCGCAGCTCTAGAATCTTTTATAACTGGACTGAAATCTGGAGTTGCAATTCGGTCCATTTCCCCCATAACAATTCAACTGCGTTTTGCTTGTATTAAAGTTAAATTCAAAAACATTGCAGCTGTATCAAAGGTTGAATTGTCAATAGAAAACCACAGAATCTAGCTACTGGAGTTTTGGAAGTGCTAATCATTAATCAGTGGCCGTGTGTAGCACCTGTTTAGAATTTGCACATTATGCAGGAGGCACCAGCCCAAACCGTTAATACAAACGAGTGTCTCCCGGGTTTTTTTTTTTTTTATTATTATTTTATATCAAACAAATGCTTTGCAACATTTCCATACAGCTGCAATGTTCAGTTTAATGTTGTTTAAAGGGTAATTCCACCCACGTTCAAAATTTTCCTGAACCAAATGGACCCTATAGCGGGTCCATTTGGTTCCCTTTGTACCCTCTAAAGAAAAATGATTAACATGCTGAATAATTAACATGGTGAAATGCAACTTGATGATGTCATCAGATGTATTTCACCATGTCAATGTTTTTTTTAATACAAGCAAATATCTAATTTATATCCATCTTTTTTTTTAATTTCTAGGATGCTGCTGATGGTGTAGCTGTTCAGAGGATTGTCCTGATGGTCTCCTGTGGTTCCATCTGGCGAATAAAGGTCTCAATACACTTCAAACAACTGGCCCTAAAATGTCACCAAATCACAATTTGCCTCAAAATAATATACAAAAAAAAAATCACAATCAAGTCCAAAATGACCACAAAACCACCATCACCCCATCCTGACTGAGTGTTGTGTAAGATGTGGACGTTACGAGTGCTGCTATAGAGGATGTATGTCAAACTCAAGGCCCAGGGGCCTAATCAGGCCCATGACGGAATTATCTTACTTTTAGAACTGGTCCTCTATTGATATTTAATTACTATTAGAACTGGACCTGGCATGTTTATATTTAATTACTATTAGAACTGGTCCGCAGGTATTTTGATATTTAATTACTAGAACTGGACCTCGATTATACTGCAATATAAATTATAATTACTACTAGAAGTGGCCGTCTAGTAGATTGATGTATAATTACTACTAGAAGTGGCCGTCTAGTAGATTGGTGTATAAATTAGAATTACTACTAGAAGTGGCCGTCTAGTAGATTGGTGTATAAATTAGAATTACTACTAGAAGTGGCCGTCTAGTAGATTGGTGTATAAATTAGAATTACTACTAGAAGTGGCCGTCTAGTAGATTGGTGTATAAATTAGAATTACTACTAGAAGTGGCCGTCTAGTAGATTGGTGTATAAATTAGAATTACTACTAGAAGTGGCCGTCTAGTAGATTGGTGTATAAATTAGAATTACTACTAGAAGTGGCCGTCTAGTAGATTTATATGTATAATTACTAGAACTGGACCTCTTATATATCTGATTACTATTAGAACTGGTTCTCTGGTATATACAAATGAATGCAACTCAGTGTTTTACTCATTGTACTGAGCTATAATAATGCATTCTTGATGCAAGCAGTTTAATCTCTGCATTTATCTTGATATTTAAGAGACAATGCCTCCATGTGACGTTCTGGTAAACAATGTGTTGAAACAAAGTCTGGTGGCTGTTTGACCGTCGACTTATATTTTCTAATTTTGGCCCGCGGGCCGCTATGAACTTGAGTTTGACATCCCTGCATATAGAGATGAGCATGACTGATGATGAATGGATGATATGAAAGGGGTTGGAAAAAAACAGTATAGCACACTGGGTGTGCTAAACGCAAATAAAATGGCACAAGAAAGTCACAAATAAAATGTCTCTCAATACACTTCAAAGAACTGGCACTAAAACTGCTGCTAAAAAAATGTCACCAAATCACAACTGCCTCAAAATAATAAAACAAAATCACAATCAAGTCAAACAAAATGACCACAAAACCACCACCACATCCTGCCTGCCCAGAGAATGAGTGTTGGTTGTAAGATGTGGACGATATGAGTGTTGCTATAGAGGATGTATGTCAAACTCAAGGCCCATGGGGGCCTAATCAGGCCCATGACTTAATTATCTTCATCCTGTGGGTTGATATTTAATTACTATTAGAACTGGGCCTTTGGCATTTTGATATTTAATTACTAGAAGTGGACCTGTATTTTGTTGTATAAATTATAATTACTACTAGAAGTGGCCGTCTAGTAGATTGATGTATAATTACTACTAGAAGTGGCCGTCTAGTAGATTGATATATAATTACTACTAGAAATGGAACTCTTATATATTTGATTACTATTAGAACTGGTCCTCTGGTATATTGATATTTAATGAATAAAACTGGACCCTGATGATATTGCAATATAAATTATAATTACTACTAGAAGTGGCAGTCTAGTAGACTGATGTATAATGAACGGAACGTACTAGAACTGGCCCTCTTATATATTTGATTACTATTATAACTGGTATTCTTGTACATAAAAATGAATGCAACTCGTTATTTTACTTCCTCATTGTACTGAGCTTTAATAATGCATTCTTGATGCAAGCAGTTTAATCTCTGCATTTATCTTGATATTTAAGAGGCAATGACTTTTGAAGGAAAACTACTTGTCTGTTTGCCTCCATGTGTTGAAACAAAGTCTGGTCTTGACCGTTGACTTCTATTTTCCAGTTTTTGGCCCGCGGGCCGCTATGAACTTGAGTTTGACATTCCTGCTATAGAGATGCATGACTGAAGATGGATGGATGATGAATGAAGCATGGTGTATCACTCCTAACTGGTGGAACCACCAGTGGGGAAAAATAATGGGCCTTGATATGAAAAGGGTTGGAAAAACAACTGGTATAGCACACTGGGTGTGCTAAACGCAAATCAAATGGCACAAGAAAGTGACAAACCTCCATGAAATCACACAAACGACCTTGACTATGCAGCTCCATGGTACCAAGGGTTTTATTTGTCATTCTGCCTGATTACTGTGCCAAAAAATGTCAACTAAACGGTGAAGCAGCTTTTTGCTTCTATGGGCTGACGGTGTGGAACAAAGCACAGCTCAAGACTTGCCTTTATGCACTTTCTAACTGTTCTTATCTATTGCTTTTCTTTTATTGTCATTGTATTGCATATTGTCTTTTTTATTGTATTTGCATTCATTTTGCTTTTATGTCATTGTGCTGCATTTTTAATTTTATTTTCATTATATTTTGCTTTCTTGTCATGGTATTGTATTTTCATTTATATATTGTCATTTGTTTTTCTCCTTAGCATTTTGCTTGTCATAGTAATGCATATTTAATGTTTTGCCTTTTTTTAAAATTGCAATTTCATTTATTTTGCTTTCTTATGTCATTGTATTGCATATTTTGCCTTTATTGTATTCTTTTGCTTTTGTCATGGTGTTGCCTTTTTATTTTTATAGTATGGCGTATTTAATGTTTTGCCTACAAATTGTGTTTTTTGACTGAACGGCAAGTCATATTCCCACCAGTCCTAAGAAGCAGTCCCAAGAATGGGCGGGACGCCACTGCTTATCCCCGGCGGCGGGGCTTAAGGGTGGGTTCACGGGTGCCAGCGGTGGAGCCGGCCCCGTGCACAGAGAAATATTTTCAAACTCGGATGAGTAGTCCCAAGAACGGGCGGTCCAAGGGCCGTGGGACGCCACTGCTTAGCCCCGGCGGCGGGGTTTAAGGGTGGTGATGGTGCGGTGAAGCTGACACTCCACACAGTGGAATATAAAGTCAATGAGTAGTCCCAAGAACGGGCGGTCAAAGGGCCGTGGGACGCCACTGCTTAGCCCCGGCGGCGGGGTTTAAGGGTGGGTGCACGGGCGCCAGCGGTGGAGCCGGCCCCGTGCACAGAAATATTTTCAAACTCTGAGTAGTCCCAAGAACGGGCGGTCCAAGGGCCGTGGGACGCCATCGCTTATGCCCGGCGGCGGGGCTTAAGGGTGGCAGTGCGGTGGAGCAGACCCCGCACATGGCAGAATATTTTCAAAACCCATGAATAGTCCCAAGAACGGGCGGTCCGAGGGCCACGGGATGCCACCGCTGAGCCCCGGCGTCGGGGCTTAAGGGTGGGTGTATGCGCCAGTGGTGGTGCGGTGGAGCCGACCCCGCACACAGTGGAATATAAAGACCATTAGTAGTCCCAAGAATGGGCGGTCCAAGGGCCGCGGGACACCACTGCTTAGCCCCGGCGGCGGGGTTTAAGGGTGGTGGAGCTGGCGCCACATATGGCAGAATTAGTCCATGAGCAGTCCCAGAAGGGTGGCCGGTTCACGGAACGCCACTGCTTATCCCCGGCGGCGGGGCTTAAGGGTGGGTGCAGAGGAGCTGGCCCTGCACATGGTGGAATATTTTCAAAACCCATGAATAGTCCCAAGAACGGGCGGTCTGAAGGCCGTGGGACGCCACCGTTTACCCCGGTGATGAGGCATAAGGGTGGGTGCACAGGCACCAGCGGCGGTGGTGGTGGAGCTGGCACCGCCTACAGCACAACATTTTCAAAGTCCATGAGTGGTCCCAATAACGGGTGGTTTGAGGGCCGCGGGACGCCACTGTTTTACCCCTGGCGGCGGGGCTTAAGGGTGGGTGCGCAGGCACCAGCGGTGCATGGTGGAGCTGGCGCTGCACATGGAGGAATATTATCAAAAGTCCATGAGTAATCTAATCCCAAGGGGCAGCAGTCTAAGGGCTGTGGGACAACACTGCTTTAGCCCCGGCGGCGGGGCTGAAGGGTGGATGCACGGACGCCAGCGGTGGTGCTGCATGCATGGCTCATTTCGGGTTTCAAACCATGTTGACCAGGTCATTGTGTTTGGGGAAAACACAAACAAAACTTTTGGCACCTGTGTGGGACTTCTGGTTTACCGGAACGGGGTTCAATTCCCTGGGGTGCCCTGCTCAATGTGTTTGTGTTTCCCCCTGCTAATCTTTCCGTTCCATAAACGCTGACTCCTGGTCAGTGTTGCCAACTGCCGGAATACAAAATGCACTAGTGGCACTTCCAAAAAATGCGCTAGAGCAGTGTTCATACCAGGGCCCACTATCCTGCATTCTAGCTACGGAGGACCACCATTTGAGTTTAGGAGAAATAACTGCCAAAATGTTGGTCAAAACAATTAATCTACACTTTCTAAATGTGTAGATTCTTGAATTAGGTAATTCAGAATCAAATATAATTTAAACTCTTGAGAGCGTAAATGAAACCAAATGGACCCGTCCATTTGGTTTAATTTTATTTTTATTTTAGGACTCTATCATAGGAGGAAAAATGGTGAAAAACAAGGGTTTTATCTCTGGCACCTGTCAACCAATTTCGCCCCAACTCACCAGCAAAAAGCACTAGATTTTCCGCCAGGAGTTCTTCACGAATTTTGGCGCTGGGGGGGTGGGGTCTGGGGAAAAAGCTAAATATAGCGACAATTGCGTCAAGTTGGCAACACTGCTCCTGGTTTCTTAACTGTTGGTACTCAATACAGTTGAGTTGCCAAGTCTGTTCATTAGTTAAAGTCTGCAACCACCGGCAGACTGTCATTTTCTAAGCCCTGGACTAACCTGACTTTGCCTGGGGGGGGGGGGGGGGGGGGGGGGCAGTGTGGCGTCCGAATTTGTACGGCAGATGAGCTGATTTAGTCTCATCAACGTGTCGTCATTCCCGGACCCTCCACTGCTGTGCTACGCAGTGTTGCCAAATGCCAAGATCCAAAATGCGCTAGAGCAATGGTTTTCAACCATTTCATACCAGGGCCCACTAGTTCTGCATTTTAGCCACGGATCACCAACTAACTGGCAAAATGTTGGCCAAACTAGCAATTCTTCTACATTTTCTAAATGTGTAGATTCTTGAAAATTGGGTAATTGAGACGCTCAAACATAATTTAACTCTTGAGAGCGCAAAATGAAACTGTTTTATTTTTACGCTCAAGAGTTACAGATGTATAAGATTACTTGAGGAAGGAGGACTCTATCATAGGGTGAAAAACGAGGATTTTATCTCTAGCGCCTGTCAACTAATTTCTCTCCAACTCGCCAGCAAAAAAGCACTAGATTTTCCGCCAGGAGCTTTTCACTAATTTTGGCGCTGGGAGGTCTGGAAAAAGGCTAAATCATAGTGACAAATGCGCCAAGTTGGCAACACTGGTGCTACGTCACATCATTTGAGAGACATCCCACTGACTCCCACTTCCAGGCCACCGTGGCTAACTAACTAGTCCAAGCTTTCCGTTTTCACGCAACGCGGACGAAAGAGAGGGAGAGAGAGAGGTGTGAACAGACACAGAGAAATGCATTCTGCCGTCAAATGTTTTACCTTGTTGTAGACAGGGCAGTGGTGACTGAGTGAGTGTGTGTGTGCGCATGTGCGGTCACATGCGTGGGCGCTGTGTGTACCTCGTAGGTGACCTTGAGGCTGGACTGCAGGAGGATCGGAGGGAACTTGGGGTGAACCTCTGCTGTGAGCCACAGACGGAACCCTGGCTTGGGCTGGAGAGACTTCAGCTCCTGTGGGGGAACGCACACACACCACACATTTTACTTTGTTTGAATCCACAAATTACATTAATTTAACAGGGAAGCAAATATAACAGGGCTGACAGTTCATGTTCACTTAAGGATACACATAGCACCTCCTCCTCCACACAGACAGACTGCCTATAACAGCCGATACAGAGCAGAATTTAGCGAGTTGTTTAGCTTTGCTCTTTGTTATGTAAGCTATTCTAAGGCCACCCATTGTCAGTTCATGCACAGGCTTCCAAATCTCAATATGACAGGGATGTCTTTGCTACATCCTTGTTTTTGTTGATACCAAGTCACAAGGAGGATTTGGTTCTGGAGGTGGGCTGTGTCTGATTCGTACATGGAGCAGGCATTCCAGGATAAAATCTCTATACTTGGAATTATGACGGGTCTAGGGTATCGATGTAGACCATTCACAACTAAACCAAAGTGGTAGCACTCTTGTATGTTTATACATTGCCGCACTAGATGGTATATATTTTCGCACTGCATCAGACACAAGGTCAACAATATGAAAATTGTGAAAATGGTATGGGGGCAGCTTCAAAGCCACCCCCATACCATGAAATTCGGGTTGCTTTGCATGCCATCATGTTTGGTGGGGCAGGCAGGGCATTTATCATCATGCCAATGCCTTGGTCTGTGTTTAAAAGGATGGAGAACCAGCAGAGGCCTTTATTGGGACCCGGGAGGCTATAGGGTCCGTGTGGTTACACTAGATTATACTAGATCAGTGAGAATAGCACTGGAACCAACAGCATTCTGGGTCAATCTCTCTCCACTCAAGTATAAAACATATCACTTGGTTAAACAATACTCAGCTTCATCCTTCAGCTGTTCATCTCTCTCTCTCTCTCTCTCTCTCTCTCTGTCTCTCTCTCTCTCTCTCTCTCTCTCTCTCTCTCTCTCTCTCTCTCTGTGTCTCTCTCTCTCTCTCTCTCTCTCTGTGTTAAATATATATGTTTTCGACGCCTCAGGGTTTTCATGCCGTCTAATTAGGCGCTCATTCAAACGAGAGACGATGGTTTGAGCGAAGTGCAGTCAACCTCCCCCTCAACACCCCCAATGCGCGCACACACACACACACACACACACACACACACACACACACACACACACACACACACACACACACACACACACACAGTACACTCCTAATCAAACACACTTCTAACGCAGCCAGAGCCCATGCAATTCAGCACATGATGTTAGACAATCACACAGAAGGAGAAAGGACAGCCCTCTAAAGAAGACCGCTCTGTGTGTGGCTACAGCAGAAACAAACCTCCATGAGAGAGTGATTTCTTTTGTGTCAGTGGCACTTTATTTCTCAGCACCTCACAATGAAGTCCTGGAGGAGATGCGTGTGCGCATCATTGCTGTTAGACATGTATCTCCGTATTTCATCTTTTTATGCACACACACTTTTCTAGCATACTGTATAGAGCTGCGCAGGTCCCCCCCCACTCTTGTGACATCGCCTGTGTTCCAGAAACGGATTCCCCATTCCTTTTTTTTCGAAAATGATGTATATGAAGACTATTATGCCGTGGATAAAGCCAACTCGGCTCTCAACAAATCATGATGACACACGATATTATCATACAATAATTAATTAGCAAGGAGGAAAGGGCAGGAGGATACAACACCTTTTGCTTTGCACTTCTTCTTAGAAATTATTTGATCGTCCCAAAATATTGTGTGTGTCATCATGATTTGTCACGACCCGAGTTGGCTTTGTCTGCAGCTTAATCATCTTCAGAAAGCACAGAACTAAACATTTATTTTGCTTTTGTCCACAATTCCAGGCTGGATTTGTGAAACAAAACAGTCCAACATACAGATCAAAATGACCATTAATCTTGTACATTCTCTAGTTGTGTAGACTTGGGCTAATTCACATGAGGAATATTTCAACTCTTGAGAGCGTAAACACGAAACCAAATGGACCCACAAGGGTCCATTTGGTTTCATGTTTACGCTCTCAAGGGGTTACATCTGTTTAAGCAACTTTCCATTTAGCTGGGGACCACCTGAATCCTCTCAGGGACTACTGGTGATCCCCGGACCACTGGTTGAAACCCCTGATATAAAGTAACATGTATGTATGTACTGTATGTAACAAACATATTTTGGACATAGTTTGAATTGATTGTGATTAATCATGATTAAATTAATTTTGAAGCTGTGATTAAACTGATTAAACGTTTTAATCATTCAACAGCCCTAATATAAAAACGATTATGCCAGGACAA
>CM076977.1:7626691-7636691 GCA_039105355.1 Benthosema pterotum
TAGACCTCTCAAGCTCTCTCTAGGGGCTCTCTGGTCTTTGTCCTTTGTTTTCTCAAGTTCTTAGTCAGGTTTTCAATGGGTGGGCCAGCTCTCTATTTAGGTGGGCCATGGCCCACCCCAGCCCACCCGTAGCTACGCCCCTGCTTGGCAGTAGGGGACGTATTGGGGTTAGTGGAAGAGTTGCGACATTTAGGGGGCTAGAAACTGCGCGCTCGAGCGCTGTTCAATCATGCAGCCTGAATAGGGACTAACTGGAGTTGGAAATACATTGTTTCAACTAGGGCGGCACAAATAAGAGCTGTTTTAGGCCATGTGTGCAACTGTTTGAAAGGAGGTTTTTGTACAGTAACAACTAAAGTCTCTAATGTTTATGTTGTAGGCCGCCTCTTACTACTACAAAAAACGACCCAAAATACAGATGAAAGACCATTTGTCCCCATTCTCAATAGAAGTCTATGTGGAATAGCCTCCATTGGACTGACCCCATGAAGTGAATGGAGTTGCCACTCCGTCTATAGTAAGGCTCTGTGACTGTGTTAACTAGAATGTAGTTAAAAACAAGACCCGTCGTGGCTGTTAGAATGATCGTAGGGCACAGTGCTGTTTTTAATGTTAATTATGCCAAGGACCCCCATTTTGACATTCATTAGTCTATGGACCCCCAAGTAATATTAATGGGGGTATATTAATCGGTGCCTGATTACTATGTACAATGTTCATTCGAGACTGTAGTTGTAGTAGCTCAGGGGGTTTCAACAGGTGGTTCGGGGACCACCAGTGTCCTTGAGAGGATTCCAGGTGGTCCCCAGGCTAACCCTAACCCTAAATGATGGAAAGTTGGTTAACCATATGTAACTCTATGAGTGTGTAAAAATGAAACAAATAGATCCTTGCAGGTCCATTTGGTTTCATGTTTACACTCTATAAGAGTTAAAATATGATCTGTTTGACTGTTTTGTTTCCCAAATCCAGGCTGGAATTGTGGACAAAAGCAAAAAAATAATTCTTTAATTTTGGGTCTGTGGGGCTAAAATGTCCTCAAATGGTGGTCTGTGGCTCAAATTCTGAATAAATAGTGGGCCCTAGGATCAAAAAGGTCCTTATTCTGGTGGTGTTTCCATTTAGGCCCTGTACAATCACTTCACATGAATGATGTGAAGAAAAACAATTTAATTTCATTGTATGAAAGTAAAACGCATGAAATTTTGCTATTGTTTCTGGGCTAGTATATTTCTGAGCTTGTATATCTATATATTTTAAACATATAACCAAGCATAAAATTACTTCTATTGATAGCATTGTGATTGCTTGGTTGCTTGCTGAAAATGGCAGCTCTACAAGATCTACTCTCGCAGCAGAGCCACCATTCTGACTTTGCTCGTCTGGGGTGTGTGTGTGTGTTTGTTAACCCCTTACTCCTGTGTCAGATCACTGGTTATACTGGTATATTTACCAATACTGAACGGTCTGATAATGACAAATGAGGGCCAGTACTGATGCTTTTCTGTTACTGATACAGTATTGCCGATACCTATCTGAACCGATATGACAAAAAATGGCCAATCCACTACTTTTTTCCGGTACTGATACAGTATCGGGACGTCCCTATCCATAATTATAACCAATGATCATCCCAATAAAGTGTTTGTTCAGTAACATAACTTTGTGTTGCCAATTTCATCCAATCAGGGACTCAAATAATCAACTAACTTGTATGTTAGGTTTCAGTTGTGTCTGTTCATTTCATTGACATCACTTTCTTGTTTATCCTGCTAGCATAATCCAAAAGTAGCTGAAGAGACTGGGAGACACTATAGAATATAAAACTATTACTACTCAAAATCATTTGTTCCATTGCAGTGCTGAACCACCCCATGGAAGACTCCAAGCACTCTCTGTTTGTCCCTCCTTTCCACATGACGTCCAGATGCTGCTCGATGCCAGTATGGTCACAAGAATCAGCGCCAGCCTCCCTCTACACCTAGTCTGCAGACGGCCTGCTAATCAAGGATTCGTAAGTCAGTTACTGTGTGTATGTAGGATGGGTATTTAAATTTAAAAAAATCTGTTGTATCTTTTATGGTTAAGATGTCAATACAGCATGGAATTGTGAACAAAATGTTATCCAGCGATAACAAAATCGATTCACATACTTGGGAGCAGTTGTACGCTGTACAACTTATGCACATCTGTCTATGATTTTGCCACAGGAAATGCCAGTTGTAGGAGAGGATGCCACTTCTATGAAGGCCTACGTTGCTGTTCTGAAAACTCATCCACATCCCCCAACTGTGAAAGATCTCATGGTGCGATCCAGGGCTGGACTACATTCTGATGGGAGAGGTGAGCATCTGTTTTGTCCTACATGGTGCACTTGTTGCTTTTCATTTCTATCAACGTGTAAACCATTTAGAGCACCCGTACTTCTTGACACACACTTTCATAACTGGAAGTTGCCTGGAAGTTACCCTAGCCAAGAAATCCTGGGAGCTGGGAGAGAGATGAAACCCAGGCTTCACCACTGTCAGTATAAATTGATGTTTAAATGATGTAGTTTGTTTACACATTATTTTTTGGTATTAATATATTGGATTCACCACTTGAACCTTACTTAGACCAAATTTGTTTGCAGAAATGGCAGTTAATGCCACAAGCCAACCTTTCAGCCATGGAATGCTATGCTGATTGGCTGCATTGTCTTTTTATTGACATTGTTCGTTCCTACCCAAACAACGGTGCTAAAACTGAAACAGAGGCAGAGCTTACAGTATATAGATAATGGAAAGTTTTACCCCAAAATGTCAAATGCCCTACCTGCCTTTTTGGTAGTAGACTCTGTAAGCCAAGGTTGTCTATAACCTTGTGATTGAGAACGTCTTATTGCTCAATGCTACTAGCTCTTGATTATGTGTCTGGAATTACTCTCTCTCTGTTTCTCAATCCTCAGGGTATGCCTTTTATGCTTGGTGACATCACTGTGGCATCACACTGTTATCCGTTGTCGTGGCATGACTGTCTGCATATTAAACTATGACAATTTCATGTTGCAGGACACTGACAACTTGGAGGAGATACGGGAGCGTCTCACAGTTGCAATCACTGTACTTCTACGACCAGCTCCAGCTCAGACGTCGCCGTTGTTCTGGAGGGAGTTGAAGTGATCAAAGGCCTTGGAACAATAGCCAGGGCCTGCTGTGTCCTCGTCGGCTCATGCTATGCACTCAACCTCAGTTACCTGAAGGAGTTAAGGTACACATTCAGGTTTATCCAGAAACTCTTCTTGGAGTCCTGAAGGTCCTGAATCTCAAGATAAAGCTCTGGATACAGCCTGGCAATTTTTCCAAGGCAGTCTGTCGTTTTTCTTTTTTTTTTCTTTTCCTGCCTTCATTGATGGGTTGAAAGTAGACTGACCGAGGGGAGAGACTGGGTAAGACACGTGGCATCCCCATCTGGATTGGGAGTCAAACCTGCAGCACTGTCAGGCTGTTTGAGCCGGATGATAAAAGACATGCAAAGTTCTGATCTTCCCCCAAAGTTGACAAGTCAGTTGTACCTCATTTGCACTTCGATACTGCTTGCACTTGGATATAAATGCTGCTTTATATTTCATAGACGTACAGTGTCAACTTAAAATGGTGAATTATGCTTTTACTTGTCGAAATTGTTAAATCATTTAAATGTTCATATTTCATATACATAGTGTTGGATAAAAGTTTACATGTTGCAATGTTTTAATGTTCCTCCATTTTCGTTACCACTAAACCCCTTATCCCTTAACTTCTTTGTCTTTTTAAACTATTAAAAAAAAAATCAATAGTTAATGGCCAGTCTACAAGCTCACAATGTGTCAATAGATTGGCACGTTGAACTGTCCCCAAAAGTTTTTCAAAATAGTAAAAAAAAAAAGAAAAAAAAAAGATGGGTTTAGATGCTAACGAAAATTGAGCCCTTTGTGTCTCAGTTCTTGGCAACTCAGGTTTTTTTTTATAACATGGTAATCAGACCATGGTCTGTGGATTGTCACTTGCTATCTTTTTGTCTGTTAATATACAGGACAATTTCAAAGTGGTTGCTAATAATAACAAAATAGTTGTTGGTTTTCCTATAGTTGGTTATCCAACTGTTTATGGCAGTTGCCTACCTTGCCTACTCAGAGGTAATAAACCATGTGAAATTGTGCTGTTGTTTCCTGTTGTTTGAAAGCCATAATTGTTTCTTGGTCAATTTTACTTATCTTAAAGGTAACAAAACAGGTTTTTTAGTGGTTTAACTTCAATTGTATTACTACTATTTATTAAAAAAATGAGTGTACTTTTTATGTATTGGCTCAATATTGTTTAGATATTAGTTATTAGATTTTAATTATTAATTAAGTGATTTATTGTTAGATTTGAAATGGCAAGTTGTGTACAAGGATAACCTGAACCTGTTAGTTATAATAATGCAGAAATGTATGTTTGTTCAACTAAGAAATTAAAGTTACTTGACGTATTAAGGTGAAACAACAGGTTATTACAAGTTCAATCAACTTGATAACTTGCAAAACAAATTTGAGAAGACTAGAATATTGTAGTTGTGTCAACTTAATCAACTTGAATATCCGAGTTGAAACAAAGTGAACAGTGAGGTTTTCTTAACTGTAGTTGACAAGTTTAGTCAATTTTGATAACTTACAAAACAAGGTTGAGTCAACTAGAGTACTGTAGTTGTGTCAACTTTATCAACTTGAATATCCGAGTTGAAACAAAGTGAACAGTGAGGTTTTCTTAACTGTAGTTGACAAGTTTAGTCAATTTTGATAAGTTACAAAACAAGGTTGAGTCAACTAGAGTACTGTAGTTGTGTCAACTTTATCAACTTTAATATCTGAGTTGAAACAAAGTGAACAGTGAGGTTGTCTTAACCTGGATATCCTTCGCAGCAGCAGAACCTGCGTTTTCAAGTTGAAACGATCTGAATTTTATTGCAGTGTATGCAGAGCTGCGTGTATGCGTGGTGAACGGACGGACAGGAGGTAATTTTAGATATGTAAATGTGCAGCAGCAGGCTGGATGTTTGGTGTTTGGCTACAGTGTGAGTGATGGTGCGTACGTGCACGGCTGGCGTGTGCACGTGCATTATGAGAGATAACCCCAACTGGAACGCAACACAATAAATACAGAGGCTGCTGTCCACTTGTGGTCCTTTTAGGACCACAAGTGGTCCACTTGTGATCCTTTTACCACTTGTGGTCCTTTTAGGACCACAAGTGGTCCACTTGTGATCCTTTTACCACTTGTGGTCCTTTTAGGACCACAAGTGGGTCCATGGAACACCGATTGAAAATACCTGGACCTGGACTATGAAAACCACATGAGCTACTATATTACTCTTTAAGACTTTCTTTAAGGCTCTTTAAGACAAGAACTTGATATTTGTTTTTCATTTGGGGTCTGTGTGTACAGATACTGTACATGGGGGACCCTGGATCCTTTATGAAAATGTTTGAGGAAAATCACAGGTTTAAGCAACGTTAGGGAACAGGCTTAAATAAAACATGCAGCTAGTAACTACCATTATTTTCAAGCAACTTTACTGAAAAAGTTTGCTTATAAAAAGTGGATATGGCAACACATGGATAAATGCATGAAAAACTCCGGTTTTAAATGAAGATTTTAGACATTTCTAACTCATGTGATCATGTCAACAGCACACCACAAATAATACAAACTATAAAGGACTAGGAAATGGTATTATCAAATGAAAAAGTGTGGTTTAAAGAACTGAACCTTATTCCTAGAAATTCACAACCAATACATGCAAAGTAAATGGGAGTCTGCCGACAGGTAGCCTGGCCTAACCCGCAATGATTTTGGCCTTGGGGGGCGGGGTGCCGTGGGATCGAGCTGATCTGATTTGATCTCACCAACGTGTCGTCATCCCCGGCCCCTCCCGCGCCCGTCCACTGCTGTTCTACGTCACATCATTTAGAGCCACGCCCACCCCAGGAAGGTTGACTCCCCCCTCTAGGCCAGTGTGTGTAACAAGTTAGTCCAGGCTTTCCGTTTTCGCGCAACGCGAACGAAAATGAAAGCCTGGGTGTCGAGGCTAGCCGACAGGAAGCATTGCAGCCTTCCAACCCAACCAGGAAGTGTTTGGCTACATATACTGGATTCCAAGCTGTATTGAGATCTGTATTGAGTCCACGTTGCAGCAGTGCCAGTGAAATGTTTGTTTGTATTGGTGTACCACCTGCTCTGCTGTGCTGAGGAACCTCATGTACAGATGTATGTGTAGGTTGTCAGATTCTGACAACAGCATTGTTTTAATTCTGACTAACCCTCTATTGAGCTCAGTCAGATTTGTTTCTAAACTGTGGAGCCATTGACGTGTTAAGGCCCTGATACACTAGCAATATTTTGATCAATATCAACTAACAATGTCAACATCAACGAGCAACATGATGAGACACACGGCAACAGCTAACACCTCCCATTAAAAAGGGAATTCCATCCATTTTCATTTGTCCTGAGAGCGTACAAATGTGAACCAAATGGCTTGATAGCTTGATAAAAGTAATAAAATCTTTGTTTTTGTCCACCGCAGTGAAGAAGCAGCAGCAGCAGCCAGTGTTGGTTTCAGAAAAGTTTATCTGTGGGAATCTAGGAGAAAGGATCAGGTGACGCCAAGGAGGGCTGTGATTGGAGGATTCCGAAATGAAATGTCGATCAGTAGAGGGCTCTAATGATCTGACTTTTCTGAACAACCAGGAGTTGATCATTTTCTATAGAAAAGTATAAAAAGTCAACGTTGATAATTGAACGTTGCTTGTTGATGTTGATCAAAACATTGCCTCAGGGTGTCTCAGGCCTTTCGCCTGTGTAGTGGGGATTTTATGATTGTATGTAGACATTGTCTGCCTCTTCTGTAGGCTACTTGTGTTCGTAAGTTGTACACTTTTACATGCCACTATGGACCACGCGTCCTTTAATAGAGTTTGATTGATACCATCCATCCATCCATCCATCCATCCATCCATCCATCCATCCATCCATCCATCCATCCTGCTTTGACACCCACACTTGTTCCCTTCAGGGGCGGATTGGCCATCTGGAGAACAGGGAGTTTTCCCGGGCCTGCGCCACCTAGTGGCCTGGGCAAGATCCAAAATGCACTATAGTGGCACTTCCAAAATGCACTAGACTGTGCTAGATGCTCGCCAATCCGCCCCTGCTTCCCTTTCATATTTTCTATACTATACATCTGACCTGAGGTCATCCGGGAGATAAAACAGCTGCATGTGATCCTTGATGAGCTCTGAGTCCTCCTAGACATGTCTTTATTGAAGGGACAAATCCCTTTGAGATAGATACTGTATATATCTCATCTGGTTTTAGAGAGGATCCTCAACATAGAAGATCAGTACATACAGCACACAAATCCTCTTTTATCATTTATCAACTCTCTCTCTCTCTTTCTCTCTTTCTCTTTCTCTTTCTCTTTTTCTTTCTCTCTCTCTCTCTCTCTCTCTCTCTCTTCTCTCTCTCTCTCTCTCTCTCTCTCACACACACACACGCGCGCACGCACACACACACCATATACACACATAACACATGCACACCAGGGCAAGAGAAAATGTTATGTTATGTCATTGCCCGCACCCAGAGAGTTTTTCTGTTTTCAAGTGATGAAATGCTGTTGGTTTAGTGGGTACACAGCTGTAGTTAGTTAGTAATTTTAAATATAGGCACTTTAATTGAAATAGCTTGGATTGTTTTGCATGCCATTGTGTTTGTGGGGGCAGACTGGGCATTCAGACTGGGAATGCCCATCCTATACACACACACACACACACACACACACACACACACACCACACACACACACACACACCACACACACACACACACACACACACACAACACACACACACACACACACACAACAAACACACACACACTGACTTCTCCAGCAGTGCACCATGCAGTGACCAGGTGAAGGTTCTTCAGACAGAGCCAGTCTCCGTTACGGGAACATTCCCTCAGGGTGGCCAGGGCCAGGTCAGCCTGACCCTGACCCATAGAGATCTATGGGGACAGAGAGAGAGTTGACATTTAAAAGGATCCCTGGCTAATAAGACAAACATGCCTTAAAGCAGGGGTTTTCAACAGGTGGTCCGGGGACCACCAGTGGTCCTTGAGAGTGTTCCAGGTGGTCCCCAGCTAACTTGGTTAACCAGATGTAACTCTCGAGAACGTAGAAATGAAACGGACCCTTGCGGCCGTCATTTTATGCAGCACTGCCTTGTATTTTCTTGTAGTATCTGCGGTTGACCCCAGTAAGACTAGCTAGCTGTCTTGGCAGCAGCTAATGGGGATCTCTAAATCAAATCAAATCAAATTCAAATCGTCGCGGCCGTCATTTTATCCAGTGCAAAACACTTGTCCAGTGTGAAACGTCAGATGGCGTCCTATATACACTGGCGTGCATAGAGAGTTTCAAGGGCAGGTGCTCGAATGTAACCAGGAGGGCACTCTAGCATTTCAGCATCTTTTTGCTATTTTAAAAAGGGCATGTTGGTCCAGAGAGGGCCACTAGGGGGTGCTCAAACCCCCCTTGACGTCTATATATGCACGCCTATGCCTATATACCTCGTGGTAGGCCTCCCTGCCCACGGTCTCGGCCGCCAGCTCCGTCAGCTCCTGGGAAGGGTCTGCCCCAGGGGAGATGATGATCAGCACCGGCTCCAGCTCCAGGGTCTCAGCGTACAGACGCCGGAGGTTCAGGGGAGGAGGAGAAAGCTCCTTCATGCCTGTAGAGAGAGGAGAGGATGGAGACCAAATGTTATGCCATGAGGAGGAGGAGAAAGCTCCTTCATACCTGTAGAGAGAGGAGAGGATGGAGACCAAATGTTATGCCATGGGGAGGAGGAGAAAGCTCCTTCATAGCTGTAGAGAGAGGAGAGGATGGAGACCAAATGTTATGCCATGGGGAGGAGGAGAAAGCTCCTTCATACCCAGGGGTTGACACTAAGGTCTCAGAGGTACTTGCCCCTCGGGCAAGTGCAAGTCAGGTTCTACTTGCCCTCAGGTCATGGTCACTTGGTCGCCCCCCAAAAATATATTGTAAATTTCGCAGATGTAACTCTTGAGAACGTAAAAATGAAACCAAATGGACCCTTGCGGGTCCATTTGGTTTCATTTTTACGCTCTCAAGAGTTAAAATTCATCATCTTAATTAGCCCAGGTCTACACAACTAGAGAATGTAGAAGATTAATGGTCATTTTGATGTGTATGTTAATTTGCCTGTTTTGTTTCCCAAATCCAGCCTGGAATTGTGGATAGCTAGAAAGCAGGGAAAGACACAGAGGCAGAGTGCAATGACTGCCTTCAAGACAAATATATCTTGTGTTGTGTTATAGTGCACTAAGTTGCACACTTGCCCGATCGGGCAACCAGGTAGCAGTCTTCACTTGCCCCACCATTTTTTTTACTTGCCCCGGGCAAGCGGGCAAGTGTTAGTGTCAAGCCCTGGGTGGAGAGGATGGAGACCAAAATAATGTTATGCCATGGGGAGGTTTCAGCAGCGCTTTTCACTGGGGCAGTGGTTTACAAGCTTTTTGATACAGGGCCCACTATAGAGCATTTGAGCCACGGAGGACCACCGTTTGAGGACATTTTTAGCCTCACAGTCCCCCAAAACTAAAGATTTATTTTGCTTTTGTCCACAATTCCAGGCTGGATTTCAGAAACAGAACAGCCAAACATACAGATCAAAATGACCATTAATCTTCTACATTCTCTAGTTGTGTAGACTTGGGCTGATTCACATGATGAATATTTTAACTCTTGAGAGTGTAAACATGAACCAAATGGACCCTTGCGGGTCCATTTGGTTTCATGTTTACGCTCTCAAGAGTTTTTCATTTTTACGCTCTCAAAGAGTTACAACTGGCTAAACAACTTTTCATCTGGTTAAATAACTTAGCTGGGGACCACTTGGAATCCTTTCAAAGACCACT
>CM076977.1:7641691-7695954 GCA_039105355.1 Benthosema pterotum
AGCATCTAGCACATTCTAGTGCATTTTGGAAGTGCCACTAGTGCATTTTGGATCTTGTCCAGCAGGCCACTAGGTGGCGCAGGCCACCGGGAAAACTCCCTGTACTCCAGATGGCCAATCCGCCCCTGCAGCGTGACAACAGGTCTGCTCTACTGTGCAATATTTTCCAATGCATCAGTACTACTCAGACATCGCTGGTAGCAGGTTGGAGAAAAAAAACAGATATGCCACTATATCACGATTCTTAAAGGTAATAGCAGCAACTTTTTAGCCAAAACTCAAAACAGATGTATAGCTAGTACACTCAACAAAAATATAAACGCAACACTTTTGTTTTTGCTCCCATTTTTCAGGGGATGGACTTAAAGCCCTAAAATTATTTCCAGATATACAATATAACCATTTCTCTCAAACACTGTTCACAAATCTGCCTAAATGTGTGATATTGAGCACTTCTGCTTTGTTAAGATAATCCATCCCACCTCACAGGTGTGCCACATTAAGATGCAGATGTGACATCATGATTAGTGCAGAGGTGTACCTCAGACTCTCCACAATAAAAGGACACCCTGAAATGTGCAATTTTCTTTTGCCTTATTGGGGGTAGGACACCGAACCAGTCAGTATCTGGTGTGACCACCATTTGCCTCATGCAGTGCAACACATCTTCTTCGCATAGAGTTTATCAGATTGTCAATTGTGGCGTGTGGAATGTTGATCCATTCCTCTTCAATGGCTATGTGAAGTTGCTGGATATTAGTGGGAACTGGTACACACTGTAAAAATGGTAACACAATATTACCACATTATTACCATTTCGACAAAAAAAAGTCCATCCCCTGAAAAATGGGAGCAAAAACAAAAGTGTTGCGTTTATATTTTTGTTGAGTGTATATTTTTTGCCTGTCAGGCAAAGAATTGCTTGCTTGGTCCTGCAGGCGGTCCAGAACGTTGTTGTTGTCAAACAAATCACGAAAACAAAACATTCGTCAGGCTCAGGAAAGGCGGTGCTAATTTGTGACAGCGTTTTAGCCAATCACAGCACAGCAGCAGCAGTCTCCAGCAGATCCATAATGAGCCAATAGAGTGGAGGTGAGGTGGAGATTCTGGTTTTAAACAAATCTGTTTACAAACACAGTGTTGGTACTCACTGAAGTTGCCTCTATTATTTGTTTAAAATCTGTATTTATTATTTTGTTCATGTCAGACAGACTGACTGACATTATCTGGCTGCTTTGAATTGTATGCATGGACAATATTCTTTAGAAATATTATATCGTGAGGTATAAGTGAATCACCACACCCCTAATCGATGGCTACTGAGGCCCAACTCTACATAAACGTTTCAGATCAGTCGGCACGCCGATATTGACGTCAGTCTTGCGGCCGTGAGCGTCAGTGACAGACGCTTCCAGAGCTCTCCCGCCGCCGGTTCGATGCCGCATAGGGAGAGCTGAGTCTTTAACGGTTGGGATGGGACCAATGCACGATGCACTACACCAGAGGTTTTCAACAGGCGGTCCGGGGACCACCAGTGGTCCTTGAGAGGGTTCCAGGTGGTCCCCAGCTAAGTTGTTTGAACCAGATGTAACTCTTGAGAACGTAAAAATAAAACCAAATGGACCCGCCAGGGTCCATTTACACTCTCAAGAGTTAAAATATTCATCATCTTAATTAGCCCAAGTCTACACAACTAGAAGATTAATGGTCATTATTTTTGATCTGTATACACAATGCAAAATACATCTTTTAGTTTTGAGGGTCTGTGGGCCTCAAATGGTGGTCTGTGGCTCAAATGCTGAATAAATGGTGGGCCCTGGCGTCAAAAAGTTTGAAAACGACTGCATTACACAAAACAGTTAACATTCCTATGGTCTCTGCTGCCAGATGTAATCTGCTGAACTATGGAGTACACACACACACACACACACACACACACACACACACACACACACACACACACACACACACACACACACACACACACACACACACACACACACACACACACACACGGTACGGGGAGAAAACGTCTCAGAGCGACCTTTTTTGCCGTATTACCATGGCAACGCAGCAAAGAAGAAGAAAAAAGAACAGTCATCTGACTGCATGGCTTGTGATGTCCGACTGCAATCCTGGACCATTAACTAAACTAAACTCTCTTTCTATCTCCCTATCTATCCCCCCCTCTCTCCTCCTCCCTCTCCCTCTCCCTCTCTCTCCCTTCCTCTTTCTCTCTCTCTCTCTCTCTCTCTCTCTCTCTCTCTCTCTCTCTCTCTCTCTCTCTCTCTCTCTCTCTCTCTCTCTCCCTGGCCACTCTATTTCTCTTCCCCCCACTCTCTGTCTACCCCTCTCTCTCTCTCTTCTCCTCCCTCTCTCTCTCTCTCCCTCTCCCTCTCTCCCTCTCCCTCTCTCTCCCCCACACAGTGTAATCAGCATGCATTGCAGGCCATGCTGTAACATTCTCTGTCGGTGGATAGCACAAAGTTCACCTTGCGTTTTACGACGTGCTGCTGTTGAGATAAGAGCAGAGCGGAGCGGACAGTGGAAACGCTGCAGGCTCACCGGAGCAACGGAGACACTCACCACCTCGTGTGTGTGTGTGTGCACCATGTGCACAGGCAGGTGCACAAACATGTACACATCCATGCACACAAACGCTCATGCGCGCGTGTCCAGTCCATGTGCGCTGCATTTCGTCATTTTAAACAAAAATCAGACAATAACTATACAGTACCTGAGTAATGTATGTATCTTTTTGTCTGTTTTGACGATACAAAGGAAGGAGCTCTCAAGAGCCAAATGTGTTATGAATTGCAACATTTCAAAATGTAGTGAAAATGTAAATTCACACAAAATGTGCTTTGTAGCCAGGGGCAGATCTAGGCATGGGCATGGATGGGTAATGTCCCCCTAGTGTGTGTGTGTGTGTGTGTGTGTGTGTGTGTGTGTCTGTGTGTGTGTGTGTGTGTGTGTGTGTGTGTGTGTGTGTGTGTGTGTGTGTGTGTGTGTGTGTGTGTGTGTGTGTGTGTGTGTGTGTGTGTGTGTGTGTGTGTGTCCTGGACTGTGGGCACTGAGTGAGATTTCCTCTAAGAGGATTACAGACCATGCTTCATTAACATACCAAATTACTGCCACACACACACACACACACACACACACACACACACACACACACACACACACACGGTACAGTTCAGTGCAGAACTCCAGAAAGCCTTGATTGGTCTCTGTGGTACAGCAGCATGCAGGGGCGGATCTAGGCATGGGCATGGGGGGGCAATGCCCCCCTAAATGCCCAGTCTGCCCCACCAAACATGATGCCATGCAAAACAAGAACCCAAGAAATTTCAAATTAAAGTGCTTACATTTAAAATGATTTGAAACACTACTACTGCTACTAACTAACTACAGCTGTGTCACCACTAAACCAACAGCATTTCATCATTGAAAACAGAAAACTCTCTGAGTCAGACCTTTAGCTTTATGCATGCTGCGTGTCTGTTGCAACTTCAACAACAACTGATGTTATTATTGATGCTTTTACTTGCCTAATAAAAGTCCTGTAACAAAAAATGTTATGGTTGCAGCTTCATCGCCCGTGGCGCGAAGCGACACGGGCGATGAAGCCGCACCCATACCATTTTATCCTGCCCTCCCCCCCAATTGGGAAATGTTACATCCGCCCCTGTGCAGCAATATACTGCTGCTGCTGGGCTGAAAAAGCTGATTAAGGAAGTATAAACAGAACAGCTTTTTTTCTCTTTTGGCAAGCAAATACATTAAAACTCTTTGACTGCCCTTGCCGTAATTGACGTAATAAATCACATGGTTGATTCCTAACGTAATTGATGCGTTTCTATTGGTGCAGACACTATATGTGTACAACACTACAGTAAAGCTAGGCAATGCAATGCATTTTGCCCTTCTCAAGATGGCCGCCCCGCCCCGGATGAGAAGTGTTCTTTTTTTTTATCTCTGTATTAGCCTTTTGCAAAACCCCACCTCTTGGGGCGGAGTTTAGTCACTGTCCAATCCAAGTAGTTTAGCAACTGTTGCTAAGCAGGTGAAGCTTTCCTGGTCAAACTTTCATGTTTTAATTTAGTTTACTACTTACTAATAATTTACTAATAACTTATAAATGAGCTTTACAGTTATAGATGTTTAGTTACGCATTCATGGATGTTAACAAACATATGTTAATGATTATTACTCATCTACAAACTGCTTATAAACCTTTATAAATGCTTTATGAACGGTCTTTATTGTAAAGTGTTACCGGAATATTTTATAGGTCACAGAAAGACTAAGCTACTCACTAATAGTAATTAAATTACTACTACCATGGATACTACTACTATGACTACAACTACTACTATGCTGTTCAACACATAGACAAACCAGAGGACTGTTAGTTGGTTTCTATACCCAATCATCTATAGCTAAAATGTTATCTGGCAGCGGTGGGATTTGAACCCACGCCTCCGAAGAGACTGGAGCCTTAATCCAGCGCCTTAGACCGCTCGGCCACGCTACCTTGATGTGAAGTGAAACATTTCTGTGGAAGTCCAACCCAGGTGGTCCCCAGCTAAATCATGGACGGTAACTGTCCATCACTCAAGTTAAATTATATTTAAACATCTGAATTACTTAATTTTCAAGAATCTACACAATTAGAAAATGTAGAAGAATTGTTATTTTGACCAATGTTTTGCATGATGAAGAGATTAAACTCAACATCAAAGGTGGCTCATGGCTAAAATACTGAATAAATAGTGGGCCCTGGTATCAAAAAGGTTGAAAACCACTGTTAAAGTTCAGAAATTAGCTATCACTAAGCTACTCACTAATAGTAATTTGATTATAACTGCAACTATGCTGTTCAACACATAAACCAGGGACTGTTAGGTGGTTTCTATACCCACTCATCTAAAGCTAAAACATTATCTGGCAGCGGTGGGATTTGAACCCACGCCTCCATAGAGACTGGAGCCTAAATCCAGCGCCTTAGACCGCTCGGCCACGCTACCCTGATGTCCTGTACAGTAGTTCAGTGGAATACCAATCTGACTTTTCTAAATTTTAATTGCAAAGCAATGGGAGGTGAGAAGTGAAGTTAAGAAGTGAATAACAAATCACTAGGTAAAGATGAGTATTTGTTGAGACCTTAGAGTATTGATTGATATTGATTGGGGGGATTGTTCTGGAAAAAATAAATAAAATAATAATAAAAAATAAAATAAAATAAAATAAAATAAAATAAAATAAAATAAAATAAAATAAAATAAAATAAAATAAAATAAAATAAAATAAAATAAAATAAAATAAAATAAAATAAAATAAAATAAATAAAAATAAATTATTCCTCATTTCTCTTGTAAGTAGCTGAGGTCGTAAACAGAACAACTTGTTTTGTTTTGACAAGTAAATACTGTACATTAAATCACTTTGACTGCTGCAACTGATGTTATAAATCACATGGTTGATTCTTACCGCAACTGACTCAATTTGTAGTTTTGTTCATTGATTCAGACACCATACTCATAACGGCACTAAAGCAGCATTGCCCGTCGCTAGGTAATGCAGTGCATTTTGATGTTAGCAAACAGTCCATTCATGATTATTACTCATCTACAAACTGCCTATAGATGTTTATAAATGCTTTAAAATGGGTTGTCATTGTAAAGTGTCAGCAAAATATGTTATAGTTCACAAATAAGCTATTACTAAGCTACTCACTAATAGTAATTAAATTACAACTACCATGGATACTATGACTGCTAGTATGCTGTATGGCAGTAGTTTACAGCCGTTTTGATACCAGGGCTCACTATTTATTCGGCATTTGAGTCACAGACCACCATTTGATTACATTTTATCCCCACAGACCCCCAAACTAAAGATTTATTTTGCTTTTGTCCACAATTCCAGGCTGGATTTGGGAAACAAAACAGTCAAACATACAGATCAAAATGACCATCAATATCCCTACATTCTCTAGTTGTTGGGACAATTCAATGATAACTCTTGAGAGTGTAAACATGAAACCAAATTAGTTAAATCTGGTTAACCAAATTTCCATCATTTAGCCTGGGGACCACCTGGAAACCTCTCAAGGAACACTGGTTGAAAACCACTGCTGTATATCAAGCAGCAGATGTGTGAACAGTTATGAGTAAATTCTCTTGTTCAACACAGACAAACCAGGGGACTGTTAGGTGGTTTCTATACCCACTCATCTAAAGCTAAAATACTGGCAGCGGTGGGATTTGAACCCACGCCTCCGAAGAGACTGGAGCCTTAATCCAGCGCCTTAGACCGCTCGGCCACGCTACCCTGATGTCTAGAGAATTATTTCATTGGAACTCGAACCCAGGTGGTCCCCAGCTAAATTATGGACTAACCAAATGGACACTTATAGATCTGTACTCTTGAGAGTATAAAATGAGACCAAATGCCATTTGGTTCCATTTTACAATCTTACGAAGTTAAATTATATTTAAACATCGCAATTACTTAATTTTCAAGAATCTACACAATTACAAAATGTAGAAAGAAATGTTATTTTGACCAATGTTTTACATGACAAAAACTGGAAAATCCTTAGTTTTGGGTCCAAGAGATTAAACTCAACATCAAAGGTGGTTCATGGCTAAAATGCTGAATAAATAGTGGGCCCTGGTATCAAAAAGGTTGAAAACCACTGTTATAGTTCACAAATAATCTATTACTAAGCTACTCACTAATAGTAATTTGATTACAACTGCAACTATGCTGTTCAACACATAAACCAGGGGACTGATAGGTGGTTTCTTTAGCCACTCATCTAAAGCTAAAACATTATCTGGCAGCGGTGGGATTTGAACCCACGCCTCCGAAGAGACTGGAGCCTTAATCCAGCGCCTTAGACCGCTCGGCCACGCTACCCTGACGTCTGGTGAAGTATTTCGATGAAACACCAATCTGACTTTTCCAAGCTGTAATGGCAAAGCGGAGTTGAGAAAGTGAAGTTAAGAAGTGAATAACAAATCAGGAGGTAAAGATGAGTATTTGTTGAGACCATGGTATAATTTATAGCCTATAGTTAATTGGGTGGTTAAATGGCTCCATGGCTAAAATGCAGAATAATAGTGGGCCCTGGTATTGAAAAGGTTGATAACCACTGTTATTGTTCACAAATAAGCTATTACTAAGCTACTCACTAATAGTAATTTGATTACGACTACAACTACTACTATGCTGTTCAACACATAGACAAACCATGGGACTGTTAGGTGGTTTCTATACCTACTCATCTAAAGCAAAAACATTATCTGGCAGCGGTGGGATTTGAACCCACGCCTCCGAAGAGACTGGAGCCTTAATCCAGCGCCTTAGACCGCTCGGCCACGCTACCCTGATGTCTACTCCAATATTTAATTGGAACTCCAACCCAGGTGGTCCCCAGCTAAATAATGGACTAACCAACACTTATACATCTGTACTCTTAAGTATAAAATGAAACCAAATGCATCTCAATTACTTAATTTTCAAGAATCTACACAATTAGAAAATGTAGAAGATTTGTTATTTTGACCAATGTTTTGCATGACAAAAACTTTTTTGGGGCCCAAGAGATTAAACTCAACATCAAAGGTGGTTCATGGCTAAAATGCTGAATAAATAGTGGGCCCTGGTATCAAAAAGGTTGAAAACCACTGTTATAGTTCACAATAACAAGCCATTAATACTACTTAATCAGCTAAGCTATTCACTAATAGCAATTCAATGAACTACACTGTTCAACACATACAGAAACCAGGGGACTGTCAGTTGGTTTCTTTCTATACCCACTAAAAACATGTCTGGCAGCGGTGGGATTTGAACCCACGCCTCCATAGAGACTGGAGCCTAAATCCAGCGCCTTAGACCGCTCGGCCACGCTACCCTGATGTCTCATGAAGTATTTCAGTGGAACACCAATCTGACTTTTCTATGCTGTAATTGCAAAGCATGAGTTGCAATGAGTTGAGAAAGTGAAGTTAAGAAGTGAATAACAAATCAGGAGGTAAAGACGAGTATTTGTTGAGACCATGGTATAGTTTATAGCCTATAGTTAATGGGGTGAGTGTTCTAAAATTGTCCTTTTCCTCATTTCTCTTGTTAGTAGCTGAAGTACTATAACTGAAACTTGTGTGAAATTGTTGAAAACCACTGATATAAAGTAGGCTAATTAAATAAACATGGGGCATGACAAACATCTGCAGAAGTTTCGCGAAGGAAGCAATTAGCTTGTTCCTTCAAAACGGTAGGCTGCTGTATAGTCCTAGCTGTCAAAATTAGGTTTCTATTCTGTGTGTGTATATAATGTCTCTTCCTCATAGCTTGTCCTTTAGGTATGTTGAGCACAAGCCTCATCTTTTCATTAGTTTTCCTTCCTTGCAAACATTAGTCTGTAAATGAATATTTAGTAGCCTCAATTTACATATTAAAAACGTGTGAATTGTCATTCACACCATTCACACCAACGACGGTTCAGTTGTCCCAGAGCAAGAACGATGGGGCGGAGATCAGAGATTGGGAGGTGCTATGACGCGCCGTTGGTACCCACAATAGTTATTTGGGTGGCTAAATGGCTCCATGGCTAAAATGCAGAATACATAGTGGGCCCTGGTATCAAAAAGCCTGAAAACCACTGTTATTGTTCACAAATAATCTATTACTAAGATACTCCCTAACAGTAATTTAGTCAGTTGTAAGTAATTTGTAGTATGCTGTGTGGCAGTGGCTTTCAACCTCTTTGATACCAAGGCCCACTATTTATTCAGCATTTGAGCCAGGGACCACCATTTGATGACATTTTAGCCCCACAGACCCCAATACTAAAGGTTTCTTTTGCTTTTGTCCACAGTTCCAGGCTGGATTTGGGAAACAAAACAGTCAAACATACAGATCAAAATGACCATTAATCTTCTACATTCTCTAGTTGTGTAGACTTGGGTAATTCAATGATAACTCTTGAGAGTGTAAACATGAAACGGGTACATTTGGTTTCATTTTTACGCTTTCAAAGACTTACTTACATCTGGTTAACCAAATGCCTATCATTTAGCCTGGGGACCACCTGGCAACCGTCTCAAGGACCACTGGTTGAAAACCACTGCTGTATGGGAAGCAGGAGATGTGTGAACAGTTATGGGTAAATTCTCTTGTTCAACACAGACAAACCAGGGGACTGTTAGGTGGTTTCTATACCCACTCATCTAAAGCTAAAAACTTATCTGGCAGCGGTGGGATTTGAACCCACGCCTCCGAAGAGACTGGAGCCTTAATCCAGCGCCTTAGACCGCTCGGCCACGCTACCCTGAAGTCTGGGGAAGTATTTCATTGGAACACCAATCTGATTTTTCTAAGCCGTAATTGCAAAGCAAATGAGTTGAGAAAGTGAAGTTAAGGAGTGCATAACAAATCAAGGTCCGAGGGTCCAAGGTCCAACGTTTTTTATTTGTCACTCCAGTGTATGTCAGGACATATAGAGATGCGCAGTGACGTCACCGCCCCTGTTCCACTAGTGGATTCCCCATTCATTTTCCTCATAGACTTTTCAGTGACGTCACCGCCCCTGTTCCACTAGTGGATTCCCCATTCATTTTCCTCATAGACTTTTCGAAAATAATTTTGGCAAATAAGCATTGAATACTTGAATACACATACAGTGCAGTCAGAGTAACTCCACAGTGGAATGCACTTTGAACTGTTGGTGAAACCTGAGTCACCACCAGTGTCTCTGTTGCAATCCCTTCCCCCACCCCCACCCCGCAATAAAGCTTCACTGTCAGTATGAATATGGAATGCTTTCACATGAGCTATTGCTGAGAGGTAGAACCAAGAGACAAGATAAGGAGTGGATATGAATACTGGATGCACAGTTGTCAGGATGGCCGAGCGGTCTAAGGCGCCAGACTCAAGGTGACATAAACCTTCCTGGGTTAGGGATTTCTGGTCTCCGAATGGAGGCGCGGGTTCGAATCCCGCTTCTGACACAGCTTTTGGACAGGACCACCAATTCCTGTTCTTCACATGTTGCAAACAACAAAGAAGGCATTTATAACAAACACATTAAAGACAATAGATGCAACTTCAGTGTGTACAAACACTGTGTTTGTAAACAGATTTGTTTAAAAACAGAATCTAACTCCACCTCACCTCCTCTCTATGGGCTCATTATGAATCTGCTGGAGACTGCTGCTGTGCTGTGATTGGCTAAAACCCTGCCTCACCCACACCTCCCATTCTCAAACTAGCACCGCCTTCCGTGAGCCCGACAAATGTTTCGTTTTCAGTACGAAGCAAGTGTCTGTCTGCAGGGAAACAGCTGCAACATAGGGGGAAAAGAAATGTATTTAGATGTTTGCCTAAAAAGTTGCCTGTTACCTTTAAATATTGGTATCAGTATCGGCCATGAATTTCCATTTTTCCAAGGGAAGTGCGTGGGCATAAATACTGCCGCATGTGGAAAATAAGAGGAACGTAGACCAACATTATTTGCGAGGCTCTCTGGAATCTTGCATGTTGACGAAGTCGCATTGCGCATATGGATGCTTTGGCCTCCAGTTATTGTTGGTGTGGATGAATATTCAAAAGGCAGAAATGATAATGAAAAGCCCAGGAGGAGCAATGCTCTGACGATATACTGTTGACTCATTTCATACATAAGCGGGATGATAGCTTTAGTAGTTGTAGTGAGGCTGCAGTGCATAATACTGGCTGCTAACTTTCAGGTGGGGAGAGATAGGGCGAGAGAGAGAGAGAGAGACAGTGTTGCCAAATGCCAAAATCCAAATGCACTAGTGGCACTTCCACAATGCACTAGAATGCACTAGAGCAGTGGTTTTCAAGCATAAAATGCAAATGAAACCAAATGAAACGTTGTGAAAATGAGCGTAAAATGAAACCAAATGGACCCTTACGGGTCCATTTGGTTTCATTTTACGCTCTCAAGAGTTACAGATCTATAAAGGTCCATTTGGTTACCAATGGTCCTTTCTAGGAAGGAAGACTATCATAGGAGGAAAAATGGTGGAAAACGAGGGTTTTATCTATGGCACCTGTCAACCAATTTCACCCCAACTCACTAGCACTAATTTTGGGGCTAGGGGAGGTCTGGAAAAGATCTAAATATAGTGACAAATGTGTCAAGTTGGCAACACTGAATAGAGCAAGAGAGAGAGAGAGAGAGAGAGAGAGGGGGGGAGAGTTAGTTTCACATATCAAGAAAATCATTTCACGCTTGAAGGTAATTTCATTAAGTATAGATGGAGCCAAATGAATCAGAAAGAGTTGGCCAGGGGGTCAGACGATGATTTTATATAATAGGATATGAATAGAATTCACATTGTGTGTTATTGCTGCTATCAAATATCCAGGGCATTTCTAGCATACAGAACTTTTTTTGTATGTTGTGGGGGGAAAAATGACCAGCTGCTGCCTGGCATAATTAAACCTGCATTAACTTCCTCTTTTAACAGCTTGGGAAGAGGACAAACAAGAAATGCTTGAATCCCATCTTTCCAACCACGCAGCGTGGTGGGATGTAAGCCAGTAGGGAATTTAAGATTCCGTCTCTAGGCCTTGGACACGACGAGAACGGTAGGCGTGGTCTGTCACAGTTGCGCCAGAAGCCCAACATAGTTCAGAAAGCAGGCAACACAGACGGGATCCACCTCTTCAACTGGCGTCTCTGGTTTCCATGCATGGTGATGCTCCTCTACAGCATAGCTCTCGTCCATATTGTTAACACGACGCCAAGAGCCACGTTCTGCCATCCGAGGAGAGGGTAGGACGGCCGCGAGGATTATATATCGAGCACAGAGCGATTCATTACTGGCGTCGTAGGTTGGACGTTCTACCAATCTTAAATAGGCTAATGAATGAACATGCAGCTTGACTACGTTATGTAGCAGACAAATGGCAGGTTGTATGTTGCGTTGAACATGACCTGTGACATGTGTACCTGTCAGTGTGGATGTTGTTGCAACCATTGTCTGTTTCTACCCCTGTGTAAAACTGCCTCACACACACAACACTATTACACTAATTATGTGCTGGTTACACAATTCATGACATCAGGCCAAAAGCTACTGTGAAATGGCCAGGATAGCTATGAGCTCAACCCTCCCGTAGCACAAGGGGAATTAGCTCAAATGGTAGAGCGCTCGCTTAGCATGCGAGAGGTAGCGGGATCGATGCCCGCATTCTCCAAGGAGCCCACATTCTTAGCTTTATCCACCCACAAATGGCTCATATTACTATGTTCCTTAACTACGTGCTTGTTACACTTTTCATGACATCAGGCCAAAAGCTACTGTGAAATGGCCAGGATAGCTATGAGCTCAACCTTCCCGTAGCACAAGGGGAATTAGCTCAAATGGTAGAGCGCTCGCTTAGCATGCGAGAGGTAGCGGGATCGATGCCCGCATTCTCCAAGGAGCCCACGTTCTTAGCTCTTAATAGGCCATGGATAAATGATGGTGGCTACTGATTATTCAAGAATAGATGGGATCCTACTAGTGCAGCTATTTTCATTTTTATTTTTTTCATGTGTTGTATTACTACCTTACAGCGTTATAGTGGTGGGATTACATTAGGCAGCAACGAGGGGATTTGAACCGGGACCTTACATGTATGTCAGGATGGCTGAGTGGTCTAAGGCGCCAGACTCAAGGTGACAAACCTTCCAGGTTAAGGGACTTCTGGTCTCCGAATGGAGGCGTGGGTTCAAATCCCACTTCTGACAGTAATTTTACATCGGAAAAAAGTCCCTGGGACTATTTTGTTTTGGCCTAAATAGAGACTTTTTGCCTATCCTTGTGTGTAAAAAGCTAGAAAATATTTAGGAAGGACAGAGAGGAGGACCTGTCAGTGTACTCATTTGCAGCAAGAGCTCCCAAACTGCATGCTTCAATGACAACTTGTGTCCGCGTGAACACAGCACAACAGCAGCAGCTCTTTGTCATTGCAGCCATTGTCCGTTTTCTGCCCTGTGCAAAACTGCTGCCCCGTGTGAGGCTCGAACTCACGACCTTCAGATTATGAGACTGACGCGCTGCCTACTGCGCCAACGAGGCTACACTCCGCAGAATTATCTAACCACAAATGGCTACGGTCTTTGACTAGATGGTGGTTACACTTCATGACATCAGGCCAAAATCTTCGGGGGAAATGGCAAGGCTAGCTCTGGCCTCAACACTTCTGCAGGACAAGGGGAATTAGCTCAAATGGTAGAGCGCTCGCTTAGCATGCGAGAGGTAGCGGGATCGATGCCCGCATTCTCCAAGGAGCCCACATTCTTAGCTTTTAGCCACCCACAAATGGCTTATATTACTACGTTCCTTAACTACGTGCTTGTTACACTTTTCATGACATCAGGCCAAAAGCTACTGTGAAATGGCCAGGATAGCTATGAGCTCAACCCGCCTGCAGCACAAGGGGAATTAGCTCAAATGGTAGAGCGCTCGCTTAGCATGCGAGAGGTAGCGGGATCGATGCCCGCATTCTCCAAGGAGCCCACTCTTAATAGGCCAAGGATAAAAGATGGTGGCTACTGATTATTCAAGAATAGATGGGATCCTACTAGTGCAGCTATTTTCATTTTTATTTTTTACATGTGTTGTATTACTACCTTACGTTATAGTGGTGGGATTACATTAGGCAGCAACGAGGGGATTTGAACCGGGACCTTACATGTATGTCAGGATGGCCGAGTGGTCTAAGGCGCCAGACTCAAGGTGACAAACCTTCCAGGTTAAGGGACTTCTGGTCTCCGAATGGAGGCGTGGGTTCAAATCCCACTTCTGACAGTCATTTTACATCGGAAAAAAGTCCCTGGGACTACTTTGTTTTGGCCTAAATAGAGACTTTTTGCCTATACCTTGTGTGGAAAAAGCTAGAAAATATTTAGGAAGGACAGAGAGGAAGACCTGTCAGTGTACTCATTTGCAGCAAGAGCTCCCAAACTGCATGCTTCAATGACAACTTGTGTCCGCGTGAACACAGCACAACAGCAGCAGCTCTTTGTCATTGCAGCCATTGTCCGTTTTCTGCCCTGTGCAAAACTGCTGCCCCGTGTGAGGCTCGAACTCACGACCTTCAGATTATGAGACTGACGCGCTGCCTACTGCGCCAACGAGGCTACACACCGCAGAATTATGTAACAACAAATGGCTACGGTCTTTGACTAGATGGTGGTTATACTTTTCATGACATCAGGCCAAGATCTTCGGGGGAAATGGCCAGGCTAGCTCTGGCCTCAACACATCTGCAGGACAAGGGGAATTAGCTCAAATGGTAGAGCGCTCACTTAGCATGCGAGAGGTAGCGGGATCGATGCCCGCATTCTCAAAGGAGCCCACATTCTTAGCTTTTAGCCACCCACAAATGGCTTATATTACTACGTTCCTAAACTACGTGCTTGTTACACTTTTCATGACATCAGGCCAAAAGCTACTGTGAAATGGCCAGGATAGCTATGAGCTCAACCTTCCCGTAGCACAAGGGGAATTAGCTCAAATGTTAGAGCGCTCGCTTAGCATGCGAGAGGTAGCGGGATCGATGCCCGCATTCTCCAAGGAGCCCACGTTCTTAGCTCTTAATAGGCCATGGATAAATGATGGTGGCTACTGATTATTCAAGAATAGATGGGATCCTACTAGTGCAGCTATTTTTATTTTTTACATGTGTTGTATTACTACCTTATAGCGTTATGGTGGTGGGATTATATTAGGCAGCAACGAGGTGATTTGAACCGGGACCTTACATGTATGTCAGGATGGCCGAGTGGTCTAAGGCGCCAGACTCAAGGTGACAAACCTTCCAGGTTAAGGGACTTCTGGTCTCCGAATGGAGTCGTGGGTTCAAATCCCACTTCTGACAGTCATTTTACGTCGGAAAAAAGTCCCTGGGACTATTTTGTTTTGGCCTAAATAGAGACTTTTTGCCTATCCTTGTGTGGAAAAAGCTAGAAAATATTTAGGAAGGACAGAGAGGAGGACCTGTCAGTGTACTCATTTGCAGCAAGAGCTCCCAAACTGCATGCTTCAATGACAACTTGTGTCCGCGTGAACACAGCACAACAGCAGCAGCTCTTTGTCATTGCAGCCATTGTCCGTTTTCTGCCCTGTGCAAAACTGCTGCCCCGTGTGAGGCTCGAACTCATGACCTTCAGATTATGAGACTGACGCGCTGCCTACTGCGCCAACGAGGCTACACACCGCAGAATTATGTAACAACAAATGGCTACGGTCTTTGACTAGATGGTGGTTATACTTTTCATGACATCAGGCCAAGATCTTCGGGGGAAATGGCCAGGCTAGCTCTGGCCTCAACACATCTGCAGGACAAGGGGAATTAGCTCAAATGGTAGAGCGCTCGCTTAGCATGCGAGAGGTAGCGGGATCGATGCCCGCATTCTCCAAGGAGCCCACATTCTTAGCTTTTAGCCACCCACAAATGGCTTATATTACTACGTTCCTAAACTACGTGCTTGTTACACTTTTCATGACATCAGGCCAAAAGCTACTGTGAAATGGCCAGGATAGCTATGAGCTCAACCTTCCCGTAGCACAAGGGGAATTAGCTCAAATGGTAGAGCGCTCGCTTAGCATGCGAGAGGTAGCGGGATCGATGCCCGCATTCTCCAAGGAGCCCACGTTCTTAGCTCTTAATAGGCCATGGATAAATGATGGTGGCTACTGATTATTCAAGAATAGATGGGATCCTACTAGTGCAGCTATTTTCATTTTTATTTTTTTCATGTGTTGTATTACTACCTTACAGCGTTATAGTGGTGGGATTACATTAGGCAGCGAGGGGATTTGAACCGGGATCTTACATGTATGTCAGGATGGCCAGTGGTCTAAGGCGCCAGACTCAAGGTGACAAACCTTCCAGGTTAAGGGACTTCTGGTCTCCGAATGGAGGCGTGGGTTCAAATCCCACTTCTGACAGTCATTTTACATCGGAAAAAAGTCCCTGGGACTATTTTGTTTTGGCCTAAATAGAGACTTTTTGCCTATCCTTGTGTGTAAAAAGCTAGAAAATATTTAGGAAGGACAGAGAGGAGGACCTGTCAGTGTACTCATTTGCAGCAAGAGCTCCCAAACTGCATGCTTCAATGACAACTTGTGTCGGCGTGAACACAGCACAACAGCAGCAGCTCTTTGTCATTGCAGCCATTGTCCGTTTTCTGCCCTGTGCAAAACTGCTGCCCCGTGTGAGGCTCGAACTCACGACCTTCAGATTATGAGACTGACGCGCTGCCTACTGCGCCAACGAGGCTACACACCGCAGAATTATGTAACAACAAATGGCTACGGTCTTTGACTAGATGGTGGTTATACTTTTCATGACATCAGGCCAAGATCTTCGGGGGAAATGGCCAGGCTAGCTCTGGCCTCAACACTTCTGCAGGACAAGGGGAATTAGCTCAAATGGTAGAGCGCTCGCTTAGCATGCGAGAGGTAGCGGGATCGATGCCCGCATTCTCCAAGGAGCCCACATTCTTAGCTTTTAGCCCCCCACAAATGGCTTATATTACTACGTTCCTAAACTACGTGCTTGTTACACTTTTCATGACATCAGGCCAAAAGCTACTGTGAAATGGCCAGGATAGCTATGAGCTCAACCTTCCCGTAGCACAAGGGGAATTAGCTCAAATGGTAGAGCGCTCGCTTAGCATGCGAGAGGTAGCGGGATCGATGCCCGCATTCTCCAAGGAGCCCACATTCTTAGCTTTTAGCCACCCACAAATGGCTTATATTACTACGTTCCTAAACTACGTGCTTGTTACACTTTTCATGACATCAGGCCAAAAGCTACTGTGAAATGGCCAGGATAGCTATGAGCTCAACCTTCCCGTAGCACAAGGGGAATTAGCTCAAATGGTAGAGCGCTCGCTTAGCATGCGAGAGGTAGCGGGATCGATGCCCGCATTCTCCAAGGAGCCCACGTTCTTAGCTCTCAATAGGCCATGGATAAATGATGGTGGCTACTGATTATTTAAGAATAGATGGGATCCTACTAGTGCAGCCATTTGCATTTTTATTTTTTTCATGTGTTGTATTACTACCTTACAGCGTTGTAGTGGTGGGATTACATTAGG
The DNA here is from genome assembly GCA_039105355.1 of Benthosema pterotum. Lineage (NCBI taxonomy): Eukaryota > Metazoa > Chordata > Actinopteri > Myctophiformes > Myctophidae > Benthosema > Benthosema pterotum. The sequence goes on from CM076977.1 coordinate 7,658,829, forward strand.
CAGCAACGAGGGGATTTGAACCGGAACCTTACATGTATGTCAGGATGGCCGAGTGGTCTAAGGCGCCAGACTCAAGGTGACAAACCTTCCAGGTTAAGGGACTTCTGGTCTCCGAATGGAGGCGTGGGTTCAAATCCCACTTCTGACAGTAATTTTACATCGGAAAAAAGTCCCTGGGACTATTTTGTTTTGGCCTAAATAGAGACTTTTTGCCTATCCTTGTGTGGAAAAAGCTAGAAAATATTTAGGAAGGACAGAGAGGAAGACCTGTCAGTGTACTCATTTGCAGCAAGAGCTCCCAAACTGCATGCTTCAATGACAACTTGTGTCCGCGTGAACACAGCACAACAGCAGCAGCTCTTTGTCATTGCAGCCATTGTCCGTTTTCTGCCCTGTGCAAAACTGCTGCCCCGTGTGAGGCTCGAACTCACGACCTTCAGATTATGAGACTGACGCGCTGCCTACTGCGCCAACGAGGCTACACACCGCAGAATTATGTAACAACAAATGGCTACGGTCTTTGACTAGATGGTGGTTATACTTTTCATGACATCAGGCCAAGATCTTCGGGGGAAATGGCCAGGCTAGCTCTGGCCTCAACACTTCTGCAGGACAAGGGGAATTAGCTCAAATGGTAGAGCGCTCGCTTAGCATGCGAGAGGTAGCGGGATCGATGCCCGCATTCTCCAAGGAGCCCACATTCTTAGCTTTTAGCCACCCACAAATGGCTTATATTACTACGTTCCTAAACTACGTGCTTGTTACACTTTTCATGACATCAGGCCAAAAGCTACTGTGAAATGGCCAGGATAGCTATGAGCTCAACCTTCCCGTAGCACAAGGGGAATTAGCTCAAATGGTAGAGCGCTCGCTTAGCATGCGAGAGGTAGCGGGATCGATGCCCGCATTCTCCAAGGAGCCCACGTTCTTAGCTCTTAATAGGCCATGGATAAATGATGGTGGCTACTGATTATTCAAAAATAGATGGGATCCTACTAGTGCAGCTGTTTTCATTTTTATTTTTTTCATGTGTTGTATTACTACCTTACAGCGTTATAGTGGTGGGATTACATTAGGCAGCAACAAGGGGATTTGAACCGGGACCTTACATGTATGTCAGGATGGCCGAGTGGTCTAAGGCGCCAGACTCAAGGTGACAAACCTTCCAGGTTAAGGGACTTCTGGTCTCCGAATGGAGGCGTGGGTTCAAATCCCACTTCTGACAGTAATTTTTCATCGGAAAAAAAGTCCCTGGGACTATTTTGTTTTGGCCTAAATAGAGACTTTTTGCCTATCCTTGTGTGGAAAAAGCTAGAAAATATTTAGGAAGGACAGAGAGGAAGACCTGTCAGTGTAGTCATTTGCAGCAAGAGCTCCCAAACTGCATGCTTCAATGACAACTTGTGTCCGCGTGAACACAGCACAACAGCAGCAGCTCTTTGTCATTGCAGCCATTGTCCGTTTTCTGCCCCGTGCAAAACTGCTGCCCCGTGTGAGGCTCGAACTCACGACCTTCAGATTATGAGACTGACGCGCTGCCTACTGCGCCAACGAGGCTACACACCGCAGAATTATGTAACAACAAATGGCTACGGTCTTTGACTAGATGGTGGTTATACTTTTCATGACATCAGGCCAAGATCTTCGGGGGAAATGGCCAGGCTAGCTCTGGCCTCAACACTTCTGCAGGACAAGGGGAATTAGCTCAAATGGTAGAGCGCTCGCTTAGCATGCGAGAGGTAGCGGGATCGATGCCCGCATTCTCCAAGGAGCCCACATTCTTAGCTTTTAGCCACCCACAAATGGCTTATATTACTACGTTCCTAAACTACGTGCTTGTTACACTTTTCATGACATCAGGCCAAAAGCTACTGTGAAATGGCCAGGATAGCTATGAGCTCAACCTTCCCGTAGCACAAGGGGAATTAGCTCAAATGGTAGAGCGCTCGCTTAGCATGCGAGAGGTAGCGGGATCGATGCCCGCATTCTCCAAGAAGCCCACGTTCTTAGCTCTTAATAGGCCATGGATAAATGATGGTGGCTACTGATTATTCAAGAATAGATGGGATCCTACTAGTGCAGCTGTTTTCATTTTTATTTTTTTCATGTGTTGTATTACTACCTTACAGCGTTATAGTGGTGGGATTACATTAGGCAGCAACAAGGGGATTTGAACCGGGACCTTACATGTATGTCAGGATGGCCGAGTGGTCTAAGGCGCCAGACTCAAGGTGACAAACCTTCCAGGTTAAGGGACTTCTGGTCTCCGAATGGAGGCGTGGGTTCAAATCCCACTTCTGACAGTAATTTTACATCGGAAAAAAAGTCCCTGGGACTATTTTGTTTTGGCCTAAATAGAGACTTTTTGCCTATCCTTGTGTGGAAAAAGCTAGAAAATATTTAGGAAGGACAGAGAGGAAGACCTGTCAGTGTACTCATTTGCAGCAAGAGCTCCCAAACTGCATGCTTCAATGACAACTTGTGTCCGCGTGAACACAGCACAACAGCAGCAGCAGCTCTTTGTCATTGCAGCCATTGTCCGTTTTCTGCCCTGTGCAAAACTGCTGCCCCGTGTGAGGCTCGAACTCACGACCTTCAGATTATGAGACTGACGCGCTGCCTACTGCGCCAACGAGGCTACACACCGCAGAATTATGTAACAACAAATGGCTACGGTCTTTGACTAGATGGTGGTTATACTTTTCATGACATCAGGCCAAGATCTTCGGGGGAAATGGCCAGGCTAGCTCTGGCCTCAACACTTCTGCAGGACAAGGGGAATTAGCTCAAATGGTAGAGCGCTCGCTTAGCATGCGAGAGGTAGCGGGATCGATGCCCGCATTCTCCAAGGAGCCCACGTTCTTAGCTCTTAATAGGCCATGGATAAATGATGGTGGCTACTGATTATTCAAGAATAGATGGGATACTACTAGTGCAGCTGTTTTCATTTTTATTTTTTTCATGTGTTGTATTACTACCTTACAGCGTTATAGTGGTGGGATTACATTAGGCAGCAACAAGGGGATTTGAACCGGGACCTTACATGTATGTCAGGATGGCCGAGTGGTCTAAGGCGCCAGACTCAAGGTGACAAACCTTCCAGGTTAAGGGACTTCTGGTCTCCGAATGGAGGCGTGGGTTCAAATCCCACTTCTGACAGTAATTTTACATCGGAAAAAAAGTCCCTGGGACTATTTTGTTTTGGCCTAAATAGAGACTTTTTGCCTATCCTTGTGTGGAAAAAGCTAGAAAATATTTAGGAAGGACAGAGAGGAAGACCTGTCAGTGTAGTCATTTGCAGCAAGAGCTCCCAAACTGCATGCTTCAATGACAACTTGTGTCCGCGTGAACACAGCACAACAGCAGCAGCTCTTTGTCATTGCAGCCATTGTCCGTTTTCTGCCCCGTGCAAAACTGCTGCCCCGTGTGAGGCTCGAACTCACGACCTTCAGATTATGAGACTGACGCGCTGCCTACTGCGCCAACGAGGCTACACACCGCAGAATTATGTAACAACAAATGGCTACGGTCTTTGACTAGATGGTGGTTATACTTTTCATGACATCAGGCCAAGATCTTCGGGGGAAATGGCCAGGCTAGCTCTGGCCTCAACACTTCTGCAGGACAAGGGGAATTAGCTCAAATGGTAGAGCGCTCGCTTAGCATGCGAGAGGTAGCGGGATCGATGCCCGCATTCTCCAAGGAGCCCACATTCTTAGCTTTTAGCCACCCACAAATGGCTTATATTACTACGTTCCTAAACTACGTGCTTGTTACACTTTTCATGACATCAGGCCAAAAGCTACTGTGAAATGGCCAGGATAGCTATGAGCTCAACCTTCCCGTAGCACAAGGGGAATTAGCTCAAATGGTAGAGCGCTCGCTTAGCATGCGAGAGGTAGCGGGATCGATGCCCGCATTCTCCAAGAAGCCCACGTTCTTAGCTCTTAATAGGCCATGGATAAATGATGGTGGCTACTGATTATTCAAGAATAGATGGGATCCTACTAGTGCAGCTGTTTTCATTTTTATTTTTTTCATGTGTTGTATTACTACCTTACAGCGTTATAGTGGTGGGATTACATTAGGCAGCAACAAGGGGATTTGAACCGGGACCTTACATGTATGTCAGGATGGCCGAGTGGTCTAAGGCGCCAGACTCAAGGTGACAAACCTTCCAGGTTAAGGGACTTCTGGTCTCCGAATGGAGGCGTGGGTTCAAATCCCACTTCTGACAGTAATTTTTCATCGGAAAAAAAGTCCCTGGGACTATTTTGTTTTGGCCTAAATAGAGACTTTTTGCCTATCCTTGTGTGGAAAAAGCTAGAAAATATTTAGGAAGGACAGAGAGGAAGACCTGTCAGTGTACTCATTTGCAGCAAGAGCTCCCAAACTGCATGCTTCAATGACAACTTGTGTCCGCGTGAACACAGCACAACAGCAGCAGCTCTTTGTCATTGCAGCCATTGTCCGTTTTCTGCCCCGTGCAAAACTGCTGCCCCGTGTGAGGCTCGAACTCACGACCTTCAGATTATGAGACTGACGCGCTGCCTACTGCGCCAACGAGGCTACACACCGCAGAATTATGTAACAACAAATGGCTACGGTCTTTGACTAGATGGTGGTTATACTTTTCATGACATCAGGCCAAGATCTTCGGGGGAAATGGCCAGGCTAGCTCTGGCCTCAACACTTCTGCAGGACAAGGGGAATTAGCTCAAATGGTAGAGCGCTCGCTTAGCATGCGAGAGGTAGCGGGATCGATGCCCGCATTCTCCAAGGAGCCCACATTCTTAGCTTTTAGCCACCCACAAATGGCTTATATTACTACGTTCCTAAACTACGTGCTTGTTACACTTTTCATGACATCAGGCCAAAAGCTACTGTGAAATGGCCAGGATAGCTATGAGCTCAACCTTCCCGTAGCACAAGGGGAATTAGCTCAAATGGTAGAGCGCTCGCTTAGCATGCGAGAGGTAGCGGGATCGATGCCCGCATTCTCCAAGGAGCCCACGTTCTTAGCTCTTAATAGGCCATGGATAAATGATGGTGGCTACTGATTATTCAAGAATAGATGGGATCCTACTAGTGCAGCTGTTTTCATTTTTATTTTTTTCATGTGTTGTATTACTACCTTACAGCGTTATAGTGGTGGGATTACATTAGGCAGCAACAAGGGGATTTGAACCGGGACCTTACATGTATGTCAGGATGGCCGAGTGGTCTAAGGCGCCAGACTCAAGGTGACAAACCTTCCAGGTTAAGGGACTTCTGGTCTCCGAATGGAGGCGTGGGTTCAAATCCCACTTCTGACAGTAATTTTACATCGGAAAAAAGTCCCTGGGACTATTTTGTTTTGGCCTAAATAGAGACCTTTTGCCTATCCTTGTGTGGAAAAAGCTAGAAAACATTTAGGAAGGACAGAGAGGAAGACCTGTCAGTGTACTCATTTGCAGCAAGAGCTCCCAAACTGCATGCTTCAATGACAACTTGTGTCCGCGTGAACACAGCACAACAGCAGCAGCTCTTTGTCATTGCAGCCATTGTCCGTTTTCTGCCCGTGCAAAACTGCTGCCCCGTGTGAGGCTCGAACTCACGACCTTCAGATTATGAGACTGACGCGCTGCCTACTGCGCCAACGAGGCTACACACCGCAGAATTATGTAACAACAAATGGCTACGGTCTTTGACTAGATGGTGGTTATACTTTTCATGACATCAGGCCAAGATCTTCGGGGGAAATGGCCAGGCTAGCTCTGGCCTCAACACTTCTGCAGGACAAGGGGAATTAGCTCAAATGGTAGAGCGCTCGCTTAGCATGCGAGAGGTAGCGGGATCGATGCCCGCATTCTCCAAGGAGCCCACATTCTTAGCTTTTAGCCACCCACAAATGGCTTATATTACTACGTTCCTAAACTACGTGCTTGTTACACTTTTCATGACATCAGGCCAAAAGCTACTGTGAAATGGCCAGGATAGCTATGAGCTCAACCTTCCCGTAGCACAAGGGGAATTAGCTCAAATGGTAGAGCGCTCGCTTAGCATGCGAGAGGTAGCGGGATCGATGCCCGCATTCTCCAAGAAGCCCACGTTCTTAGCTCTTAATAGGCCATGGATAAATGATGGTGGCTACTGATTATTCAAGAATAGATGGGATCCTACTAGTGCAGCTGTTTTCATTTTTATTTTTTTCATGTTTTGTATTACTACCTTACAGCGTTATAGTGGTGGGATTACATTAGGCAGCAACAAGGGGATTTGAACCGGGACCTTACATGTATGTCAGGATGGCCGAGTGGTCTAAGGCGCCAGACTCAAGGTGACAAACCTTCCAGGTTAAGGGACTTCTGGTCTCCGAATGGAGGCGTGGGTTCAAATCCCACTTCTGACAGTAATTTTACATCGGAAAAAAAGTCCCTGGGACTATTTTGTTTTGGCCTAAATAGAGACTTTTTGCCTATCCTTGTGTGGAAAAAGCTAGAAAATATTTAGGAAGGACAGAGAGGAAGACCTGTCAGTGTACTCATTTGCAGCAAGAGCTCCCAAACTGCATGCTTCAATGACAACTTGTGTCCGCGTGAACACAGCACAACAGCAGCAGCAGCTCTTTGTCATTGCAGCCATTGTCCGTTTTCTGCCCTGTGCAAAACTGCTGCCCCGTGTGAGGCTCGAACTCACGACCTTCAGATTATGAGACTGACGCGCTGCCTACTGCGCCAACGAGGCTACACACCGCAGAATTATGTAACAACAAATGGCTACGGTCTTTGACTAGATGGTGGTTATACTTTTCATGACATCAGGCCAAGATCTTCGGGGGAAATGGCCAGGCTAGCTCTGGCCTCAACACTTCTGCAGGACAAGGGGAATTAGCTCAAATGGTAGAGCGCTCGCTTAGCATGCGAGAGGTAGCGGGATCGATGCCCGCATTCTCCAAGGAGCCCACATTCTTAGCTTTTAGCCACCCACAAATGGCTTATATTACTACGTTCCTAAACTACGTGCTTGTTACACTTTTCATGACATCAGGCCAAAAGCTACTGTGAAATGGCCAGGATAGCTATGAGCTCAACCTTCCCGTAGCACAAGGGGAATTAGCTCAAATGGTAGAGCGCTCGCTTAGCATGCGAGAGGTAGCGGGATCGATGCCCGCATTCTCCAAGGAGCCCACGTTCTTAGCTCTTAATAGGCCATGGATAAATGATGGTAGCTACTGATTATTCAAGAATAGATGGGATCCTACTAGTGCAGCTGTTTTCATTTTTATTTTTTTCATGTGTTGTATTACTACCTTACAGCGTTATAGTGGTGGGATTACATTAGGCAGCAACAAGGGGATTTGAACCGGGACCTTACATGTATGTCAGGATGGCCGAGTGGTCTAAGGCGCCAGACTCAAGGTGACAAACCTTCCAGGTTAAGGGACTTCTGGTCTCCGAATGGAGGCGTGGGTTCAAATCCCACTTCTGACAGTAATTTTACATGGGAAAAAAGTCCCTGGGACTATTTTGTTTTGGCCTAAATAGAGACCTTTTGCCTATCCTTGTGTGGAAAAAGCTAGAAAACATTTAGGAAGGACAGAGAGGAAGACCTGTCAGTGTACTCATTTGCAGCAAGAGCTCCCAAACTGCATGCTTCAATGACAACTTGTATCCGTGTGAACACAGCACAACAGCAGCAGCTCTTTGTCATTGCAGCCATTGTCCGTTTTCTGCCCCGTGCAAAACTGCTGCCCCGTGTGAGGCTCGAACTCACGACCTTCAGATTATGAGACTGACGCGCTGCCTACTGCGCCAACGAGGCTACACACCGCAGAATTATGTAACAACAAATGGCTACGGTCTTTGACTAGATGGTGGTTATACTTTTCATGACATCAGGCCAAGATCTTCGGGGGAAATGGCCAGGCTAGCTCTGGCCTCAACACTTCTGCAGGACAAGGGGAATTAGCTCAAATGGTAGAGCGCTCGCTTAGCATGCGAGAGGTAGCGGGATCGATGCCCGCATTCTCCAAGGAGCCCACATTCTTAGCTTTTAGCCCCCCACAAATGGCTTAAATTACTACGTTCCTAAACTACGTGCTTGTTACACTTTTCATGACATCAGGCCAAAAGCTACTGTGAAATGGCCAGGATAGCTATGAGCTCAACCTTCCCGTAGCACAAGGGGAATTAGCTCAAATGGTAGAGCGCTCGCTTAGCATGCGAGAGGTAGCGGGATCGATGCCCGCATTCTCCAAGAAGCCCACGTTCTTAGCTCTTAATAGGCCATGGATAAATGATGGTGGCTACTGATTATTCAAGAATAGATGGGATCCTACTAGTGCAGCTGTTTTCATTTTTATTTTTTTCATGTGTTGTATTACTACCTTACAGCGTTATAGTGGTGGGATTACATTAGGCAGCAACAAGGGGATTTGAACCGGGACCTTACATGTATGTCAGGATGGCCGAGTGGTCTAAGGCGCCAGACTCAAGGTGACAAACCTTCCAGGTTAAGGGACTTCTGGTCTCCGAATGGAGGCGTGGGTTCAAATCCCACTTCTGACAGTAATTTTACATCAGAAAAAAAGTCCCTGGGACTATTTTGTTTTGGCCTAAATAGAGACCTTTTGCCTATCCTTGTGTGGAAAAAGCTAGAAAACATTTAGGAAGGACAGAGAGGAAGACCTGTCAGTGTACTCATTTGCAGCAAGAGCTCCCAAACTGCATGCTTCAATGACAACTTGTATCCGTGTGAACACAGCACAACAGCAGCAGCTCTTTGTCATTGCAGCCATTGTCCGTTTTCTGCCCCGTGCAAAACTGCTGCCCCGTGTGAGGCTCGAACTCACGACCTTCAGATTATGAGACTGACGCGCTGCCTACTGCGCCAACGAGGCTACACACCGCAGAATTATGTAACAACAAATGGCTACGGTCTTTGACTAGATGGTGGTTATACTTTTCATGACATCAGGCCAAGATCTTCGGGGGAAATGGCCAGGCTAGCTCTGGCCTCAACACTTCTGCAGGACAAGGGGAATTAGCTCAAATGGTAGAGCGCTCGCTTAGCATGCGAGAGGTAGCGGGATCGATGCCCGCATTCTCCAAGGAGCCCACGTTCTTAGCTCTTAATAGGCCATGGATAAATGATGGTGGCTACTGATTATTCAAGAATAGATGGGATCCTACTAGTGCAGCTGTTTTCATTTTTATTTTTTTCATGTGTTGTATTACTACCTTACAGCGTTATAGTGGTGGGATTACATTAGGCAGCAACAAGGGGATTTGAACCGGGACCTTACATGTATGTCAGGATGGCCGAGTGGTCTAAGGCGCCAGACTCAAGGTGACAAACCTTCCAGGTTAAGGGACTTCTGGTCTCCGAATGGAGGCGTGGGTTCAAATCCCACTTCTGACAGTAATTTTACATCGGAAAAAAAGTCCCTGGGACTATTATGTTTTGGCCTAAATAGAGACCTTTTGCCTATCCTTGTGTGGAAAAAGCTAGAAAACATTTAGGAAGGACAGAGAGGAAGACCTGTCAGTGTACTCATTTGCAGCAAGAGCTCCCAAACTGCATGCTTCAATGACAACTTTTGTCCGCGTGAACACAGCACAACAGCAGCAGCTCTTTGTCATTGCAGCCATTGTCCGTTTTCTGCCCCGTGCAAAACTGCTGCCCCGTGTGAGGCTCGAACTCACGACCTTCAGATTATGAGACTGACGCGCTGCCTACTGCGCCAACGAGGCTACACACCACAGAATTATGTAACAACAAATGGCTACGGTCTTTGACTAGATGGTGGTTATACTTTTCATGACATCAGGCCAAGATCTTCGGGGGAAATGGCCAGGCTAGCTCTGGCCTCAACACTTCTGCAGGACAAGGGGAATTAGCTCAAATGGTAGAGCGCTCGCTTAGCATGCGAGAGGTAGCGGGATCGATGCCCGCATTCTCCAAGGAGCCCACATTCTTAGCTTTTAGCCCCCCACAAATTGCTTAAATTACTACGTTCCTAAACTACGTGCTTGTTACACTTTTCATGACATCAGGCCAAAAGCTACTGTGAAATGGCCAGGATAGCTATGAGCTCAACCTTCCCGTAGCACAAGGGGAATTAGCTCAAATGGTAGAGCGCTCGCTTAGCATGCGAGAGGTAGCGGGATCGATGCCCGCATTCTCCAAGGAGCCCATGTTCTTAGCTCTTAACCCACCCCCTGCTGTCCACGTGGACTCGTGATCTTCTCTGTCCGTCCCCCCCGCCAATCACGACGATCAGCCCAATCACGACGATAACCATTTCCCCCATTATACATTAGATTAAACCCTTGTGCATCCACCCTGTGGATATCAAACGTCTACATCAAAGGACAACACCACTGCAGACGATCACAGCACACCATGCACAGACAGAGTAGCCAATTGTATCTAAAAATCAACTGTATATATAACTTGCTGTGCCCACCGCATGGCAGCAGCAGCAGAGAGAGAGAGAGAGAGAGGAGAGAGAGAGAGAGAGAGAGAGAGAGAGAGAGAGAGAGGAGAGAGAGAGAGAGAGAGAGAGAGAGAGAGAGAGAGAGAGAGAGCAGAGGCTGCACACACACACACACACACACACACACACACACACACCAGTAGTCCGGGACCACCAGTGGTCCCTGAGAGCATGAGGTCCATTTGGTTTCATTTTTCTGATCTCAAGAGTTACAGACCCATAAGGGTCCGTTTGGTTACAAAGGATCCATCATTTAGCTGGATCTAACTAGCTCAAACAATCAGTGCCGCCATTACAAAAAAAAAAAAAAAAAAAACAGCAACCAAGGCTTTTTTTAAACCTTACCTTGTCTCCAAATAACAGGTCAACCACCAAAGATCAGGGAAAAGATCGCTATTAGATCCAAAAGTCAATAAATCCAAGCTCCTTCAGTGTACAGATCCATAAGGCTCCCTCTACTACACTCTCTCGTCTCTCTGTTTGTTGTGTGGTTGCTATGGAAACCCGTAGCTGACACATGTGGCTCTCCTGCCACGTGGCAGGGAGAGCCACGTGGGTGAGGATGAGAACCCTGTAGACTCAACTACATGCAACACATGCTCTCTCTCTCTCTCTCTCTCTCTCTCTCTCTCTCTCCCTCTCTCTCTTCCTACAGTGTTGCCAGGTTGTCGGAGAGAAATAAGTAACCAGGTCTCAAAATAATACTACTTTACACATGAAATAGTTCAAATCCATCAGGCATTGAACATGGGTTCTTCAAGCTCGTTGTGATGTGTTGTGGAAGTAAATGAAAAAAAAGTTGTTTGAGGTTGGCATGATTTTATTTATAATATTATTTTGATGTATTTATATGGTTATGGGTATTGTATAGTACATTTTGGTATGGTGCCGTTCAAGTTTAGTACAGTACATCACAGTGTGTGATGTGGATGTGAGTGTGGTATATTTCCCTAACTGTGCTATATCATAAACTGATTTCTGCAAGAAAATGCAGCCACAGAACATCATCTGTGGGGACTACATGAACATGCCATATCTCTAATGAAAGGTTATGATGTCCTCTTGAATACAAAAGAGAAAGCGAGTTTCTAGCATGTACCATTTTGGAGTTATCAGTGATCAAAAACAGATTGATGTCACATAATTCAGTCACTATTGAGTAACAATGCTGCTTTCCAAGGCTGATATTTACATAATGGTAGATGCTATTTTATTATTTATTTTTTTAGATTCAAGCAGGCATCATGAGGTTTAATTTGATATATGGCATGGATGTGTAGCAGTAATATTACCTAATGTTAAATGCTAAATAAAACTTTGAATTGAGTTATTGAAAATGGCCTCTGGCCTGCTGCATCATCTGCCATTATAACGCACTGTATTCAATTGCTAATATCTACAAAACAGAACATGTTATCAACTCACATTTTTTTTTCCATGAAAGCAAAGAGATGGAGGATTTTTTAAGGTATTCCGTGTCTCGAACGGCCCACCATAGATTTTTCCATAATTGTCTAAAAGTCAGGTATTTCTGGCAGTGACACTTACTGTCCCCCTTTCTTGCAGCAGCGGGTGGGTTAATAGGCCATGGATAAATGATGGTGGCTACTGATTATTCAAGAATAGATGGGATCCTACTAGTGCAGCTGTTTTCATTTTTATTTTTTTCATGTGTTGTATTACTACCTTACAGCGTTATAGTGGTGGGATTACATTAGGCAGCAACAAGGGGATTTGAACCGGGACCTTACATGTATGTCAGGATGGCCGAGTGGTCTAAGGCGCCAGACTCAAGGTGACAAACCTTCCAGGTTAAGGGACTTCTGGTCTCCGAATGGAGGCGTGGGTTCAAATCCCACTTCTGACAGTAATTTTACATCGGAAAAAAGTCCCTGGGACTATTTTGTTTTGGCCTAAATAGAGACTTTTTGCCTATCCTTGTGTGGAAAAAGCTAGAAAATATTTAGGAAGGACAGAGAGGAAGACCTGTCAGTGTACTCATTTGCAGCAAGAGCTCCCAAACTGCATGCTTCAATGACAACTTGTGTCGGCGTGAACACAGCACAACAGCAGCAGCTCTTTGTCATTGCAGCCATTGTCCGTTTTCTGCCCTGTGCAAAACTGCTGCCCCGTGTGAGGCTCGAACTCACGACCTTCAGATTATGAGACTGACGCGCTGCCTACTGCGCCAACGAGGCTACACACCGCAGAATTATGTAACAACAAATGGCTACGGTCTTTGACTAGATGGTGGTTATACTTTTCATGACATCAGGCCAAGATCTTCGGGGGAAATGGCCAGGCTAGCTCTGGCCTCAACACTTCTGCAGGACAAGGGGAATTAGCTCAAATGGTAGAGCGCTCGCTTAGCATGCGAGAGGTAGCGGGATCGATGCCCGCATTCTCCAAGGAGCCCACATTCTTAGCTTTTAGCCACCCACAAATGGCTTATATTACTACGTTCCTAAACTACGTGCTTGTTACACTTTTCATGACATCAGGCCAAAAGCTACTGTGAAATGGCCAGGATAGCTATGAGCTCAACCTTCCCGTAGCACAAGGGGAATTAGCTCAAATGGTAGAGCGCTCGCTTAGCATGCGAGAGGTAGCGGGATCGATGCCCGCATTCTCCAAGGAGCCCACGTTCTTAGCTCTTAATAGGCCATGGATAAATGATGGTGGCTACTGATAATTCAAGAATAGATGGGATCCTACTAGTGCAGCTGTTTTCATTTTTATTTTTTTCATGTGTTGTATTACTACCTTACAGCGTTATAGTGGTGGGATTACATTAGGCAGCAACAAGGGGATTTGAACCGGGACCTTACATGTATGTCAGGATGGCCGAGTGGTCTAAGGCGCCAGACTCAAGGTGACAAACCTTCCAGGTTAAGGGACTTCTGGTCTCCGAATGGAGGCGTGGGTTCAAATCCCACTTCTGACAGTAATTTTACATGGGAAAAAAGTCCCTGGGACTATTTTGTTTTGGCCTAAATAGAGACCTTTTGCCTATCCTTGTGTGGAAAAAGCTAGAAAACATTTAGGAAGGACAGAGAGGAAGACCTGTCAGTTTACTCATTTGCAGCAAGAGCTCCCAAACTGCATGCTTCAATGACAACTTGTATCCGCGTGAACACAGCACAACAGCTCTTTGTCATTGCAGCCATTGTCCGTTTTCTGCCCGTGCAAAACTGCTGCCCCGTGTGAGGCTCGAACTCACGACCTTCAGATTATGAGACTGACGCGCTGCCTACTGCGCCAACGAGGCTACACACCGCAGAATTATGTAACAACAAATGGCTACGGTCTTTGACTAGATGGTGGTTATACTTTTCATGACATCAGGCCAAGATCTTCGGGGGAAATGGCCAGGCTAGCTCTGGCCTCAACACTTCTGCAGGACAAGGGGAATTAGCTCAAATGGTAGAGCGCTCGCTTAGCATGCGAGAGGTAGCGGGATCGATGCCCGCATTCTCCAAGGAGCCCACATTCTTAGCTTTTAGCCCCCCACAAATGGCTTAAATTACTACGTTCCTAAACTACGTGCTTGTTACACTTTTCATGACATCAGGCCAAAAGCTACTGTGAAATGGCCAGGATAGCTATGAGCTCAACCTTCCCGTAGCACAAGGGGAATTAGCTCAAATGGTAGAGCGCTCGCTTAGCATGCGAGAGGTAGCGGGATCGATGCCCGCATTCTCCAAGAAGCCCACGTTCTTAGCTCTTAATAGGCCATGGATAAATGATGGTGGCTACTGATTATTCAAGAATAGATGGGATCCTACTAGTGCAGCTGTTTTCATTTTTATTTTTTTCATGTGTTGTATTACTACCTTACAGCGTTATAGTGGTGGGATTACATTAGGCAGCAACAAGGGGATTTGAACCGGGACCTTACATGTATGTCAGGATGGCCGAGTGGTCTAAGGCGCCAGACTCAAGGTGACAAACCTTCCAGGTTAAGGGACTTCTGGTCTCCGAATGGAGGCGTGGGTTCAAATCCCACTTCTGACAGTAATTTTACATCGGAAAAAAAGTCCCTGGGACTATTTTGTTTTGGCCTAAATAGAGACCTTTTGCCTATCCTTGTGTGGAAAAAGCTAGAAAACATTTAGGAAGGACAGAGAGGAAGACCTGTCAGTGTACTCATTTGCAGCAAGAGCTCCCAAACTGCATGCTTCAATGACAACTTGTGTCCGCGTGAACACAGCACAACAGCAGCAGCTCTTTGTCATTGCAGCCATTGTCCGTTTTCTGCCCCGTGCAAAACTGCTGCCCCGTGTGAGGCTCGAACTCACGACCTTCAGATTATGAGACTGACGCGCTGCCTACTGCGCCAACGAGGCTACACACCACAGAATTATGTAACAACAAATGGCTACGGTCTTTGACTAGATGGTGGTTATACTTTTCATGACATCAGGCCAAGATCTTCGGGGGAAATGGCCAGGCTAGCTCTGGCCTCAACACTTCTGCAGGACAAGGGGAATTAGCTCAAATGGTAGAGCGCTCGCTTAGCATGCGAGAGGTAGCGGGATCGATGCCCGCATTCTCCAAGGAGCCCATGTTCTTAGCTCTTAATAGGCCATGGATAAATGATGGTGGCTACTGATTATTCAAGAATAGATGGGATCCTACTAGTGCAGCTGTTTTCATTTTTATTTTTTTCATGTGTTGTATTACTACCTTACAGCGTTATAGTGGTGGGATTACATTAGGCAGCAACAAGGGGATTTGAACCGGGACCTTACATGTATGTCAGGATGGCCGAGTGGTCTAAGGCGCCAGACTCAAGGTGACAAACCTTCCAGGTTAAGGGACTTCTGGTCTCCGAATGGAGGCGTGGGTTCAAATCCCACTTCTGACAGTCATTTTACATCGGAAAAAAGTCCCTGGGACTACTTTGTTTTGGCCTAAATAGAGACTTTTTGCCTGTACCTTGTGTGGAAAAAGCTAGAAAATATTTAGGAAGGACAGAGAGGAAGACCTGTCAGTGTACTCATTTGCAGCAAGAGCTCCCAAACTGCATGCTTCAATGACAACTTGTGTCGGCGTGAACACAGCACAACAGCAGCAGCTCTTTGTCATTGCAGCCATTGTCCGTTTTCTGCCCTGTGCAAAACTGCTGCCCCGTGTGAGGCTCGAACTCACGACCTTCAGATTATGAGACTGACGCGCTGCCTACTGCGCCAACGAGGCTACACACCGCAGAATTATGTAACAACAAATGGCTACGGTCTTTGACTAGATGGTGGTTATACTTTTCATGACATCAGGCCAAGATCTTCGGGGGAAATGGCCAGGCTAGCTCTGGCCTCAACACTTCTGCAGGACAAGGGGAATTAGCTCAAATGGTAGAGCGCTCGCTTAGCATGCGAGAGGTAGCGGGATCGATGCCCGCATTCTCCAAGGAGCCCACATTCTTAGCTTTTAGCCCCCCACAAATTGCTTAAATTACTACGTTCCTAAACTACGTGCTTGTTACACTTTTCATGACATCAGGCCAAAAGCTACTGTGAAATGGCCAGGATAGCTATGAGCTCAACCTTCCCGTAGCACAAGGGGAATTAGCTCAAATGGTAGAGCGCTCGCTTAGCATGCGAGAGGTAGCGGGATCGATGCCCGCATTCTCCAAGGAGCCCACGTTCTTAGCTCTTAATAGGCCATGGATAAATGATGGTGGCTACTGATTATTCAAGAATAGATGGGATCCTACTAGTGCAGCTGTTTTCATTTTTATTTTTTTCATGTGTTGTATTACTACCTTACAGCGTTATAGTGGTGGGATTACATTAGGCAGCAACAAGGGGATTTGAACCGGGACCTTACATGTATGTCAGGATGGCCGAGTGGTCTAAGGCGCCAGACTCAAGGTGACAAACCTTCCAGGTTAAGGGACTTCTGGTCTCCGAATGGAGGCGTGGGTTCAAATCCCACTTCTGACAGTCATTTTACATCGGAAAAAAGTCCCTGGGACTACTTTGTTTTGGCCTAAATAGAGACTTTTTGCCTGTACCTTGTGTGGAAAAAGCTAGAAAATATTTAGGAAGGACAGAGAGGAAGACCTGTCAGTGTACTCATTTGCAGCAAGAGCTCCCAAACTGCATGCTTCAATGACAACTTGTGTCGGCGTGAACACAGCACAACAGCAGCAGCTCTTTGTCATTGCAGCCATTGTCCGTTTTCTGCCCTGTGCAAAACTGCTGCCCCGTGTGAGGCTCGAACTCACGACCTTCAGATTATGAGACTGACGCGCTGCCTACTGCGCCAACGAGGCTACACACCGCAGAATTATGTAACAACAAATGGCTACGGTCTTTGACTAGATGGTGGTTATACTTTTCATGACATCAGGCCAAGATCTTCGGGGGAAATGGCCAGGCTAGCTCTGGCCTCAACACTTCTGCAGGACAAGGGGAATTAGCTCAAATGGTAGAGCGCTCGCTTAGCATGCGAGAGGTAGCGGGATCGATGCCCGCATTCTCCAAGGAGCCCATATTCTTAGCTTTTAGCCACCCACAAATGGCTTATATTACTACGTTCCTAAACTACGTGCTTGTTACACTTTTCATGACATCAGGCCAAAAGCTACTGTGAAATGGCCAGGATAGCTATGAGCTCAACCTTCCCGTAGCACAAGGGGAATTAGCTCAAATGGTAGAGCGCTCGCTTAGCATGCGAGAGGTAGCGGGATCGATGCCCGCATTCTCCAAGGAGCCCACGTTCTTAGCTCTTAATAGGCCATGGATAAATGATGGTAGCTACTGATTATTCAAGAATAGATGGGATCCTACTAGTGCAGCTGTTTTCATTTTTATTTTTTTCATGTGTTGTATTACTACCTTACAGCGTTATAGTGGTGGGATTACATTAGGCAGCAACAAGGGGATTTGAACCGGGACCTTACATGTATGTCAGGATGGCCGAGTGGTCTAAGGCGCCAGACTCAAGGTGACAAACCTTCCAGGTTAAGGGACTTCTGGTCTCCGAATGGAGGCGTGGGTTCAAATCCCACTTCTGACAGTAATTTTACATGGAAAAAAAGTCCCTGGGACTATTTTGTTTTGGCCTAAATAGAGACCTTTTGCCTATCCTTGTGTGGAAAAAGCTAGAAAACATTTAGGAAGGACAGAGAGGAAGACCTGTCAGTGTACTCATTTGCAGCAAGAGCTCCCAAACTGCATGCTTCAATGACAACTTGTGTCCGCGTGAACACAGCACAACAGCTCTTTGTCATTGCAGCCATTGTCCGTTTTCTGCCCGTGCAAAACTGCTGCCCCGTGTGAGGCTCGAACTCACGACCTTCAGATTATGAGACTGACGCGCTGCCTACTGCGCCAACGAGGCTACACACCGCAGAATTATGTAACAACAAATGGCTACGGTCTTTGACTAGATGGTGGTTATACTTTTCATGACATCAGGCCAAGATCTTCGGGGGAAATGGCCAGGCTAGCTCTGGCCTCAACACTTCTGCAGGACAAGGGGAATTAGCTCAAATGGTAGAGCGCTCGCTTAGCATGCGAGAGGTAGCGGGATCGATGCCCGCATTCTCCAAGGAGCCCACATTCTTAGCTTTTAGCCCCCCACAAATGGCTTAAATTACTACGTTCCTAAACTACGTGCTTGTTACACTTTTCATGACATCAGGCCAAAAGCTACTGTGAAATGGCCAGGATAGCTATGAGCTCAACCTTCCCGTAGCACAAGGGGAATTAGCTCAAATGGTAGAGCGCTCGCTTAGCATGCGAGAGGTAGCGGGATCGATGCCCGCATTCTCCAAGGAGCCCACGTTCTTAGCTCTTAATAGGCCATGGATAAATGATGGTGGCTACTGATTATTCAAGAATAGATGGGATCCTACTAGTGCAGCTGTTTTCATTTTTATTTTTTTCATGTGTTGTATTACTACCTTACAGCGTTATAGTGGTGGGATTACATTAGGCAGCAACAAGGGGATTTGAACCGGGACCTTACATGTATGTCAGGATGGCCGA
The DNA here is from genome assembly GCA_039105355.1 of Benthosema pterotum. Taxonomy (NCBI): domain Eukaryota; kingdom Metazoa; phylum Chordata; class Actinopteri; order Myctophiformes; family Myctophidae; genus Benthosema; species Benthosema pterotum. The sequence goes on from CM076977.1 coordinate 7,677,306, forward strand.
GTGGTCTAAGGCGCCAGACTCAAGGTGACAAACCTTCCAGGTTAAGGGACTTCTGGTCTCCGAATGGAGGCGTGGGTTCAAATCCCACTTCTGACAGTAATTTTACATCGGAAAAAAAGTCCCTGGGACTATTTTGTTTTGGCCTAAATAGAGACCTTTTGCCTATCCTTGTGTGGAAAAAGCTAGAAAATATTTAGGAAGGACAGAGAGGAAGACCTGTCAGTGTACTCATTTGCAGCAAGAGCTCCCAAACTGCATGCTTCAATGACAACTTGTGTCCGCGTGAACACAGCACAACAGCAGCAGCTCTTTGTCATTGCAGCCATTGTCCGTTTTCTGCCCGTGCAAAACTGCTGCCCCGTGTGAGGCTCGAACTCACGACCTTCAGATTATGAGACTGACGCGCTGCCTACTGCGCCAACGAGGCTACACACGCAGAATTATGTAACAACAAATGGCTACGGTCTTTGACTAGATGGTGGTTATACTTTTCATGACATCAGGCCAAGATCTTCGGGGGAAATGGCCAGGCTAGCTCTGGCCTCAACACTTCTGCAGGACAAGGGGAATTAGCTCAAATGGTAGAGCGCTCGCTTAGCATGCGAGAGGTAGCGGGATCGATGCCCGCATTCTCCAAGGAGCCCACATTCTTAGCTTTTAGCCCCCACAAATTGCTTAAATTACTACGTTCCTAAACTACGTGCTTGTTACACTTTTCATGACATCAGGCCAAAAGCTACTGTGAAATGGCCAGGATAGCTATGAGCTCAACCTTCCCGTAGCACAAGGGGAATTAGCTCAAATGGTAGAGCGCTCGCTTAGCATGCGAGAGGTAGCGGGATCGATGCCCGCATTCTCCAAGGAGCCCATGTTCTTAGCTCTTAATAGGCCATGGATAAATGATGGTGGCTACTGATTATTCAAGAATAGATGGGATCCTACTAGTGCAGCTGTTTTCATTTTTATTTTTTTCATGTGTTGTATTACTACCTTACAGCGTTATAGTGGTGGGATTACATTAGGCAGCAACAAGGGGATTTGAACCGGGACCTTACATGTATGTCAGGATGGCCGAGTGGTCTAAGGCGCCAGACTCAAGGTGACAAACCTTCCAGGTTAAGGGACTTCTGGTCTCCGAATGGAGGCGTGGGTTCAAATCCCACTTCTGACAGTAATTTTACATCGGAAAAAAAGTCCCTGGGACTATTTTGTTTTGGCCTAAATAGAGACTTTTTGCCTATCCTTGTGTGGAAAAAGCTAGAAAATATTTAGGAAGGACAGAGAGGAAGACCTGTCAGTGTACTCATTTGCAGCAAGAGCTCCCAAACTGCATGCTTCAATGACAACTTGTGTCCGCGTGAACACAGCACAACAGCAGCAGCTCTTTGTCATTGCAGCCATTGTCCGTTTTCTGCCCTGTGCAAAACTGCTGCCCCGTGTGAGGCTCGAACTCACGACCTTCAGATTATGAGACTGACGCGCTGCCTACTGCGCCAACGAGGCTACACACCGCAGAATTATGTAACAACAAATGGCTACGGTCTTTGACTAGATGGTGGTTATACTTTTCATGACATCAGGCCAAGATCTTCGGGGGAAATGGCCAGGCTAGCTCTGGCCTCAACACTTCTGCAGGACAAGGGGAATTAGCTCAAATGGTAGAGCGCTCGCTTAGCATGCGAGAGGTAGCGGGATCGATGCCCGCATTCTCCAAGGAGCCCACATTCTTAGCTTTTAGCCACCCACAAATGGCTTATATTACTACGTTCCTAAACTACGTGCTTGTTACACTTTTCATGACATCAGGCCAAAAGCTACTGTGAAATGGCCAGGATAGCTATGAGCTCAACCTTCCCGTAGCACAAGGGGAATTAGCTCAAATGGTAGAGCGCTCGCTTAGCATGCGAGAGGTAGCGGGATCGATGCCCGCATTCTCCAAGGAGCCCACGTTCTTAGCTCTTAATAGGCCATGGATAAATGATGGTGGCTACTGATTATTCAAGAATAGATGGGATCCTACTAGTGCAGCTGTTTTCATTTTTATTTTTTTCATGTGTTGTATTACTACCTTACAGCGTTATAGTGGTGGGATTACATTAGGCAGCAACAAGGGGATTTGAACCGGGACCTTACATGTATGTCAGGATGGGCCGAGTGGTCTAAGGCGCCAGACTCAAGGTGACAAACCTTCCAGGTTAAGGGACTTCTGGTCTCCGAATGGAGGCGTGGGTTCAAATCCCACTTCTGACAGTAATTTTACATGGGAAAAAAGTCCCTGGGACTATTTTGTTTTGGCCTAAATAGAGACCTTTTGCCTATCCTTGTGTGGAAAAAGCTAGAAAACATTTAGGAAGGACAGAGAGGAAGACCTGTCAGTGTACTCATTTGCAGCAAGAGCTCCCAAACTGCATGCTTCAATGACAACTTGTGTCCGCGTGAACACAGCACAACAGCAGCAGCTCTTTGTCATTGCAGCCATTGTCCGTTTTCTGCCCCGTGCAAAACTGCTGCCCCGTGTGAGGCTCGAACTCACGACCTTCAGATTATGAGACTGACGCGCTGCCTACTGCGCCAACGAGGCTACACACCGCAGAATTATGTAACAACAAATGGCTACGGTCTTTGACTAGATGGTGGTTATACTTTTCATGACATCAGGCCAAGATCTTCGGGGGAAATGGCCAGGCTAGCTCTGGCCTCAACACTTCTGCAGGACAAGGGGAATTAGCTCAAATGGTAGAGCGCTCGCTTAGCATGCGAGAGGTAGCGGGATCGATGCCCGCATTCTCCAAGGAGCCCACATTCTTAGCTTTTAGCCCCCCACAAATTTCTTAAATTACTACGTTCCTAAACTACGTGCTTGTTACACTTTTCATGACATCAGGCCAAAAGCTACTGTGAAATGGCCAGGATAGCTATGAGCTCAACCTTCCCGTAGCACAAGGGGAATTAGCTCAAATGGTAGAGCGCTCGCTTAGCATGCGAGAGGTAGCGGGATCGATGCCCGCATTCTCCAAGGAGCCCACGTTCTTAGCTCTTAATAGGCCATGGATAAATGATGGTGGCTACTGATTATTCAAGAATAGATGGGGTCCTACTAGTGCAGCTGTTTTCATTTTTATTTTTTTCATGTGTTGTATTACTACCTTACAGCGTTATAGTGGTGGGATTACATTAGGCAGCAACAAGGGGATTTGAACCGGGACCTTACATGTATGTCAGGATGGCCGAGTGGTCTAAGGCGCCAGACTCAAGGTGACAAACCTTCCAGGTTAAGGGACTTCTGGTCTCCGAATGGAGGCGTGGGTTCAAATCCCACTTCTGACAGTAATTTTTCATCGGAAAAAAAGTCCCTGGGACTATTTTGTTTTGGCCTAAATAGAGACTTTTTGCCTATCCTTGTGTGGAAAAAGCTAGAAAATATTTAGGAAGGACAGAGAGGAAGACCTGTCAGTGTAGTCATTTGCAGCAAGAGCTCCCAAACTGCATGCTTCAATGACAACTTGTGTCCGCGTGAACACAGCACAACAGCAGCAGCTCTTTGTCATTGCAGCCATTGTCCGTTTTCTGCCCCGTGCAAAACTGCTGCCCCGTGTGAGGCTCGAACTCACGACCTTCAGATTATGAGACTGACGCGCTGCCTACTGCGCCAACGAGGCTACACACCGCAGAATTATGTAACAACAAATGGCTACGGTCTTTGACTAGATGGTGGTTATACTTTTCATGACATCAGGCCAAGATCTTCGGGGGAAATGGCCAGGCTAGCTCTGGCCTCAACACTTCTGCAGGACAAGGGGAATTAGCTCAAATGGTAGAGCGCTCGCTTAGCATGCGAGAGGTAGCGGGATCGATGCCCGCATTCTCCAAGGAGCCCACATTCTTAGCTTTTAGCCCCCCACAAATTGCTTAAATTACTACGTTCCTAAACTACGTGCTTGTTACACTTTTCATGACATCAGGCCAAAAGCTACTGTGAAATGGCCAGGATAGCTATGAGCTCAACCTTCCCGTAGCACAAGGGGAATTAGCTCAAATGGTAGAGCGCTCGCTTAGCATGCGAGAGGTAGCGGGATCGATGCCCGCATTCTCCAAGGAGCCCACGTTCTTAGCTCTTAATAGGCCATGGATAAATGATGGTGGCTACTGATTATTCAAGAATAGATGGGGTCCTACTAGTGCAGCTGTTTTCATTTTTATTTTTTTCATGTGTTGTATTACTACCTTACAGCGTTATAGTGGTGGGATTACATTAGGCAGCAACAAGGGGATTTGAACCGGGACCTTACATGTATGTCAGGATGGCCGAGTGGTCTAAGGCGCCAGACTCAAGGTGACAAACCTTCCAGGTTAAGGGACTTCTGGTCTCCGAATGGAGGCGTGGGTTCAAATCCCACTTCTGACAGTAATTTTACATCGGAAAAAAAGTCCCTGGGACTATTTTGTTTTGGCCTAAATAGAGACTTTTTGCCTATCCTTGTGTGGAAAAAGCTAGAAAATATTTAGGAAGGACAGAGAGGAAGACCTGTCAGTGTACTCATTTGCAGCAAGAGCTCCCAAACTGCATGCTTCAATGACAACTTGTGTCCGCGTGAACACAGCACAACAGCAGCAGCTCTTTGTCATTGCAGCCATTGTCCGTTTTCTGCCCCGTGCAAAACTGCTGCCCCGTGTGAGGCTCGAACTCACGACCTTCAGATTATGAGACTGACGCGCTGCCTACTGCGCCAACGAGGCTACACACCGCAGAATTATGTAACAACAAATGGCTACGGTCTTTGACTAGATGGTGGTTATACTTTTCATGACATCAGGCCAAGATCTTCGGGGGAAATGGCCAGGCTAGCTCTGGCCTCAACACTTCTGCAGGACAAGGGGAATTAGCTCAAATGGTAGAGCGCTCGCTTAGCATGCGAGAGGTAGCGGGATCGATGCCCGCATTCTCCAAGGAGCCCACATTCTTAGCTTTTAGCCCCCCACAAATTGCTTAAATTACTACGTTCCTAAACTACGTGCTTGTTACACTTTTCATGACATCAGGCCAAAAGCTACTGTGAAATGGCCAGGATAGCTATGAGCTCAACCTTCCCGTAGCACAAGGGGAATTAGCTCAAATGGTAGAGCGCTCGCTTAGCATGCGAGAGGTAGCGGGATCGATGCCCGCATTCTCCAAGGAGCCCACGTTCTTAGCTCTTAATAGGCCATGGATAAATGATGGTGGCTACTGATTATTCAAGAATAGATGGGATCCTACTAGTGCAGCTGTTTTCATTTTTATTTTTTTCATGTGTTGTATTACTACCTTACAGCGTTATAGTGGTGGGATTACATTAGGCAGCAACAAGGGGATTTGAACCGGGACCTTACATGTATGTCAGGATGGCCGAGTGGTCTAAGGCGCCAGACTCAAGGTGACAAACCTTCCAGGTTAAGGGACTTCTGGTCTCCGAATGGAGGCGTGGGTTCAAATCCCACTTCTGACAGTAATTTTACATCGGAAAAAAGTCCCTGGGACTATTTTGTTTTGGCCTAAATAGAGACTTTTTGCCTATCCTTGTGTGGAAAAAGCTAGAAAATATTTAGGAAGGACAGAGAGGAAGACCTGTCAGTGTACTCATTTGCAGCAAGAGCTCCCAAACTGCATGCTTCAATGACAACTTGTGTCCGCGTGAACACAGCACAACAGCAGCAGCTCTTTGTCATTGCAGCCATTGTCCGTTTTCTGCCCTGTGCAAAACTGCTGCCCCGTGTGAGGCTCGAACTCACGACCTTCAGATTATGAGACTGACGCGCTGCCTACTGCGCCAACGAGGCTACACACCGCAGAATTATGTAACAACAAATGGCTACGGTCTTTGACTAGATGGTGGTTATACTTTTCATGACATCAGGCCAAGATCTTCGGGGGAAATGGCCAGGCTAGCTCTGGCCTCAACACTTCTGCAGGACAAGGGGAATTAGCTCAAATGGTAGAGCGCTCGCTTAGCATGCGAGAGGTAGCGGGATCGATGCCCGCATTCTCCAAGGAGCCCACATTCTTAGCTTTTAGCCACCCACAAATGGCTTATATTACTACGTTCCTAAACTACGTGCTTGTTACACTTTTCATGACATCAGGCCAAAAGCTACTGTGAAATGGCCAGGATAGCTATGAGCTCAACCTTCCCGTAGCACAAGGGGAATTAGCTCAAATGGTAGAGCGCTCGCTTAGCATGCGAGAGGTAGCGGGATCGATGCCCGCATTCTCCAAGGAGCCCACGTTCTTAGCTCTTAATAGGCCATGGATAAATGATGGTGGCTACTGATTATTCAAGAATAGATGGGATCCTACTAGTGCAGCTGTTTTCATTTTTATTTTTTTCATGTGTTGTATTACTACCTTACAGCGTTATAGTGGTGGGATTACATTAGGCAGCAACAAGGGGATTTGAACCGGGACCTTACATGTATGTCAGGATGGCCGAGTGGTCTAAGGCGCCAGACTCAAGGTGACAAACCTTCCAGGTTAAGGGACTTCTGGTCTCCGAATGGAGGCGTGGGTTCAAATCCCACTTCTGACAGTAATTTTACATGGGAAAAAAGTCCCTGGGACTATTTTGTTTTGGCCTAAATAGAGACCTTTTGCCTATCCTTGTGTGGAAAAAGCTAGAAAACATTTAGGAAGGACAGAGAGGAAGACCTGTCAGTGTACTCATTTGCAGCAAGAGCTCCCAAACTGCATGCTTCAATGACAACTTGTATCCGTGTGAACACAGCACAACAGCAGCAGCTCTTTGTCATTGCAGCCATTGTCCGTTTTCTGCCCCGTGCAAAACTGCTGCCCCGTGTGAGGCTCGAACTCACGACCTTCAGATTATGAGACTGACGCGCTGCCTACTGCGCCAACGAGGCTACACACCGCAGAATTATGTAACAACAAATGGCTACGGTCTTTGACTAGATGGTGGTTATACTTTTCATGACATCAGGCCAAGATCTTCGGGGGAAATGGCCAGGCTAGCTCTGGCCTCAACACTTCTGCAGGACAAGGGGAATTAGCTCAAATGGTAGAGCGCTCGCTTAGCATGCGAGAGGTAGCGGGATCGATGCCCGCATTCTCCAAGGAGCCCACATTCTTAGCTTTTAGCCCCCCACAAATTTCTTAAATTACTACGTTCCTAAACTACGTGCTTGTTACACTTTTCATGACATCAGGCCAAAAGCTACTGTGAAATGGCCAGGATAGCTATGAGCTCAACCTTCCCGTAGCACAAGGGGAATTAGCTCAAATGGTAGAGCGCTCGCTTAGCATGCGAGAGGTAGCGGGATCGATGCCCGCATTCTCCAAGGAGCCCACGTTCTTAGCTCTTAATAGGCCATGGATAAATGATGGTGGCTACTGATTATTCAAGAATAGATGGGGTCCTACTAGTGCAGCTGTTTTCATTTTTATTTTTTTCATGTGTTGTATTACTACCTTACAGCGTTATAGTGGTGGGATTACATTAGGCAGCAACAAGGGGATTTGAACCGGGACCTTACATGTATGTCAGGATGGCCGAGTGGTCTAAGGCGCCAGACTCAAGGTGACAAACCTTCCAGGTTAAGGGACTTCTGGTCTCCGAATGGAGGCGTGGGTTCAAATCCCACTTCTGACAGTAATTTTTCATCGGAAAAAAGTCCCTGGGACTATTTTGTTTTGGCCTAAATAGAGACTTTTTGCCTATCCTTGTGTGGAAAAAGCTAGAAAATATTTAGGAAGGACAGAGAGGAAGACCTGTCAGTGTACTCATTTGCAGCAAGAGCTCCCAAACTGCATGCTTCAATGACAACTTGTGTCCGCGTGAACACAGCACAACAGCAGCAGCTCTTTGTCATTGCAGCCATTGTCCGTTTTCTGCCCCGTGCAAAACTGCTGCCCCGTGTGAGGCTCGAACTCACGACCTTCAGATTATGAGACTGACGCGCTGCCTACTGCGCCAACGAGGCTACACACCGCAGAATTATGTAACAACAAATGGCTACGGTCTTTGACTAGATGGTGGTTATACTTTTCATGACATCAGGCCAAGATCTTCGGGGGAAATGGCCAGGCTAGCTCTGGCCTCAACACTTCTGCAGGACAAGGGGAATTAGCTCAAATGGTAGAGCGCTCGCTTAGCATGCGAGAGGTAGCGGGATCGATGCCCGCATTCTCCAAGGAGCCCACATTCTTAGCTTTTAGCCCCCCACAAATTGCTTAAATTACTACGTTCCTAAACTACGTGCTTGTTACACTTTTCATGACATCAGGCCAAAAGCTACTGTGAAATGGCCAGGATAGCTATGAGCTCAACCTTCCCGTAGCACAAGGGGAATTAGCTCAAATGGTAGAGCGCTCGCTTAGCATGCGAGAGGTAGCGGGATCGATGCCCGCATTCTCCAAGGAGCCCACGTTCTTAGCTCTTAATAGGCCATGGATAAATGATGGTGGCTACTGATTATTCAAGAATAGATGGGATCCTACTAGTGCAGCTGTTTTCATTTTTATTTTTTTCATGTGTTGTATTACTACCTTACAGCGTTATAGTGGTGGGATTACATTAGGCAGCAACAAGGGGATTTGAACCGGGACCTTACATGTATGTCAGGATGGCCGAGTGGTCTAAGGCGCCAGACTCAAGGTGACAAACCTTCCAGGTTAAGGGACTTCTGGTCTCCGAATGGAGGCGTGGGTTCAAATCCCACTTCTGACAGTAATTTTACATCGGAAAAAAGTCCCTGGGACTATTTTGTTTTGGCCTAAATAGAGACTTTTTGCCTATCCTTGTGTGGAAAAAGCTAGAAAACATTTAGGAAGGACAGAGAGGAAGACCTGTCAGTGTACTCATTTGCAGCAAGAGCTCCCAAAACTGCATGCTTCAATGACAACTTGTGTCCGCGTGAACACAGCACAACAGCAGCAGCTCTTTGTCATTGCAGCCATTGTCCGTTTTCTGCCCGTGCAAAACTGCTGCCCCGTGTGAGGCTCGAACTCACGACCTTCAGATTATGAGACTGACGCGCTGCCTACTGCGCCAACGAGGCTACACACCGCAGAATTATGTAACAACAAATGGCTACGGTCTTTGACTAGATGGTGGTTATACTTTTCATGACATCAGGCCAAGATCTTCGGGGGAAATGGCCAGGCTAGCTCTGGCCTCAACACTTCTGCAGGACAAGGGGAATTAGCTCAAATGGTAGAGCGCTCGCTTAGCATGCGAGAGGTAGCGGGATCGATGCCCGCATTCTCCAAGGAGCCCACGTTCTTAGCTCTTAATAGGCCATGGATAAATGATGGTGGCTACTGATTATTCAAGAATAGATGGGATCCTACTAGTGCAGCTGTTTTCATTTTTATTTTTTTCATGTGTTGTATTACTACCTTACAGCGTTATAGTGGTGGGATTACATTAGGCAGCAACAAGGGGATTTGAACCGGGACCTTACATGTATGTCAGGATGGCCGAGTGGTCTAAGGCGCCAGACTCAAGGTGACAAACCTTCCAGGTTAAGGGACTTCTGGTCTCCGAATGGAGGCGTGGGTTCAAATCCCACTTCTGACAGTAATTTTACATGGGAAAAAAGTCCCTGGGACTATTTTGTTTTGGCCTAAATAGAGACCTTTTGCCTATCCTTGTGTGGAAAAAGCTAGAAAACATTTAGGAAGGACAGAGAGGAAGACCTGTCAGTGTACTCATTTGCAGCAAGAGCTCCCAAACTGCATGCTTCAATGACAACTTGTATCCGCGTGAACACAGCACAACAGCTCTTTGTCATTGCAGCCATTGTCCGTTTTCTGCCCGTGCAAAACTGCTGCCCCGTGTGAGGCTCGAACTCACGACCTTCAGATTATGAGACTGACGCGCTGCCTACTGCGCCAACGAGGCTACACACCGCAGAATTATGTAACAACAAATGGCTACGGTCTTTGACTAGATGGTGGTTATACTTTTCATGACATCAGGCCAAGATCTTCGGGGGAAATGGCCAGGCTAGCTCTGGCCTCAACACTTCTGCAGGACAAGGGGAATTAGCTCAAATGGTAGAGCGCTCGCTTAGCATGCGAGAGGTAGCGGGATCGATGCCCGCATTCTCCAAGGAGCCCACATTCTTAGCTTTTAGCCCCCACAAATGGCTTAAATTACTACGTTCCTAAACTACGTGCTTGTTACACTTTTCATGACATCAGGCCAAAAGCTACTGTGAAATGGCCAGGATAGCTATGAGCTCAACCTTCCCGTAGCACAAGGGGAATTAGCTCAAATTGTAGAGCGCTCGCTTAGCATGCGAGAGGTAGCGGGATCGATGCCCGCATTCTCCAAGAAGCCCACGTTCTTAGCTCTTAATAGGCCATGGATAAATGATGGTGGCTACTGATTATTCAAGAATAGATGGGATCCTACTAGTGCAGCTGTTTTCATTTTTATTTTTTTCATGTGTTGTATTACTACCTTACAGCGTTATAGTGGTGGGATTACATTAGGCAGCAACAAGGGGATTTGAACCGGGACCTTACATGTATGTCAGGATGGCCGAGTGGTCTAAGGCGCCAGACTCAAGGTGACAAACCTTCCAGGTTAAGGGACTTCTGGTCTCCGAATGGAGGCGTGGGTTCAAATCCCACTTCTGACAGTAATTTTACATCGGAAAAAAAGTCCCTGGGACTATTTTGTTTTGGCCTAAATAGAGACCTTTTGCCTATCCTTGTGTGGAAAAAGCTAGAAAACATTTAGGAAGGACAGAGAGGAAGACCTGTCAGTGTACTCATTTGCAGCAAGAGCTCCCAAACTGCATGCTTCAATGACAACTTGTGTCCGCGTGAACACAGCACAACAGCAGCAGCTCTTTGTCATTGCAGCCATTGTCCGTTTTCTGCCCCGTGCAAAACTGCTGCCCCGTGTGAGGCTCGAACTCACGACCTTCAGATTATGAGACTGACGCGCTGCCTACTGCGCCAACGAGGCTACACACCGCAGAATTATGTAACAACAAATGGCTACGGTCTTTGACTAGATGGTGGTTATACTTTTCATGACATCAGGCCAAGATCTTCGGGGGAAATGGCCAGGCTAGCTCTGGCCTCAACACTTCTGCAGGACAAGGGGAATTAGCTCAAATGGTAGAGCGCTCGCTTAGCATGCGAGAGGTAGCGGGATCGATGCCCGCATTCTCCAAGGAGCCCACATTCTTAGCTTTTAGCCCCCCACAAATTGCTTAAATTACTACGTTCCTAAACTACGTGCTTGTTACACTTTTCATGACATCAGGCCAAAAGCTACTGTGAAATGGCCAGGATAGCTATGAGCTCAACCTTCCCGTAGCACAAGGGGAATTAGCTCAAATGGTAGAGCGCTCGCTTAGCATGCGAGAGGTAGCGGGATCGATGCCCGCATTCTCCAAGGAGCCCATGTTCTTAGCTCTTAATAGGCCATGGATAAATGATGGTGGCTACTGATTATTCAAGAATAGATGGGATCCTACTAGTGCAGCTGTTTTCATTTTTATTTTTTTCATGTGTTGTATTACTACCTTACAGCGTTATAGTGGTGGGATTACATTAGGCAGCAACAAGGGGATTTGAACCGGGACCTTACATGTATGTCAGGATGGCCGAGTGGTCTAAGGCGCCAGACTCAAGGTGACAAACCTTCCAGGTTAAGGGACTTCTGGTCTCCGAATGGAGGCGTGGGTTCAAATCCCACTTCTGACAGTAATTTTACATCGGAAAAAAGTCCCTGGGACTATTTTGTTTTGGCCTAAATAGAGACTTTTTGCCTATCCTTGTGTGGAAAAAGCTAGAAAATATTTAGGAAGGACAGAGAGGAAGACCTGTCAGTGTACTCATTTGCAGCAAGAGCTCCCAAACTGCATGCTTCAATGACAACTTGTGTCGGCGTGAACACAGCACAACAGCAGCAGCTCTTTGTCATTGCAGCCATTGTCCGTTTTCTGCCCTGTGCAAAACTGCCCCGTGTGAGGCTCGAACTCACGACCTTCAGATTATGAGACTGACGCGCTGCCTACTGCGCCAACGAGGCTACACACCGCAGAATTATGTAACAACAAATGGCTACGGTCTTTGACTAGATGGTGGTTATACTTTTCATGACATCAGGCCAAGATCTTCGGGGAAATGGCCAGGCTAGCTCTGGCCTCAACACTTCTGCAGGACAAGGGGAATTAGCTCAAATGGTAGAGCGCTCGCTTAGCATGCGAGAGGTAGCGGGATCGATGCCCGCATTCTCCAAGGAGCCCACATTCTTAGCTTTTAGCCCCCACAAATTGCTTAAATTACTACGTTCCTAAACTACGTGCTTGTTACACTTTTCATGACATCAGGCCAAAAGCTACTGTGAAATGGCCAGGATAGCTATGAGCTCAACCTTCCCGTAGCACAAGGGGAATTAGCTCAAATGGTAGAGCGCTCGCTTAGCATGCGAGAGGTAGCGGGATCGATGCCCGCATTCTCCAAGGAGCCCATGTTCTTAGCTCTTAATAGGCCATGGATAAATGATGGTGGCTACTGATTATTCAAGAATAGATGGGATCCTACTAGTGCAGCTGTTTTCATTTTTATTTTTTTCATGTGTTGTATTACTACCTTACAGCGTTATAGTGGTGGGATTACATTAGGCAGCAACAAGGGGATTTGAACCGGGACCTTACATGTATGTCAGGATGGCCGAGTGGTCTAAGGCGCCAGACTCAAGGTGACAAACCTTCCAGGTTAAGGGACTTCTGGTCTCCGAATGGAGGCGTGGGTTCAAATCCCACTTCTGACAGTCACTTTACATCGGAAAAAAGTCCCTGGGACTACTTTGTTTTGGCCTAAATAGAGACTTTTTGCCTGTACCTTGTGTGGAAAAAGCTAGAAAATGTTTAGGAAGAACAGAGAAGAAGACCTGTCAGTGTACTCATTTGCAGCAAGAGCTCCCAAATTGCATGCTTCAATGACAACTTGTGTCCGCGTGAACACAGCACAACAGCAGCAGCTCTTTGTCATTGCAGCCATTGTCCGTTTTCTGCCCTGTGCAAAACTGCTGCCCCGTGTGAGGCTCGAACTCACGACCTTCAGATTATGAGACTGACGCGCTGCCTACTGCGCCAACGAGGCTACACACCGCAGAATTATGTAACAACAAATGGCTACGGTCTTTGACTAGATGGTGGTTATACTTTTCATGACATCAGGCCAAGATCTTCGGGGGAAATGGCCAGGCTAGCTCTGGCCTCAACACTTCTGCAGGACAAGGGGAATTAGCTCAAATGGTAGAGCGCTCGCTTAGCATGCGAGAGGTAGCGGGATCGATGCCCGCATTCTCCAAGGAGCCCATATTCTTAGCTTTTAGCCACCCACAAATGGCTTATATTACTACGTTCCTAAACTACGTGCTTGTTACACTTTTCATGACATCAGGCCAAAAGCTACTGTGAAATGGCCAGGATAGCTATGAGCTCAACCTTCCCGTAGCACAAGGGGAATTAGCTCAAATGGTAGAGCGCTCGCTTAGCATGCGAGAGGTAGCGGGATCGATGCCCGCATTCTCCAAGGAGCCCACGTTCTTAGCTCTTAATAGGCCATGGATAAATGATGGTAGCTACTGATTATTCAAGAATAGATGGGATCCTACTAGTGCAGCTGTTTTCATTTTTATTTTTTTCATGTGTTGTATTACTACCTTACAGCGTTATAGTGGTGGGATTACATTAGGCAGCAACAAGGGGATTTGAACCGGGACCTTACATGTATGTCAGGATGGCCGAGTGGTCTAAGGCGCCAGACTCAAGGTGACAAACCTTCCAGGTTAAGGGACTTCTGGTCTCCGAATGGAGGCGTGGGTTCAAATCCCACTTCTGACAGTAATTTTACATGGAAAAAAGTCCCTGGGACTATTTTGTTTTGGCCTAAATAGAGACCTTTTGCCTATCCTTGTGTGGAAAAAGCTAGAAAACATTTAGGAAGGACAGAGAGGAAGACCTGTCAGTGTACTCATTTGCAGCAAGAGCTCCCAAACTGCATGCTTCAATGACAACTTGTGTCCGCGTGAACACAGCACAACAGCTCTTTGTCATTGCAGCCATTGTCCGTTTTCTGCCCCGTGCAAAACTGCTGCCCCGTGTGAGGCTCGAACTCACGACCTTCAGATTATGAGACTGACGCGCTGCCTACTGCGCCAACGAGGCTACACACCGCAGAATTATGTAACAACAAATGGCTACGGTCTTTGACTAGATGGTGGTTATACTTTTCATGACATCAGGCCAAGATCTTCGGGGGGAAATGGCCAGGCTAGCTCTGGCCTCAACACTTCTGCAGGACAAGGGGAATTAGCTCAAATGGTAGAGCGCTCGCTTAGCATGCGAGAGGTAGCGGGATCGATGCCCGCATTCTCCAAGGAGCCCACGTTCTTAGCTCTTAATAGGCCATGGATAAATGATGGTGGCTACTGATTATTCAAGAATAGATGGGATCCTACTAGTGCAGCTGTTTTCATTTTTATTTTTTTCATGTGTTGTATTACTACCTTACAGCGTTATAGTGGTGGGATTACATTAGGCAGCAACAAGGGGATTTGAACGGGACCTTACATGTATGTCAGGATGGCCGAGTGGTCTAAGGCGCCAGACTCAAGGTGACAAACCTTCCAGGTTAAGGGACTTCTGGTCTCCGAATGGAGGCGTGGGTTCAAATCCCACTTCTGACAGTTAATTTTACATCGGAAAAAAGTCCCTGGGACTATTTTGTTTTGGCCTAAATAGAGACCTTTTTGCCTATCCTTGTGTGGAAAAAGCTAGAAAAAATTTAGGAAGGACAGAGAGGAAGACCTGTCAGTGTACTCATTTGCAGCAAGAGCTCCCAAACTGCATGCTTCAATGACAACTTTTGTCCGCGTGAACACAGCACAACAGCAGCAGCTCTTTGTCATTGCAGCCATTGTCCGTTTTCTGCCCCGTGCAAAACTGCTGCCCCGTGTGAGGCTCGAACTCACGACCTTCAGATTATGAGACTGACGCGCTGCCTACTGCGCCAACGAGGCTACACACGACAGAATTATGTAACAACAAATGGCTACGGTCTTTGACTAGATGGTGGTTATACTTTCATGACATCAGGCAAGATCTTCGGGGAAATGGCCAGGCTAGCTTGGCCTCAAACACTTCTGCAGGACAAGGGGAATTAGCTCAAATGTAGGTTAGAGCGCTCGCTTAGCATGCGAGAGGTAGCGGGATCGATGCCCGCATTCTCCAAGGAGCCCACATTCTTAGCTTTTAGCCCCACAAATTGCTTAAATTACTACGTTCCTAAACTACGTGCTTGTTACACTTTTCATGACATCAGGCCAAAAGCTACTGTGAAATGGCCAGGATGGGATTGCTATGAGCTCAACCTTCCCGTAGCACAAGGGAATTAGCTCAAATGGTAGAGCGCTCGCTTAGCATGCGAGAGGGTAGCGGGGATCGATGCCGCATTCTCCAAGGAGCCATGTTCTTAGCTCTTAATAGGCCATGGATAAATGATGGTGGCTACTGATTATTCAAGAATAGATGGGATCCTACTAGTGCAGCTGTTTTCATTTTTATTTTTTCATGTGTTGTATTACTACCTTACAGCGTTATAGTGGTGGGATTACATTAGGCAGCAACAAGGGGATTTGAACCGGGACCTTACATGTATGTCAGGATGGCCGAGTGGTCTAAGGCGCCAGACTCAAGGTGACAAACCTTCAGGTTAAGGGACTTCTGGTCTCCGAATGGAGGCGTGGTTCAAATCCACTTTGACAGTCATTTTACATCGGAAAAAAGTCCCTGGGACTATTTTGTTTTTTTGGCCTAAATAGAACTTTTGCCTTATCCTTGTGTGGAAAAAAGCTAGAAATATTTAGGAAGGACAGAGAGAGGAAGACCTGTCAGTGTACTCATTTGCAGAAGAGCTCCAAACTGCATGCTTCAATGACAACTTGTGTCGGCGTGAACACAGCACCACAGCAGCAGCTCTTTGTCATTGCAGCCATTGTCCGTTTTCTGCCTGTGCAAAACTGCTGCCCGTGTGAGGCTCGAACTCACGACCTTCAGATTATGTGACTGACGCGCTGCCTACTGCGCCAACGAGGCTTCACACCGCAGGAATTATGTAACAACAAATGGCTACGGTCTTTGACTAGATGGTGGTTATACTTTTCATGACATCAGGCCAAGATCTTCGGGGGAAATGGCCAGGCTAGCTCTGGCCTCAACACTTCTGCAGGACAAGGGGGAATTAGCTCAAATGGTTAGAGCGCTCGCTTAGCATGCGAGAGGTAGCGGGATCGATGCCCGCATTCTCAAGGAGCCATATTTGTGCTTTTAGCCCCCACAAATGGCTTATATTACTACGTTCCTAAACTACGTGCTTGTTACACTTTTCATGACATCAGGCCAAAAGCTACTGTGAAATGGCCAGGATAGCTATGAGCTCAACCTTCCCGTAGCACAAGGGGAATGAGCTCAAATGGTTAGAGCGCTCGCTTAGCATGCGAGAGATAGCGGGATCGATGCCCGCATTCTCCAAGGAGCCACGTTCTTAGCTCTTAATAGGCCATGGATAAATGATGGTAGCTACTGATTATTCTAAGAATAGATGGGATCTACTAGTGCAGCTGTTTTCATTTTTATTTATTTCATGTGTTGTATTACTACCTTACAGCGTATAGTGGTGGGATTACATTAGGCAGCAACAAGGGGATTTGAACCGGGATACATGCAGGGGGGAAGGTTAGGGGGATGTGGGGGGGTGAGGGGGGCGGGAGAGGGGAATGGCCCCATCTGGACTTTGCCCATTGGCAGGCCACCCCCCCCCAACCCCCCCACCTCACTCGCAAAGTTCGAGCATGACAAAGCTACTGTGCCTTCAAAGGTTTATTTTCAAACGAACTAATATTACTATTACATATTCTTTAAAAATGTTTTACAAAATATTTAGTATCACTATTAATAAATATTGTGTAGGCCAGTGGCATACCTACAATAAAGCAAAACACCATCTAGCCAAATCATTTGAGATCAACTTGAAAAAGGAGTTAAATGTATTCCTTGAATTCATGGAAGCCAGTAAATAATTTGAGAAATTATAGAAAATAAGTAATTATTTAACTTCTGCAGATGTCGAGATAATTTCACATGAAACACTTGAGTGAGACATATTGACAGAAAAGTATATATAGAAGTAGTGCAGTAATGGCAGAAAGAAAAGTATAATGTATTCATTTTTGGTTAAGTAATGTATTTATATTACAAGTTACTGAATTTTGGTTGGTAATATATTAAGTTAGGTAGTGCACATGTCCTAACACTGGTCACACAGTGTTTGCCAACTGGTCCCTTGCGGGTCCATTTGGTTTCATTTTCACACTCAAGTCTCAAGAGATTAAAAATATTCTCATGTGAATTATCCCAAGTTACACACCTTCCAGGCAAGCTTCTGCGCATTCTAGTGCATTTTGGAAATGCCACTAGTGCATTTGGATTTTGGGCAGTTGGAAACATGGCCACCACACACAAGAAGGGGGCTGGCAGGGGGTGTGTCCCCACTGATCCCAGCAGTGGCGTAGCCAGAAACTCAATTCAGGGGGGGCAAGAGCTATTCAGAGTGGGCATGCTGCGTGGCGTGATTGGCCGCAAAATTTGCACGGCAAGAAATCTATTTATTGCTATTATTGCCATATACGGTTATATTTCAGTTTATATAACCTTTACTGTACAATGGTTGAATTAATGTCATGAAACATGAAATAATAATCCTGTCACAACACAGTGTTTTGTTTCATTAGCACAATCATTATCAAATAGATTTCAGGGTTCACTATTGAATCACAGCCATTTATAAATTTAGTTACAATGTGTCTGCTGATCATGACAGATTTTCTTTCAGGAGAACAGACCGAGTTTAACTTGAAAAATCCTTGTGAAAGTCCCCCCACAGAAACAAGCGCTATTGTTTTGATACCTGCCAAATGATAACGATCTGGCAGGTTTACAAACAAAGGTGTGAATGAAAAGCTCCATTTGCATTATACTGGGTGATTAGTGCCCGCAATCACCCATTATACTGTAACTACAGTGAGTCTAGACCTCTCAAGCTCTCTCTAGAGGCCTCTTGGTCTTGTGTCCTTTGTTTTCTCAAGTTCTTAGTCATGTTTTAATGGGTGGGCCAGCTCTCTATTTAGGTGGGCAGTGGCACCCCAGCCCCACCGTAGCTACGCCCCTGGATCCCAGGCCAGTCTGGGAGCCTCTCGCTAACTCGCTCTCTCCAGTCCGGCGCATGCAGGTGCACTGGTGCTGGGTATCAGGTTAACACTCAGTCACTCACACTGTTTAACTAAACTTGTTGTACTAGAACACCTTTTATTTTTGGAAGAGAAACACTAGTTTGCCTGGCCTGGGCTGGCCTGGGCTGTCGCGCTGGCCTGCCTGGAGGGTTTCAAAAAAAAAAAAAAATAAAAAAAAAAAAAATTTTTTTTTTTTTTTTTTTTTTTTTTTTGTACCCTGTCCAGGCAACTAGGTGGCGCAGGCCACCGGGAAAAGTCGGTGGTCCCGATGGCCACGCCGCCCATGCTTACATGTATGTCAGGATGGCAGGAGTGAGTGTCTAAGGCGCCAGACTCAAGGT
>CM076977.1:7696454-7723954 GCA_039105355.1 Benthosema pterotum
ACAGGACTTTTATTAGTCAAGTAAAGCATCAATAATAACATCAGTTGTTGTTGAAGTTGCAACAGACACGCAGCATGCATAAAGCTAAAGGTCTGACTCAGAGAGTTTTCTGTTTTCAATGATGAAATGCTGTTGGTTTAGTGGTGACACAGCTGTAGTTAGTTAGTAGCAGTAGTAGTGTTTTTAAATCCTTTTAATCATATAAGCACAATAATTGGAAATATCTTGGGTTGTTTTGCATGCCATCGTGTTTGGTGAGGCAGTCAGCCCCCCACCCCCCCCCCCCCCAGGTCCACACCTAGATCCGCCCCTGTTCACCCATGTCTTCTTTCTTTTCTCTCTGCCCTGCTCTCCTCCTCCTCCCCCTCCTCCTCCTCCTCCTCCTCCTCCTCCTCCTCCTCCTCCTCCTCACATGTCATGAAATATTACTGCTCCACAGTAAAATGTCATTGTGGATTAGCGCTAGCATTAACCGCACTGTGCCCATTCACCCTGGTGTCTTTGATGTACTGTAAATGTTAACTCATACCAACCGCAGCCGCAGCGCGATGCACTTTACCCAGCACTGATGCTAATGTTACAGAGAGAGAGAACACCTCAGGGCCCACTGCTGCTGCCTGCATGCGCCTTCTTATACACAGGGGCGTAGCTAGCAATTCTGGGCCCCCTGCAAAGCTTTTCCACATGGGCCCCCCTTTCCCGGCGACATCAAAGGGGAATTTCACCCATTTTCAACATTTTTTTCTGAGAGCGTACAAATGCAACCATATGAACCCTAACGGGTTCATTTGGTTCCATTTGTACGCTCTCAGAAAAAAAAGAAGTGTCTATAGAAATCCATTAACATGATGACATACATCTTGATGGCGTGTTTCATCATGTTTTTGTGTTTTTTCTTCAGACCTCCATTTCCAGGAAACACAGAATGGGGGGAAACGTTTTTATCATGTCCACCCATACAGCACCTCTAGGGTATACTAATGACATATTAGAATGTTGAAAATGGGTGGAATTCCCCTTTAAAATGCTTCAATCTGGTGCACTTTGAGATCAAATATTTTTCATAATATAATCAATACAAATAAAACCTTATTAATGCAAGCTTTCAGTGGGCCCCCCTGACTTTGGGCCCCCCTACAATTGTCCCCCTTTTCCCCATGTGTCTACCCCCCCCCCCCCCCCCACACACACACACACACACAGACACATATATGCCACTGGCCTTCTGGCTAGCTAGCTCCCAGACGCCACACTCCGTCTCTAATGTGTTGCAGAGTAGCGGTTAGAGTTAGCGGCGCATATTCTCTCTGGCGTTCTCTTGACATGATTCACTAACAGCTCCCATCTGCTGCTGCTACGCCAACCACGCTGACCTTCCAAACCATGGGTGGCAAACTCTGGCCCGCGGCCAGATTTGGCCCTTGAGACATTATCAAATGTCTCAACTCTGGTGTCCCACATTGTGAGGGAAATGTTAAGGAACGTCCCCTTTTTTCTTTATTTTGTTTTTTGAAAATAACTGAATTAATTGTGCATAGATTTTGCAGGATACTTTGCACGCGGCGGCGCATATAAAAACAAAACAACAACAACAACAACAAAAACAGCATTGTCCCACGGCACTCACATCTATTATAAAGCATGTCAGTCAGTCATGGCAATCAGCATTCTACATCAAGGGTTTTCAGCAGGTGGTCTGGGGACCACCAGTGGTCCTTGAGAAGGTTCCAGGTGGTCCCCAGGCTAAATGATGGAAAGTTGGTTAACCAGATGTAACTCTTGAGAGTGTAAAAATGAAACCAAATGGACCCGCAGGGTCCATTTGGTTTCATTTTTACACTCTCAAGAGTTAAAATATTCATCATCTGAATTAGCACCACTTAATTAAGAAGTCTACACTGTTTTGTTGGCAAAATACAGCCAGGAATTGTGGACAAAACCAAAAGATTCTTTAATTTTAGGTCTTTGGTGTGAAAATGTAATCAAATAGTGGTCCGTGGCCCAAATGCTGAATAAATGGTGGTCCCTGGAGTCAAAAAGGTTGAAAACCCCTGTTCTACATGCATGAACAAAATAACATTGGTAACAAACACTTAGGGACACCCCACATTCACATGATTCTAGAACATACCTAGGCATTACGCGGCCCAGGGGCCAAACAAACGCGGCCCTTTGGCTGACTCTGACCGGCCTGGGGACCACCAGTGGTCCTTGAGAGAGTTCCAGTTAAATATGGAAAGTTGGTTAACCAGCTGTAACTCTTTGAGAGCGTAAAAAATGACCCTTGCGGGTCTTGCGAGTTAAAATATTCATCATCTGGATTATCCCAAAGTTTACACAATCAGACAATGTTAAAGAATGGTCAAATTTGATCTATGTTATCCTGTTTTGATTGTAAAATTCAGCCTGGTATTGTGGAGAAAAACAAATGAAATCTTTAGTTTTGGGGTCTGTGGGGCTAACATGTCATCAAATGGTGGTCCGTGGCTCAAATATTGACTAAATAGAGCTCTCTGGTGTCAAAATGGTTGGTCTTAGGCTACTCTTACTTTTATCTTAACTCTTAAATGAATATTACCCAGCCTTTAATTCAGCCTTTAGTCTTGGCCCTCCACAATATTTCATGTATCTCATTTGGCCCCTTGGGAAAAAAATAATTGCCCAGCCCTGTTCTAGAAGAGGTGGTTTTCAACGAGTGGTCCTTGAGAGAGTTCCAGGTGGTCCCCAGGCAAGTATGGAAAGTTGGTTAACCAGATGTAACTCTTTGAGAGTGTAAACATGAAACCAAATGGACACTTGTGGGTCCATTTGGTTTCAGATAGCCTGCTAACATTTGGCACAGATAGCCTACTGACATGAAATTGAAATACAACATATTAAACACTACTCACCTATAGTGAAGGAGGATCCCAGGTTTAATGTAATCCCAAAAGTGTGTAGTTTACATAGTTTAAGTCCTAATGTTTAACTTTGGCATGTTTGACATCCAACCATCCAACACACTCTGTCATCATGACTGCTACAGTTTCACTTCCTGTGGAAACAGAGCATACATATGCGTCCATACAGTGTTGCCATGTCTGCTTGTTATAAGCATTCGATTCGTTTATTTCATGTAGGGCAGGGGTTTTCAAACCTGGTGGTCCGAGACCACCAGTGGTCCCTGAGAGGGTTCCAGGTGGTCCCCAGCTAAGTTGGTTAACCAGATGTAACTCTTGAGAACGTAAAAATGAAACCAAATGGACCCTTGCGGGTCCATTTGGTTTCATTTTTACACTCTCAAGAGTTAAAATATTCATCATCTGAATTAGCCCAAGTCTACACAACTACAAGATGGACAAAAGCAAAAGAAATCTTTAGTTTTGGGGTCTGTGGGGCTAAAATGTTCTCAAATGGTGGTCCGTGGCTCAAATGCTGAATAAATGGTGGTCCCTGGAGTCAAAAAGGTTGAAAACCTCTGATGTAGGGAATCACTTACAAATATTTTTTTGGTAGTTGCTGGTTGAAATTTTTCGAGCTTGTTTCTAAAGTGTACAGTAGTTGTTTATTTGACCTTACATTCTAAAGCTTAAACCACGTGTTTTCCCTCATTTATTCACGCCAAGGAACCCCAGATTAATATGTAATTGTCCACCGACAACCACCAGAAAATACTGTCTGCCTTTATTATTCAAATGTTTAAAATATACTCAAAATGTTTAGTTTTATTCTCGAAGTGTTTTTTAAATGACAGATGTCCAACCTCACTATATGTCGCGGTGAGCTTGTAGATCAGCTATGTTCATTTGTGCTGGTCTCTATAATAATCTTTATTTGTATAGCACCTTTCATCACATAAAATGCAGCTCAAAGTGCTTTATCTTACATTAGAGAAGAAGACAAAAAATAGTGGGAATGAATTGAAGAGATCATTAAAATGGAAAAAAAAAAAACATCAAAGAAGCAGTACAGTGAGGACCTGACATAAGGCATAAAATATAAAATCATAAAATATAAAGGTATGTTTCGGAAATACAAACTGGGTGCGCACCGAGTTCATTTCGTTTTGTGGGCGTGTCGTCACCGAGTGCGTTGATTTACGAACGAGCAGTTAAAACCAGACAACACACCTCACTCAAAAATGGCGAAAATCACTGCCAAAGCCATATAAATCCTCTCTTAAGGGGGTCCCCCTGGAAAGTATTTTCAAATGGGGGTCCGCATGCATTTATTTGATAAATGTGCAGGTCCTTGACAGACATGGAAAAGTTGGGGGACCACAGTACAATGCTTAGCCATAGCCTAGCTTCCTAGCTCACAACAGTTGTATTGCTTTTCATTGAACGGCAGCGCTCGAGACACAGCTGTGACGCAATCAAACCTTCCACACCGGCCAACCCCGTCTCCAGGGTAGGGTTGTTCAGTGTGGCCAACCCCGTCTCCAGGGTAGGGTTGCTCAGTGTGGCCAACCCCGTCTCCAGGGTAAGGGTTGTTCAGTGTGGCCAACCCCGTCTCCAGGGTAGGGTTGTTCAGTGTGGCCAACCCCGTCTCCAGGGTAGGGTTGTTCAGTGTGGCCAACCCCGTCTCCAGGGTAGGGTTGTTCAGTGCGTGCACAAAACACACCAGTGTGAATAAACGAACGAGGAGCACCAAATGCCCCAAATACACCAGGTATAAACGAACGATCACAGAGTACATGAGTGCGTTTAGGGTGTATTTCCGAACGCACCCAAAATCACAGAGAGTCAGTCATTAAAAGCAAGTGCATAGCAGTACGTCTTGAGCTGTGCTTTAAAAATGTCTACAGAGGCTTGACTGTCGAATGTCCTGTCCACTTGTTTCTGTCGCAAACCTGGCAACACAGAGGAACGTCTGCACAGAGCCTTAGAAATAGACAGAGTTGCGACATTGAGGGGGCAGAAAATAGTCTGGTCACGTGGTTCTAGTACCCGCGCGAGCCCATAGGCTCCAATGCACTCAGTAACTTCCGGCTGTCACTATTCGTTGTCACTATCCCTTAGAAGTCTATGTAGAAAAGCCGCCATATTGCACTGGCCCCATGAAGTAGGCTAACTCTGTATTTCCAAGGCTCTGCTTCTGCACACACAAACGCAAAGACTTGTCCTGTCCCAATCCTGGAATTAATACACGTATAGGCCCAATTCCAGACGCGGGAATCCTAAAAGTCCTGTATCACCATAGCGCATCACGCTGCGCTATGGTTATTCATCGCCGTTATTTGCACTCCACAGCCCTTAGTGTTTGTCCCTTTTTGCAATCGACCCCCCAATGTCACAACTCTGACACTCAGTGGTAAACCAGGAAGTGAAACGGTAGCAGTCATGATGACAGAGTGTGTTGGTGATGGATGGATGGCAAACATGCCAAAGTTAAACATTATGACTTAAATTATGTAAACTACACACTTTTGGGATTTACGTGAAACATATGGATCCTCCTTCACTAGGTGAGTAGTGTTTAATATGTTGTATTTCAGTCTCATGTTAGTGGACTATCTGTGCCATCATGCATGTCTTATGGTAGCCCTGCATGGCTTTTATTCCTATTCAGAATAAAAGCCATGCATCGTCTGATTCACTTGCTGTTACATTTAAATGTGGGCGCTGTTTGCGTGCTAATCATTCCATGTGCACTTACCCATTAAATAATTCCAAAGACGTGTGGTGTCATATAGTCCTCTACTTTCATATCCATGTCAAAGTTGTGGCGGAAAACGTTTACTTAGTGAAATATCTCCACTTTTCACTAGACGCACACAGACATCTCTCCCTTCGGGCAAAGGGGATCATAATACCAGCTGCACCTGATCACTGCAAACGTCATCACCACCTGCCAATTGTGTTCCCCAAACTTTTTGTGATGATGACGTTTGCAGTGATCAGGTGCAGCTGGTATTATGATCCCCTTTGCCCGAAGGGAGAGATGTCTGTGTGCGTCTCGTGAAAAGTGGAGATATTTCACTAAGTAAACGTTTTCCGCCACAACTTTGACATGGATATGAAAGTAGAGGACTATATGACACCACACGTCTTTGGAATTATTTAATGGGTAAGTGCACATGGAATGATTAGCACGCAAACAGCGCCCACATTTAAATGTAACAGCAAGTGAATCAGACGATGCATGGCTTTTATTCTGAATAGGAATAAAAGCCATGCAGGGCATGTCTTATGGATGTTCTACAGCAGGGGTTTTCAACCTTTTTCACTCCAGGGACCACTGTTTATTCAGCATTTGAGCCACGGACCACCATTTGAGGACATTTTTAGACCCACAGACACCCAAATCTAAAGATTTATTTTGCTTTTGTCCACAATTCCAGGCTGGATTTGGGAAACAAAACAAGCGAAACATACATTCCAAAATGGTTAATTCACATGATGAATATTTTAACTCTTGAGAATGTAAAAATGAAACCAAATGGACCCGCAAGGGTCCACTTGGTTTCATTTTTACATTCTCAAGAGTTACATCTGGTTAATCAGCTTTCCATCATTAAGCCTGGGGACCACCTGGAACCCTCCCAAGGACCACTGGTGGTCCCCGGACCACCTGTTGAAAACCCCTGTTCTCCAGTAATTCAGTGGTTTCCAAACATTTTGATACCAGGGCCCACTATTTATTCAGCATTTTTTGGGGGATTTTGGATACAAAACAAGCAAACATAGGCCTACTGATCAAAAATGACCATTAATCTTCTACATTCTCTAGTTGTGTGTAGACTTGGGATAAATTCATGAATGATGAATATTTTAACTCTTGAGAGTGTAAACATGAAACCAAATGGACCACCATTGAGTCCAGCATCATTTAGCTGCAGTGGACCACCCGCAACCCTCTCAGGGACCACTGGTGGGCCCCAGCCCAGACCACTGACCACTGGTTAAAACCACTGTTCCAGAATCATGTGGATGTGGGGGTCCACCTTGTTTAGTGTTGCACTGTAGACTGACATACTTTCTAGTTCAGGGGTTTTCAACAGGTGGTCCGGGGACCACCAGTGGTCCCTGAGAGGGTTCCAGGTGGTCCCCAGCTAAGTTGGTTAACCAGATGTAACTCTTGAGAACGTAAAAAATGAAACCAAATGGACCCTTGCGGGTCCATTTGGTTTCATTTTTACACTCTCAAGAGTTAAAATATTCATCATCTGAATTAGCCCAACTTAATTAAGAAGTCTACACTGTTTTGTTTCCTGAATGCAGCCTGGAATTGTGGACAAAACCAAAAGAAATCTTTGGTTTTAGGTCTTTGGGGTGAAAATGTCATCAAATGGTGGTCTGTGGCTCAAATGCTGAATAAATGGTGGTCCCTGAGGTCCAAAAAGGTTGAAAACCCCTGTTCTAGTTGATGTAAGGGAGATGTGGGACCATGCTGTTGTTGCTGTTTTTGCTGTTGCTGTTTTTGCTGTTGCTGTTGTTGTTGCTGCTGTTGTTGTTGCTGTTGTTGCTGTTGTTGCTGTTGTTGTTGTTGCTGTTGTTGTTGCTGTTGTTGTTGTTGCTGTTGTTGCTGTTGTTGCTGTTGTTGTTTATATGCGCCGCTGTGCGCAAAATATCCACAATTTTCCCGCTAAGACACTTCTGGGGACCGAACCAGAGCACAAACGCTGCACACAGTGTTGCCATCTCTGCTTATTATAAGCAACCGTTGACTTGTATTTTTTTTATGTAGGAGGGCACTTACAAATGAATTGTTGTTTGTTGCTGGTTGATGTTTTTTGGGTTTGTTTCCAAAAAAACAAGCCCAAAAAAGGCCTCTATGGCTCAGTTGGGCCTCATGAAATAATGGCCTGGCAAGGCTCCACCTCTTCTACTGGAGTCTCTGGTTTCCATGGTGACGCTCCTCTACAGCGTAGCTCTCGTCCACGTTGTAACACGACGCTAAAAGCTGCGTTCTGCCGTCGCAGGAGAGGGTAGGACGGCCGCGAGGCTTGTGTATCGAGCACAGAGCGATTCATTACTGGCGTCGTAGGTTGGACGTTCTACCAATCTTAATTAGGCTAATGTCTGACTTGCACTGCCACCCCTAGGCTTTTTACAAGGATTCTGAGTGCATTATTGTACTGTATGCCACCTTAAGCTTACGCAAGCTTTCCTTTTTATAATTCACCCAGAAGGGGGCTGTACTGTATACAGAGGGGTGCAGTACGCCCTAAACCACTGATGTCAAACATACGGCCCGCGGCCGGATCCGGCCCGCGCAATGATTTAATCCGGCCCCAGGCTTGTAGAGCAAAAGTCTCTGAGTCTATCAAAAAAAAAAGTAAGTCTCTAGCACGTTCCTGTCAAAAGTTATGATCGTTTAAAGAAATGCTTCCAGGTTCTCTTCTCTGAGCACTAGTCCGGTAGCAGTAACCTGAGTGCGCCAGATGGGGCAGCAGAGAGGAGTATTCCCTCCTCCTCTCTCTGCTGCCCTATCTGGCGGAGTCAGGTTACTTCACCAGTATAAGGTCTATAACTGAGGGATTATTCAGATCACAGCTTGTCTATTTAAATATAATAATATGAGTAATAATAATAATATTTCAATTCAGAGTTAAAAAATATATACTGTATTTTAGATGCATTAGTTATTGCTATTCATTCATTATTTTTGAATGTTCGATGATCCATCACTTCAATAAAAAGCAGGTCTGCATAAAACCATGGGTTTTGTAGCTATTGACAAATTTCAGCTAAGAAACTATTGGAAATTTTACTTTAAAGGTAGGGGAAGTGATTTCACTTTTGTCAGATTTCACCCCCCATTTTTTTTCTGTTAAAATGCTCTATTATAAGGTGTGGAAACCATATTATGGAGTTTCCCTCTCCCCCACGTTAGCAGAGGAGCTAATAAAAGTTCCCCAGGTGATGGGTGAATTCTCCTCCAATCAGGATCGAGCAGCAGGTTCACATAGTGTAGCTACTGTTGGGCGCCCCTAGTGCACCAGGCTGGTACTACACGATGAATTTCAAATCACTTACCCTACCTTTAACTATTTTATTGGCACACTATAAATAAAGTATCTCTCATAGCAAATGTCTTAATCTAGGCTACAAGTATAAAACCAATAATGAAAGTCATTAATAGCTACTAATAATAATTAATGCGACTGGCACCGCGGCGTGACTGGCACCGCGGCGTGACTGGCACCGCGGTGCTCCGGCCCCCATGAAGTCACATTAAGTCCAATGCGGCCCCCACCCCAAAATGAGTTTGACACCCCTGCCCTAAACAGATTAACTTTGACCATATCTGAGCAATAGTGAAATTTCCTAGCCAGCATATCAGTCTGACCATATAACACTCTGCGCTGTCTATAGCTTACTTGTGTTACCAGTGTTTTCCCCAGATTTATTCACGTCAAGACAACCGTCAGACAATACCGTGTGCCTTTTTTATTCAAATGTTTACAATATATTTGAAATATTTCCTTTTATTCTCAATGAGTTTTAAACGGCAGATGTAACAACCTCACAATGTGTCGCTGTAGATCAGCCTATGTTCATTCGTGCTGCTCTTCATAGACCTGTCCACTTGTTTCTGTTGCAAACCTGGCAACACAGAGGAACTTCTGCACACTCAAACGCAAAGACTTATGGGTTGTAGGAAAGTTGTGGATACGATAGCCTGATTTTTTTTTTTTTTTTTTTAGGGATTGTCCCGCATTTTGCCAACTCTTCATGTGTCCGTCCAATTGAACTGTCGTCTCGCATTCTGATTGACAGGCTTCAGTTTTTAGTATGCGCAAAATCTTGGTTTTATGATCAACTGGCTTTGAGCAGTTGCTCAGCCTGGCTGTCCCCCATTAATTAAAGGAACATTCCACTGTTTGCGAGCAAATGCATTCATTCGGAGCCTTCTGTTATCTGAAATCTTTACCTAAATCACTGGACATATCATTAGCATAGCAGCCCACCTTTGAAACGGAACAGTTCCGCTGGTCACTTTGAGTCATCTAGGACATATATCAAGTCACGCTTAATCGCAGCCCTACTGATTTCCATTATGGAAGAAAAAAAAATCAATGCCGTGTCTTATCTGTAAGTTCCAGAGACCCTGTGTGAAAAGGTCTAGGGTTCAGCGCAGGGGGGGATGTAACATTTCCCAATTGGGGGGGGGGGGGGGGGGGGGGGGGGGGGGGGGGGGGGGGAGAAAATGGTATGGGGACGGCTTCATCACCAGTGGCATGAAGCGACATGAAGCCGCACCCCTACCATTTACGGTTACAGGACATGTATTAGTCAAGTAAAGCATCAATAATAACATCAGTTGTTGTTGAAGTTGCAACAGACACGCAGCATGCATAAAGCTAAAGGTCTGACTCAGAGAGTTTTCTGTTTTCAATGATGAAATGCTGTTGGTTTAGTGGTGACACAGCTGTAGTTAGTTAGTAGCAGTAGTAGTGTTTCCAGTCATTTTAAATATAAGCACTTTATTCTGAAATATCTTGGGTTGTTTTGCATGCCATCATGTTTGGTGGGGCAGACTGGGCATTTAGGGGGACACCCCCCCCCCCCCCCCCCATACCCATGCCTAGATCCGCCCCTGTTCAGCCCTGTGAGTCTGGTTTTGGCAGAGAGGGAAGAGGCTGAGCTGCTGCATAATGGAAATTCTAAATTTGGCTGATATACTTGTTTACTTCAGTATAATTCCAGCTCAGACTTCTTAAAGGTGTTATTAAATAGTTTTCCAGGGCAGTTAGGATGGGACAGGCAGTTATTTTGTTGTGTGTCTAGATGTGTGGGATAACACTGGTGGGTTGTTGTTGGTTGCAACTGGGACAACAATAGTATAGACCTGCGCAGTGACGTCACCGCCCCTGTTCCAGAAACTGATTCCCCATTCATTTTTCTCATAGACTTTTCGAAAATAATTTATATAAAGACGATTACGCCGCGGACAAAGCCAACTCGAGTTGTGATGAATCATGATGACACACACAATCTTTTGGGACAATCAATCAAATAATTTTTAAGATGAAAAACGAAACAAAAAGTCTTGTATCATGCCGTTTTCTACTT
Source organism: Benthosema pterotum (assembly GCA_039105355.1). Classification (NCBI taxonomy): domain Eukaryota; kingdom Metazoa; phylum Chordata; class Actinopteri; order Myctophiformes; family Myctophidae; genus Benthosema; species Benthosema pterotum. Next base: position 7,707,455 of record CM076977.1, read on the forward strand.
TTTGCTAATTAGATATTATATGACGATATTGTGTTTGTGTCATGATTTGTCACGACCAGAGTTGGCTTTGGCCGCAGCGCAAGTGTGTTTTTATTAACCATTTTCTAAAAGTCTATGAGGAAAATGAATGAGGAATCCACTAGTCACTAGTGGATTCCTCATTCATTTTCCTCATAGACTTTTCAGTGACGTCACCAGCCCTGTTCCACTAGTGACTAGTGGAACAGGGCTGGTGACGTCACTGAAAAGTCTATGAGGAAAATGAATGAGGAATCCACTAGTGGAACAGGGCTGGTGACGTCACTGAAAAGTCTATGAGGAAAATGAATGAGGAATCCACTAGTGGAACAGGGCTGGTGACGTCACTGAAAAGTCTATGAGAAAAATGAATGAGGAATCCACTAGTGGAACAGGCTGGTGACGTCACTGAAAAGTCTATGAGGAAAATGAATGAGGAATCCACTAGTGGAACAGGGCTGGTGACGTCACTGAAAAGTCTATGAGGAAAATGAATGAGGAATCCACTAGTGGAACAGGGCTGGTGACGTCACTGAAAAGTCTATGAGGAAAATGAATGAGGAATCCACTAGTCACTAGCGGATTCCTCATTCATTTTCCTCATAGACTTTTCAGTGACGTCACCAGCCCTGTTCCACTAGTGACTAGTGGAACAGGGCTGGTGACGTCACTGAAAAGTCTATGAGGAAAATGAATGAGGAATCCACTAGTGGAACAGGCTGGTGACGTCACTGAAAAGTCTATGAGGAAAATGAATGAGGAATCCACTAGTGGAACAGGGCTGGTGACGTCACTGAAAAGTCTATGAGGAAAATGAATGAGGAATCCACTAGTGAACAGGGCTGGTGACGTCACTGAAAAGTCTATGAGGAAAATGAATGAGGAATCCACTAGTGAACAGGGCTGGTGACGTCACTGAAAAGTCTATGAGGAAAATGAATGAGGAATCCACTAGTGGAACAGGGCTGGTGAGGTCACTGAAAAGTCTATGAGGAAAATGAATGAGGAATCCACTAGTGGAACAGGGCTGGTGACGTCACTGAAAAGTCTATGAGGAAAATGAATGAGGAATCCACTAGTGGAACAGGGCTGGTGACGTCACTGCGCAGGTCTATTAATGTGATCATTTAATGTGATCATCACAATGAACCCTAATGGGTTCATTTGGTTCCATTTGTACACTCAGAAAAAATAAGCGTCTAGAAATCCATGAACATGGTGGATTGGGAGTGGTTTTCTTCAGACCTCCATTTCTATGAAACACAGAATGGGGAAATGGTTTTATCATGTCCACACAACACCTCAAAGGTATATGACATATTAGAATGTTGAAAATGAGTGGAATTCCGCTTTTAAAAAACAGTTGAGTGAGAGTTGAGTGTTATATATATTTTTTATTCTCCAGACGGCCACTTTAGGATGAAAAATGTAGGAATTAGCCTATACCCATTAAACACACAGAACATGGTTAATGCATTAGTGTGTGTGTGTGTGTGTGTGTGTGTGTGTGTGTGTGTGTTGTGTGTGTGTGTGTGTGGTGTGTGTGTGTGTGTGTGTGTGTGTGTGTGTGTGTGTGTGTGTGTGTGTGTGTGTGTGTGTGTGTGTGTGTGTGTGTGTGAGAGAGATGGGGGAAGGTACTGAACGTGTGCAGTGTTGCCAACTACCAAGAATGCACTATATGCATTAGAGCAGTGGTTTTCAACCATTTTCACACCAGGGCCCACTATTTATTCTGTATTTTAGCCACAGAGGAGGACCACCGTTTGATGTTGAGTTTAGTGTCTAGGACTAATTTAGGAGAAATAAAACATTGGTCGAAATAACAATTATTTTACATTTTCTAAATGTGTAGATTTTTTTTTGAAAATTAGGCAATCCAGATGTTTAAATATAATTTAACTCTAATGAAACCAAATGGACCCTTACGGGTCCATTTTACGCTCTCAAGAGTTACAGATCTATAAGGGTCCATTTGGTTACCAATGGTTCTTTCTAGGAAGGAAGGAGGACACTAAAATAGGAGGAAAAATGGTGAAAAAACAAGGGTTTTATCTCTGGGTTTTATCTCCTGTCTACCAATTTCACCAGCACTAGATTTTCCGCCAGGAGTTTTTCCACTAATTTGGGCGATATAAATATAGAGACAAATGTGCCACGTTGGCAACACTGTATATGGGTCGCTGTGTGCGCGTGTGTGCGCGCGTGTGTGTGTGCGTGCGTAGCGGGGGTCATGAAGCTACTGATTGCGGTGGTCTCGGTGGTAATAACGGATGCTAATATCATTGTGAGTTTGTGCCAGGGTCACCTCATCGTTTTCACCTTTTGACGCCGTCATGAATGTTTAATCACGTCACCATTTTAACCTCCACCACCTTTCATTTATATCATCATCTATATACTGTCTGCCCTGCGCTTCATAACGGTGGCAATATACATACCTGTGACCAGGGAAATTCACTTTGCTGGTAAACCTTTATGGCATACCCTGGGCTTGACACTAACACTTGCCCGCTTGCCCGGGGCAAGTAAAAATAATGGTGGGGCAAGTGAAGACTGCTACCTGGTTGCCCGATCGGGCAAGTGTGTGACTTAGTGCACTATAACACAACACAAGATATATTTGTCTTGAAGGCAGTCATTGCACTCTGCCTCTGTGTCTTTCCCTGCTTTCTAGCTATCCACAATTCCAGGCTGGATTTGGGAACAAAACTGGCAAATTAACATACCCATCCAAAGTGACCATTAATCTTCTACATTCATAGTTGTGTAGTCCTGGGCTAATTAAGATGATGAATTTTAACTCTTGAGAGCGTAAAAATGAAACCAAATGGACCCGCAAGGGTCCATTTGGTTTCATTTTTACGTTCTCAAGAGTTACATCTGGTTAACCAACTTAACTGGGGACTACCTGGAACCCAAGCACCCAAAGTAAACTTAAATGCAAAATTTACAATATATTTTTGGGGGGCAAGTGACCATGACCTGAGGGCAAGTAGAACCTGACTTGCACTTGCCCGATGGGCAAGTGCCTCAGAGACCTTAGTGTCATACCTATGCGCCCTGAGGGCCAAATGTGGCCCTTTAGCTGACCCTGACCGGCCCGGGGACCACCAGTGGTCCTTGAGAGAGTTCCAGTTAAATACTGGAACGTTGTTTAACCAGATGTAACTCTTTGAGAGTGTAAGCATGAAACCAAATGGACCCTTGCGGGTCCATTTGGTTTCATTTTTACACTCTCTAGAGTTGAAATATTCGTCATCTGAATCAGCCCAAAGTCTACACAACTAGAGAATGTAAAAGATTGGTCATTTTTGATTTGTTATCCTGTTTTTGTTTGTGAAATCCAGCCTGGTATTGTGGACAAAAACAAAATAAATCTTTAGTTTTGGGTCTGTGGGTCTAAAATGTCATCAAATAGTGGTCCTCTGTGGCTCAAATATTGAATAAACAGTGGGCCCTGGTATGAAAATGTTTGATCTTACTCTTACTTTTATCTTGAAATTAAATTAATATTACACAGACTATATGTTTAGCCTTTAGTTTTGGCTCCTCCTCAATATTTTTTGTATCTCATTTGGCCCCTTGGGGGAAAACAATTGCCCGGCCCTGCTTTATGGTTTATCTTTTTTTTAGGTTGCTGAGAAGTGTCCCAAACCGTACCGTGGCAGTAGATACAGGAGCCTTTCCATTTGTGTTTTTTTTGTTTGTTTGCTTGTTTTTTTATTGCAGAGGTGGATTTTGTTTAAATCAGTGGTTTTCAACCAGTGGTCAGGGGATCACCAGTGGTCAGGGGATCACCAGTGGTCCTTCAGAGGGTTCCAGGTGGTCCCCAGTCCCCAAGTTGTTGAACCAGATGTAACTCTTGAGAATGTAAAAATGAAACCTTTCATTTTTACACTCTCAAGAGTTAAAATATTCATCGTGTGAATTAGTCCTGATCTACACAACTAGAACAGGGGTTTTCAACAGGTGGTCCGTGACCACCAGTGGTCCCTGAGAGGGTTCCAGGTGGTCCCCAGCTAAGTTGGTTAACCAGATGTAATTCTTGAGAACGTTAAAATGAAACCAAATGGACCCTTGCGGGTCATGGACAGAAGCAAAAGAAATCTTTAGTTTGGGGGTCTGTGGGGCTAAAATGTCCTCAAATCTTGGTCCTCCGTGGTCCTCCGTGGCTCGAATGCTGAATGAATGGTGGTCCCTGGGATGAAAAAGGTTGAAAACCCCTGGTTTTAGATGTATACAAAGCGGCATATACAGTGTAGCTAACCCTGATTGTAAGAGCGTGAACTGTTCAGTTTGAGTGGGAGTCTGACCAGGACAATTGGGGATCAATTGGGGGGGTCAGGCAAAATGGCAGGGGTTGACACTAAGGTCTCCGAGGCACTTGCCCATCGGGCAAGTGCAAGTCAGGTTCTACTTGCCCTCAGGTCATGGTCACTTGCCCCCCAAAAATATATTGTAAATTTTGCATTTAAGTTTACTTCCTATACTTGGGTGCTTTAAACCAGGGGGTTTCAACACGTGGTCCCTGAGAGGGTTCCAGGTGGTCCCCAGCTAAGTTGGTTAACCAGATGTAACTCTTGAGAACGTAAAAATGAAACCAAATGGACCCTTGCGGGTCCATTTGGTTTCATTTTTACACTCTCAAGAGTTAAAATTCATCATCTTAATTAGCCCAGGTCGCAATGACTGCCTTCAAGACAAATTTATCTTGTGTTGTGTTATAGTGCACTAAGTTGCACACTTGCCCGATCGGGCAACCAGGTAGCAGTCTTCACTTGCCCCACCATTCTTTTTACTTGCCCCGGGCAAGCGGGCAAGTGTTAGTGTCAAGCCCTGAAAATGGTATGTGCCCCCCATAACATTTCCATTTAAATACGCTATCTATCTTAACACAAAATCAATCTTTTATTTTATATTTTTTCTTTCTTAAGACCAGATAGTGGCCTTGTGGTTAGAGCGTCCGCCATGAGACTGGGATGCCGTTTGAACTGGGGTTCGATTCCCGGTCGGGTCATACCAAAGACTGTAAAAATGGGACCCAATGCCTCCCTGCTTGGCACTCAGCATCAAAGGGATGGATTGGGGGTCAAATCAACTAATGATTCCCGAGCGCGGCGCACGCTGCAGCTCACCGCTCCAAGAGATGGGTCAAAAGCGGAGAACTAATTTCATTGCAGTAACGTGAGTGACTAATCTGACGACTTTGACTTGACTTTGACTTTAGTTATGTGGCCCATAAGATTTCTTATTATCTTGACTTGTACAGCACTTATATTTGGCAAGTAAACATAATAACATCAGTTGTTGTTGAATTTGAATGATTGTTTGTTTTTCAGTGATGAAATGCTGTTGGTTTAGTGGTGCCACAGCTGTAGTTAGTTAGTAGCAGTGGTAGTGTTTCAAATCATAAATATATACTGTACTCAATTAAATGTGGGTTGTTTTGCATGCCATCATGGTTAGTGGGGCAGTCAGGGCATTTAGGGGGGCATTGCCCCCCCCATGCCCATGCCTAGATCCAGCCCTAAGTCTGTTCATTGTTTCTGCATGACGGCCCAAAGGCGGCTCTAATCCAGTACATCGGCTCAAACAGCATTGCCCTCCCAACAATCTTTAACCATGTGTGTGCTGAACGCATTTTGGTGTTCTAACCATTATGCTTTACCTATTGAAAAATAGCAGATCTACAAGCTCATAGCGCACCACCGAGTGGCACGTTATGAGCTTGTAGGTCTGCTATTTTTTTTAAAAAAATAATGAAAATGTGGCACAAATGTTTGAATATATTATTTCAGAATCAAACAATTTTAACTCAAATCTTTGCTTCTGGAGGATACCTATAGGATATTTCTTTTAGATGGAGGTCCGCAGGCTATATAGATAATTCTGGTGTCCTTGTAGGAAATATGCTGAACATCACTGACAGATTTTTTTTTTTCTTCAGGAAAACTAGAATCTAAATGTCAGAAATTGGAATGTAGCATCAGAAACTAGAATCTAGTGTCAGACTCTAGCATCTACTGTCAGAAACTATAATCTAGAGCTGGAATCTAATGTCAGAAAGTATGTTGTAGAATCACATGTCAAAAACTAGAATCTAGTGCCAGAAACTAGATTGTAGCACCAGAAACTAGAATCCAGTGAGGACAAAATGGTTAAAGTCACGTTATGCGGCATAAATCCGCAGAAAACAAAACAACAACAACACTGAACATAAAAGTCCCCTTTCCTTTCCTGCTGCTCATGAATAATGAACCAGCAGCAGTCCCCTTGCAGCAGCAAAAAGAAGCTTTTTAGCTGCAGTACAGCGTCCTGCATTTAGCCCAGTATGTGGACATGCAACGTTCAGAATGCAATGCAAGCCAACAGACACAGTTATTCCTGTTTTTATGTGTTGTGTGTGTGTTTGTGTCGTATTTACACCGGTGGTTTCCCACCATGTTATTACTAGTCATGTCCCGATGCCGCTTTTTTCAGATCCGATCCTGATACCACAATTTTTGTCGGTATCGGGACATCCCTATTTATTACCATGGCAGGGCCCACTACTTTTCCACTATTTGAGCCACAGACCACCGTTTGAGGACATTTTAGCCCCACAGACCCCAAAACTAAAAAATTGTTTTGCTTTTGTCTACAATTCCAGGCTGGATTTGGGGAAACCAAACAGTCCAACATACAGATCAAAATGACTGATGATTAGGCTAATCTTCTACATTCTCTAGTTGAGTAGACTTGAGGCTAATTCACATGATGAATATTTTAACTCTTGAGAGTGTAAAAACGAAACCAAATGGACCCGCAAGGGTCCATTTGGTTTCATTTTTACGCCCTCAAAGAGTTATAGCTGGTTAGCCAACTTTCCATCATTTATCCTGGGGACCACCTGGAACTCTCTCAAGGACCACTGGTGGTGGTTGAAAACCGCTGCTTCACACGGTTGACAGCTAAATACACTGGGTGTGACGATACAGCATAACAGCAATACGATACGGATCACTACACATGGTCGACGATACGATATATGGGCGATATTGGTTCATTATTGGGAGTGCCATTCTGTACTGCTGCTATGATATATTTGCACACTGTGGTGTAGGATAGGGATTTTGTTACTCAGGGTGTGTGTGTGTGTGTGTGTGTGTGTGTGTGTGTGTGTGTGTGTGTGTGTGTGTGTGTGTGTGTGTGTGTGTGTGTGCATTAGATGTGCAGTACTAGTGTTGTGTTTTGTAATGTTTGTATTGTTTGTGTATGTACAGTGTAACACTGTCTCTGAGGCCCAAGACCAATTTCTCCTCGTAAACCTGTAGTTTTCAACCAGTGCTCCGGGGACCACCAGTGGTCCTTGAGAGGGTTCCAGGTGGTCCCCAGCTAAGTTGTTTAACCAGATGTAACTCTTGCCAACGTAAAAATGAAACCAAATGGACCCTTGCGGGTCCATTTGGTTTCATTTTCACACTCTCAAGAGTTGAAATATCAATCTTCTGAATTAGCACTATTTAATTAAGAAGTCTACACTGTTCTGTTTGCAAAATCCAGCCTGGAATTGTGAACAAAACCAAAAGAATTCTTTAGTTTTAGGTCTTTGGGGTTAACATGTCATCAAATGGTGGTCCGTGGCTCAAATGCTGAATAAATGGTGGTCCCTGGTGGCAAAAAGGTTGAAAACCCCTGTCGTAGACAATTAAGGAATTGAATTGAATTGAATTGAATTGAATTGAATTGAATTGAATTGAATTGAATTGAATTGAATTGAATTGAATTGATGGTACGATATACAATGCAATGCGATGAAATGATTTCAAATCGATACAATTCAGCAAATCTATTAAATATGTGTGATAAGTTGTGGATAGCGCAGGTTGCTTTTAAGGGAGAATGCATTACACTTTATTAATGAATAAAAACTGTGATTTGGCCTATAGATGGACACATTGCATTTGAACACACGTTTTTTCTTCTTTCATAAATACTTTGCTAAAATGTGTGATGTGTGTGTGTGTGTGTGTGTGTGTGTGTGTGTGTGTGGTGTGTGTGTGTGTGTGTGTGTGTGTGTGTGTGTGTGTGTGTGTGTGTTGTGTGTGTGTGTGTGTGTGTGTGTGTGTGTGTGTGTGTGTGTGCATATGGTGCTGGCATGTTTCTGTGTATGTGTATGTCAGCTTGGGCCAGATGTTATTTTTTACCCTAATGTGTGCGTCTGATGTTTTTGTATTCCACCGCAGGGCTTTAGACAGACAGGTCACATGGTCACATGATGTCCTCCGCTGAACGCATGTTCATGTGGTTGAAACCTGCAGGGTCTGAGGTCCATAGTTTAGGCTCAGAAACCTGAGCTCTTGGGAGGGCTGTAGCAGCCTGGTGCCCCAGGCAACTGCCTAGTCTGCATAATGGCAAAAACACCCCTGGTCTAACCACTGGTCTAAACCAGGGGTTTTCAACAGGTGGTCCGGGGACCACCAGTGGTCCCTGAGAAGGTTCCAGGTGGTCCCCAGGCTAAATGATGGAAAGTTGGTTAACCAGATGTAACTCTTGAGAGTGTAAAAATGAAACCAAATGGACCCTTGCGGGTCCATTTGGTTTCATTTTCACACTCTCAAGAGTTAAAATATTCATCATCTGAATTGGCACTATTTAATTAAGAAGTCTACACTGTTTTGTTTGCAAAATCCAGCCTGGAATTGTGAACAAAACCAAAAGAATTCTTTAGTTTTAGGGGCTAAAATGTCATCAAATGGTGGTCCGTGGCTCAAATGCTGAATAAATGGTGGTCCCTGGTGTCAAAAAGGTTGAAAACCCCTGGCCTAGTCTGCCTAAAGGCAAGAACGCCCATTGCGTGAGCTGCCTCAAAAATCAGGAAGTGCCGTCAACAGACAGCACATTTCAGCGCTGCGTGGAATCCATTCCCCAGTGTGTATGCGCTGAGAACTATAGGGATGCCTCCATCACACTTTTTTAAATGCGATTTCGATTAATTAGCGCCATCTACGATTTAATTTTGATTTCGATACGATAAGGATTCAAGTAACGGTAAACTGTTCTTTTGGTTAACTTTTTATGATCCTGTTAATATTAGCTGTGCAGCAATACACTTTAAAAAAAAATATGCATAACTAGTCCTCATGATAGAATCCTTGGCAATATTTGCAGAATACATCATTATTATCATTATCCCGTTATCGTCCGATCCGATCCTATCTCGATCACATTTTTTTGGCTCATATCACGGCGATATCCGATCACCATACCGGATCGCGGCATCCCTACTGAAAACCAGGGTGAATGTCTTCTGGTGTCACACACACACACACACACACACACACAACACACACACACACACACACACACACACACACACACGCACACACACACACACGCGCACACACACACACACACACACACACACACACACACACACACACACACACACGCCGCTGCTTGGCGTTTAATGTGTCAGTTGTGTTGGACCAGAAAGCAGCGGTGTGTGTTTAGTAAGTTACAGTAGAGAAACAGACTCCTCTGATGCACAATGACCTGATGGAGGATGCATCCATCAATGAATAATGTCAACAGAGTACAGTCAAAATATTGCACTCTATTATAGTTAGTCAGTCTGGGCATTGCCCCCAAATGCCCATGCCCATCGATCCGCCCTGATCCCACAGACATGCTAGCATCAGAATATGACAGACAGACATGCTATAGATGTTTTCACAACGTTCTACACTTAACCAGCGTGTAAACAAGACAAAAGAAGTGAAGAATCAAATGCTTTATAGATAGTGTTCTTCACAGCATGCAGACATGAATGAGCAGTAGAGTATAAACTGTTGCATAAACCAGGGGCGGATCTAGGCATGGGCATGGGGGGGAAATGCCCCCCCCCCCCCCCAAATGCCCAGTCTGCACCACCAAACACGATGCCATGCAAAAAAACCCAAGATTTTTCAAATCAAAGTGCTTATATTTAAAATGATGTGAAACACTACTACTGCTACTAACTAACTACAGCTGTGTCACCACTAAAGCAACAGCATTTCATCATTGAAAACAGAAAACTCTCTGAGTCAGACCTTTAGCTTTATGCATGCTGCGTGTCTGTTGCAACTTCAACAACAACTGATGTTATTATTGATGCTTATACTTGCCCAATAAAAGTCCTGTAACTGAAAATGGTATGGGTGCGGCTTCATCGCCCGTGTCGCTTCGCGCCACGGGCGATGAAGCCGCACCCATTCATTTTCTCCTGCCCCCCCCCCCCCCCCCCCCCAATTGTGAAATGTTACATCCGTCCCTGTTGCATAAACTGCCATGGCTGTGCTCATATTTCTCCTGGCCAGCTCATATTTCATCATTCCTCCACTTTTATCTGAGTTTTTTTAGGGGAGAATTTCTGTTGTCTACAGATAAAGTTTTACAGCAGCAAAACAAACATCACAGTCAGCGTTTGGTCCTTTTATTAGTCTGGAATGTTAGTGCCGGTTCAGTACATGAAAAACAAAACATGAAACACTATAATAACTGGCACAAAATTGAGTTATTTAAATGCATAATGGCGGAGCTTCAGATTTGGGATCCAAATGGCCACTTTGTGTTCATCTCTGATGCATTTAAAGGCTGCCAGCAAAATGTCAACAACAGCAGCAGCAGCACAGCGGTCATGGGAGATGTGTGTCAATCAATAAGACGATGAATACCATTTGATTGGTAAATATGAAGCATAAACAGCGCTTGCACTGTGCACAATGTCAGGTATGTGTATGTTAAATAACAGCGCAGCAGTGCAACAGAGTGGTAATGGTCCAATCCAGAAAACCACTGTAAACATATTTACAGACAGCCATTATCAGCCGTGCCTGCAGTGTACTGTACAGTAAACCAAACGGACCCGCAATTAAGGGTCCATTTGGTTTCATGTTTTACGCTTTTAAGAGTTACACTTGGTTAAACAACATTTAGCCTGGGGACCCGGACCACCTGGTGAAAACCACTGGTGTATAGCAGGGGTTTTCAACAGGTGGTCCGGGGACCACCAGTGGTCCTTGAGAGGGTTCCAGGTGGTCCCCAGGCTAAATGATGGAAAGTTGGCTAACTAGATGTAACTCTCAAGAATGTAAAAATGAAACCAAAATATTCATCATCTGAATTAGCATCACTTAATTAGGAAGTTCTACACTGTTTTGTTGGCAAAATACAGCCTGGAATTGTGGATAAAACCAAAAGAATTCTTTAGTTTTAGGGGTGAAAATGTAATCAAATGTTGGTCCGTGACTCAAATGCTGAATAAATCGTGGTCCCTGGTGTCAAAGAGGTTGAAAACCCTTGGTGTATAGGATGGAACTGCAGCACCAGTTGAAGTCAAGATTAATCGTCAGCAAAACACCTAGTTAATACCGCCATTTATTTCTCTCTCTCTCTCTGTCTCTCTCTCTCTCTCTCTCTCTCTCTCTCTCTCTCTCTCTCTCGTCTCTCTCTCTCTCTCTCTCTCTCTCTCTCTCTCTCTCTCTCTCTCTCTCTCTCTCTCTCTCTCTCTCTCTCTCTCTCTCTCTCTCTCTGCGCCTCACACTCGTGCGGTGCTCGTTCGACCGCTGTAGGTGGTCCGGCGATGTCATTCATAATAAATGACCGCAAGTTCAAACCCCGCCTTAACCTGTGTGACTTCCCCTCTATTTATATCTGCTCTGACATTTCACATGCAGTGATCCCCCCTCACCCCCCCTCACCCCTGGTGTGCGCACACACACACACACACACACACACACACACACACACACACACACACACACACACACACACACACACACACACACACACACACACGCACAAGGGCGGATTGGCCATCTGGACTACAGGGAGTTTTCCCGGTGGCCTGCGCCACCTAGTGGCCTGGACAAGATCCAAAATGCACTAGTGGCACTTCCAAAATGACTAATACTTGACTAATAAAAGTCCTGTAACTGGAAATGGTATGGGTGTGGCTTCATCGCCCGTGGCGCGAAGCGACACAGGCGATGATGCCGCCCCCATACCATTTTCTCCTGCCCCCCCCCCCCCCCCCCCCCCCCCCATTGGGAAATGTTACATCTGCCCTGACACACACACACACACACACACACACACACACACACACACACACACACACAAACACAAATAAATAAAATATTGCGTGTATCCGGCCTCTGGCACACAGAATCAATTGATCCTTGGCAAGTAATGAAATCCAGTTTAATTTGAAAGCTCATTTGTCACCTCATTTGACCCCAGCCCTCCCAGAAATGCATTGTGGGACGAAGCCGCCAGCATTCTGATGATTACAGGAAACCAGAGAGAGAACTTTTCTTCACAGACCCCCCAAAAAACCTTTCCTATAAAGTAGTGGTTTTCAACCTCTTTCCATACCACTGTTTATGCAGAATTTCAGCCACGGAGGACCACTGTTTGAGGACATTTTAGCCCCAAAGACCCCCAAAACTAAATATTTATTTTGATTTTGTCCACAATGCCATGCAGGCTGGATTTGAGAAACCAAACAGTCCAACATACAGATCAAAATGACCATTAATCTTCTACTTTCTCTAGTTGTGTAGACTTGGGATAATTCACATGATGAATATTTTAACTCTTGAGAGCGTAAACATCAAGGGTCCATTTGGTTGACAAAGTCAAGACCAAGACATTATTTTTTTGTGCTCCATTCAAGCCTAAATTCTCTCTGTGAACTGTGTGAACTGCTAGTGCAGGGTTCCCGCGGCATCTTAAAAAGTCTTAAAAGCATTGAATTTACGAATTTGAAAATAATACCTTAAAAAGACTTAAAAAGGTCTTGAATTTTTACTTCTAGGTCTTAAATTTTGCGCAGTTACATCGAGCCACGTGTGTCGGAGCGATCAAAACAGCGCCTGCTGTATTGGACGATCCTAAAGAGATGAATTGATGATTCCATCAGCTGCGCAAAAAACAATAACCACGGATATACAAGCTCATATAGCCATGCATTGCAATGGGGCACATTGCTTGTAGATCATCTACGCTCAGTGCGAGTGTGACGTAGTATTCAGGGTCTTAGAGTTACGCAAACTCCGTGCATTTCATGGGGCCAGTCCATTTGAGGCGCTTCTACATAGACCTCTACGGAATGAGGACAACAAGAATAGGGACAGCTGGAGTTTTGAACCACGTGACTGGGCTGTTTTCTGTCCCCTCAATGTCGCAATTCTCTATACTCCACGCCTCGTACACCACAGCAACAAGTGGATACAGCTGACAAACAGATGATCGGAGCGGAGCTGTCGGAACCGACAGCTTTACACAACGTTATTGCATAGTTGCACACATCTGTGCTTCCATTCACATCCATAGCCTTTTAAATCGTATTTTCCATCCACGGGACAACTTGATGGTGGTGGTGGTGGTGGTGGTGGTGTTGTTGTCTGTATGGAGAATGTGTAGCTGGTAGCTAGCTCAGCAACTAGCTAGCGTAGCTAACGCGATGAGCATGCTCAGCTCGCGTCTATGGCAGGGGTTTTCAACATGTGGTCCGGGGACCACCAGTGGTCCCTGAGAGGATTAGGTCCCCAGGCTAAATGATGGAAAGCTGGTTAACCAGATGTAACTCTTCTGGTTAACCAGATGTAACTCTTTGAGAGTGTAAACAACCCTTGCGGGCATGTTTACACTCTGAAGAGTTAAAATATTCGTGTGAATTATCCCAAGTCTACACAAGTAAAGTACAGAATGTAGGATATTAAGTCATTTTGATCTGTATTTCACTGTGTTGTTTTCTCTGAGATACAGCCTGGAATTGTGGACAAAACTAAATGAAATCTTTAGTTGTGGGGTCTGTGGGGCTAAATTGTAATCAATTGGTGGTCCGTGGCTGAAATTCTAAATAAGTAGTGGGCCCTGGTATGAAAGAGGTTGAAAACCACTGGTCTAGTCATTTGGCTTCCTTTAATAATGAATGTAGTTGTAGTTGCATCTACTTGTGTCACAGCAGGCAGACCTGTCAAAGCACTCCTGAATACTCAGACAGACATGCACCACCTCAAAGTCCAAACACATAGTTGTTTTTCATGTTCCCCTTATAATTTCCTGGGGCTTATTAGGACTGTAGTAGATAATAAAAAAGAAACCCTATGGAACCTACCCCTAATTACATAGGGTTTTTAATGCGTCCGATCGCACTGTATCGAATCGTATTGTACCAAATTCCAACAAATCAAAATCGTATCGAAATTCTACTGAATCGAATCGTATCGTTCTGCATATAAAATAAATCGTTTCCGAAACGCATAGATACCATGCAAATCGATACGTATCAAATTGTCTTGTAAGGGAGAGATACACACCCCTAATAATTATAGCACCTGTTAATTTCTAGTGGTGCTGGTAAATGAAAATGTATGTAGCACCAGTGCTATTTGCGAAAAATATATAAAACGTCGCTTATTGACGATGGCCGTGAAATGGGTATTACGTTTTATATAAATGGCCTTAAAAAAGGTCTTAAAAAGTCTTAAATTTTACTTTAAGAAACCTGTAGGAACCCTGTAGTGATATGTACGTCACCCATCCAGTTCTGTGCACCGGTATTTGGTATCGGTATCAGGCCAACACAGAAATCGATGTTATCGGATCGGAAATGAAAAAAAAAAGAAATGTCATCGAAACATCCCTTGTAAATACCCACAAGTGAAGTAAAAGTACTTCAGCAAAACACCACTTTGAAGTTTCTTGGATTGAGTGAATATTTTATCGGGGGGTAAACACAGTAGTGCGGTGCGGTGCCGTGCGGTGCGGTGCGGTGCGGTGCGGTGCGGTGCGGTGCGGTGCGGTGCCGTGCCGTGCGGTCACACGCTGTGCGGTGCAGTCACGCAGCGGTGCAGCAGCTCCCCTGCTGGTCGCAGGTGGGTGATGCGGCTCTGTGATGGTGAAGGGTCTTCAACACACTGTTTGATCTGTCCCTGGATCAGTCCTCTGTTCTGCACGGTTCATTCTCCAAACGTCCTCACCTCACCCTTTTTATTTCCATACTCCATCAGGGGCGGATGTAACATTTTCCAATTGGGGGGGGGGGGGGGGGGGGGGGTCAGGAGACCTCCATGCATGTTGTTTCAACCCAGAGGTTTTTGTGGAGTGTTGTTACCCAGCAAATAAAATGTTATGGTGGGATGCAGGCAGGCAGGCAGGCAGGCAGGCAGGCAGGCAGGCAGGCAGGCAGGCAGGCAGGCAGGCAGGCAGGCAGGCAGGCAGGCAGGCAGGCAGGCAGGCCCTTTCCTTGGCTTGCCTCCCTTGCCGTGCATGTGTGTGCACGGCACACCCCCCCCAAAAAGAAAAAAAAAACGCACATTTCAGGGTAGCCTTTTATTGTGGCCAGTCTAAGGCTCACCTGTGCACTAACCATGATGTGCAGATCTGCATCTCGATGTGGCACACCTTGAGACGGATTTGTGACCAATGTATGAGAGAAATGGTAAAATTGTGTATCTGGAATGAATTTTAGATCTTCAAGTCCATGTCGTGAAAACTGGGAAAATCCAGGGAAAATCTTGCCTAGGGCTCCAAATTGCTCAGAAACACCACTGCCCTCCGCCCCTCCCCTCCCTGTTCCTCCCCTCCCCTCCCTGTTCCGCCCCTCCCCTCCCTGTTCCTCCCCTCCCTGTTCCTCCCCTCCCCTCCCTGTTCCTCCCCTCCCCTCCCTGTTCCTCCCCTCCCCTCCCTGTTCCTCCCCTCCCTCCCTGTTCCTCCCCCCTCCCCTCCCCTCCCTGTTCCTCCCCCTCCCCTCCCTGTTCCTCCCCTCCCCTCCCTGTTCCTCCCCCTCCCCTCCCTGTTCCTCCCCTCCCCTCCCTGTTCCTTCACCCCGGAGGTTTTTGTGGAGCGTTGTTACCCAGCGAATAAAAGATTATGCCTTTGTACGGAGAGCAGGCAGGCGGGCAGGCCTTTATTTGGTTTGTGTGTGTGTGTGTGTGTGTGTGTGTGTGTGTGTGTGTGTGTGTGTGTGTGTGTGTGTGTGTGTGTGTGTGTGTGTGTGTGTGTGTGTGTGTGTGTGTGTGTGTGTGTGTGTGTGTGTGTGTGTGTGAGAGAGAGAGAGAGATATGCTATATTTATTGGACCATAACTATAGCAAAGACATTGTAATCATGGTATTCATTGCCTCTTACAGTAGCCGCGGTGCTAGATGTCTCAAAACACAGTGTCTGATGTAGTTCACCCAGCGGCCATGTTGCTTCAGTACACACTACACTATGCTCTATGGCAGCTCCAACAAAAACAGCTAGAACTCGCTCAAATCTAGACGATTTGGTTTATTATAAACTTTGTTGGTGTGGCAATGATCTACAATGCTTAATTTTATTTTTGTATATAAATTCATAATCTGATGTTTAGAACAAACCAAACTGTTATAAATTCGGTTGAAGGTTGAGCATGTTTTTATTTGAAAAGTGGTTTTCAACCAGTGGTCCCTGAGAGGGTTCCAGGTGG
>CM076977.1:7726454-7738954 GCA_039105355.1 Benthosema pterotum
CGGGCACAGCAGACACCCTGGGGCTGTGCTGTCTCCCTGACACACACACACACACACACACACCACACACACACACACACACACACACACACCACACACACACACACAATAGGCTATCCTGGCACATATGCGCATGCACAAAGTTGAGTTGAGTTTCAAGACATTAATCAGGGAAAAGTATTAAATGTATGCAACGTTTAAGACATCAACGTACAGTATCTCTACTCATGACAAGGTGGTGCTAGTCTGTGGGGGGTGAGGCGGCGTTTTGGCCAATCAGCAGTCTACAACAGTTTCATAATGAACCAATAGAGTGGAGTAAACACATCCAGGGCTTGACACTAACACTTGCCCGCTTGCCCGGGGCAAGTAAAAAAAAAAAAATGGCCGGGCAAGGGAAGACTGCTACCAGGTTGCCCGATCGGGCAAGTGTGCAACTTATTGCACTATAACACAACACAAGATAAATTTGTCTTGAAGTTGGTCATTGCACTCTGCCTCTGTGTCTTTCACTGCTTTCTAGCTATCTGTCTCTCTCCCAGGTCCATTGGGTTCCAAACTATCATTTTGCTGGGTTCACAGACCCCTGAGTCCACTGGGAACCACTGATTTGCACTGATTTACAAGTTGAATATTTACTGTAGCTGATTATGACTTAGACAAAACTGTCTTCGACTGCCAAAGGAAATGTTTAAAGCACCCAAGTAGAAAGTAAACTTAAATGCAAAATTTACAATATATTTTGGGGGGCAAGTGACCATGACCTGAGGGCAAGTAGAACCTGACAGGCACTTGCCCGATGGGCAAGTGCCTCGGAGACCTTAGTGTCAACCCCTGCACGTCTGTTTACAAACACAGATTTTGTACACACTAAGGCTGGCTGCTGTATTGCCTTTAACAGGAACTTTGACTAAAGGGGCTTACAGACGGCGAGTAATACATTGTGCATCTTAATTCATTTTCAAAGGGACCGGCGTTTTATGCTCAGAAAACGACCTGCGATCAAGAGAGCGTGTGACGCCGGTCGTTTATCGCGCGGTGTCCAGTGATTTGTGTTGCGCGCTGTGTTGCTCATTTCATGCACACATGCAATGTTTTTGAGGGCTCAATCCAGTGAGCTTAAATTCAAAAACGCCTGGCTGGTATGGGATGTATTGCAGTCACTGTACCACAGAGAAGTGAGCTATAAGGCCAGAAGGCAAAGCTATACACCAAACAATCCCCAAAACCCATGAAAAAAAGAATAAGATTACACTCATCTATACTCAAAGATTGGTCAGTTAGGAGGAACTTGTCTTGGCACCGAGCCAACGCAGGTGTTCCAGGACCTCTAGTACAGATGTCTCCCATGGGAACCATCTCTCTGGGAGGACCACACACACACACAACACACACACACACACACACACACACACACACACACACACACACACACACACACACACACACAAACACACACACACACACACACACACACACACACACCGATGATAGCGGAAACCATGCAAGAAACCAACCTGCACATTAGGAGGAATTAGGCACTTTGACAGTACAGTAACTCAGTGGAAATATTTTAAGCGATGTTTGCCTTGTTAGTCAGGAATCCTTTTAACAGAGATCCAGTACTATGTGCCTCAAACGGTGAGTCACAGTGGGGTCATTCCGTGCCAACTCACCTAAATTTCAGGAACTCCCCCACATCACCATCTCAGATTTTGCTCAAAAAATTCTATAATCAAAAACCATATGTTTGTACCACACATGCAAAATATTAGCTCCCAATTCATTGTAGTTTTGGAACTACAGGCCTTTAAAATATTGGTGTCAAAACACCACATGTCGAAATTGGCTTTTTCCCCAACTTCAGGGACCCATAATACCCAGGGGGCAAACTACCCTTTTTTAGGAAACCTGCATTTGCCATAACATAAAAGGTTGTCCACCAGAAATATTATCTATGACCCTGTAGGATCACAACCTATATGGACAACCCGGTCATTTTTTTGCTGGAAACCCAATATGGCCGCCGCAATATTAGCCCCTATTAGTTATAATGGGGGGGTGAATAGGGCAAAAATTTTAAACTGAGAGATAATTCCACGAAACTTCACAGGTTGATCAATTACGTAAATACAAACATTTTTTGTATTGGAACTTTCCATGAAATCCAATATGGCCGCCACAATATGCCGACTTAATATTAGCACTAGAAAATAGGTTTGACTCTAATTTCTGAACAAAATGAGCTAGAAAACACAAACTTGGTGTCTATTTTAGAGTCTCTGACCACAAGAGAGTAGTCATATAGCCCATATTTAAAATTTAAGTGTACCTATATAATCATTTTAGGCCTAATTTTCCTGTGTGCTGATGTGCTATTTCCTTATAGAAAGACACATGTCACATATTCATCCATGATGGGGAGCTCATCCAGATCTCTTAATTAACCTCTTCTCTACAATTCCACCCAATCCTATATTTGGCCGGCGGAGCCGGCCGGCCGAACCTGTAGTTCCATAACATTGGAGGTATAAAAATGATTGTCATCATACTTCACCATGTCAAAATTCACCATGTTAAAGGTTTTTCTCAGAACTCTTCTAGGAATTCTAGGAAAAACAGAATGGGGTAACTTTTTATTATCTCTACACAATATCTATAAAGTATATTAACAGTTTTCGTGCCGTGGAAATGGATCTACGTCACCCGTTATTATGATTTACAGTAACAACTGATGCCGCTGACGTTACGCTACTTGACTTGACGTTACTTACCGGCGCCAGTTTAATACGATCCCCATGCTAACAGCAGCTAGCAGCGACCGCAGCGACCATTGCTAGACCATAATAAGGGACAGACCAACCCGGAACCAAAAGTGTGTGTCCGTCAACTAACTTGTCCGTCGGGAAACATGGACCGAAATATGAAATATGACTTTTAGATGAAAATCGCTGGCACTGGCGACCTCCAAAAATATGAAAAAGGGCTGGCACTGAGAGAGTTAATGACATGTAAAATGTTGAAAATGGGAGGAATTCTCCTTTAATTGGGCATGCACAGCTGATTGGATTGACATTATCAGTGTCAAACTTGTCCTGTGCTTATTAGTGATCTTTCTAATCAATTAAACACCAAAGAAGAAGTACCTCAAGTAACATTCCAGGCTGCAAATACAGAAACCTCCCCTGTGGTGCAGCCTGGGAAACGTTGGTTTGAATAAGATATACTGTACATCCAAGAGGACATAATCTAATAACTACAACTCTGTATAACTATAATGCGCAATCAACAGATGAAGATGCCTGCCGCATCTCATCAGTGTCACAGATGCTTGCCCCATTCAGGACCTGCACTGTCAGTCGTCTCAATCAACATTGAAGGTTTCTCCAGAAGCAAGGCAGAGATACTAGCAACGATTGCCATTGTTTCTGTATGCAGGAAACCTACATCGGCCATGCACAAAATCGCTGGACCCACCATCGCTGGAATGAAACTGGTCGCTGAGATCCGACACAGACAGTATGGATCAGCTGTTTTCAGCAGGCCAAACCTCAAGATTGAGGAGGTCTGTACCCACATCACAGAAGGGCACATGGAACCATCTTGGTCACCCATCCAAAATCCAGATGTCTGTCACATCAGCCTACAAACCACCTGCAACCCCTTTTCTACACACAAAACTACCCAGAAAGATGCAAAGAAGACGTACCACATCAGCATTAGCGACTTCAATGCTCATAGTACATCATGAAGTCGAAACCTGGCTTGTTTCCAAACATCTGACTCTAATCCATAACAAGCGAGGATACAACCCAGACCTTGCCTGTAAGAAACACATATCCATATCTAGCACACACTACTTCCCAATAACTACTCCAACTTCACATCATCACATACCCAGATGATGTCAGATACAGTATATCCCTGGCTTATCAGAAATATCCAGCAGCCTGCTACTATGAAGAGTACAACAAGGACCCTTTCTTCCCCACCACCACGGAACTTGGAGAGACTCTGATCAGTGAAGTTGGAATGAAGGAAAGCCTGGAAGGAGTTGATAGAGAACACCAACATGACAAACAGCAGCATGAAGGCATGGGCCACAATCCGTTGTCTCTGAGCAGACCACACTACACCACCCATAATCACAAAGGTCACAGCAAACTGTTGCAACACAGCTGATGGCCAGCGGTCATAACCAACACCGCTGCCAACCCACAGGAGAACACCTAGAAGAACTCAAAACCTGGAGATGCTGAACACATGCAGAGCGCAGAAAACCATCCCTTCTGTCTGGAGAAAGGCCAATGTTGTTGCAATCCCCAAACCTGGCAAAGACCCCAAAGAGCTACTGACCCATTTCCCTCCTCTGCATCACCTACAAGCTCTATGAGAGGCTGCTGCTCCAACGTCTCATCCCAATCATAGACACCATGCTGACTAAAGACCAAGCTGGTTTCTGCCCTGACACCTCCTGTGCTGGACAGTTACTCAACCTCAACCAACACATTGAGGATGGGTTTGAAGAAAAGCAAATAGGGCAGCATTCATAGATCCCACTGCTGCCTATGACACGATGATCACCACACAATGGTCAGGAAACCACTGAACATGACTGGTGACCTGAACCTGTGCCAGGTCATCAAAAGCCTTGTCAACAACAGATGCTTCTACGCCCACCTAAATGACCAGAGGAGTAAATGGAAAGCCCAAAAGAACGTCCTCCCACAAGGAAGTGTGCTCGCCCCGCTCCTTTACAATATTTAGACCAGCCACTACCCCCAGAATGTCTTCCCACAAGGAAGTGTGCTCGCCCCCCTCCTTTACAATATTTAGACCAGCCACTACCCCCCCAGAATGCTTCATCTATGTCCATGATCTCTGCATTACCATGCAACAAGCAGACTTCCAGAAGATCAAATCCACCCTTGAAAGTGCCCTCCAAAAATGTCAAGCTACTACAATAACAACCACCTGAAACCCAACCTGTCAAAAACCCAACTATGCAGCTTTCACCTGAGGAACCGTGATCCCCCGTGAGTGTCACAGGGGATGGTCACAAACTGTCCAACAGTACCCACCCCACATATCTTGGAGTTACACTGGACAGGACACTCTCCTTTAAGAAACATCTGGAGAACCCCAAAACCATTTGCATGTGCTGCCAAAACAGTCAGCAATCATTTTAGAAATGAGTGAAATCACTATTTCCTGTAGCTAACCATCTTGTAAATATGCACAATAAGGGTACACTATGCCCAATGATAAAAATAACTGTTCCTGTGAGTCTTTCATGGTCAGAAACTCTTCAATAGACACCACGTTTGTGTTTTTAGCTCATTTGGTTCAGAGGTTAGAGCCAAAACCTTATTTCTGTGTGTTAATATTGTGGTCGCCATATTGTGGCGGCCATATTGGATTTCATGAAAAGTTCCAATACAAAAAATGTTTGTATTTATATAATTGATCAACCTGTTAAGTTTCGTGGAAATATCTTTCAGTTTAAAATTTTGCCCTATTCACCCCCCATTATATCTAATAGGGGCTAATATTGCGGCGGCCATATTGGGTTTCCAGCAAAAAATTGACCGGGTTGTCCATATAGGTTGTGATCCTACAGGGTCATAGATAATATTTCTGGTGGACAACCTTTTATGTTATGACAAATGCAGGTCACCCCCCTTTGCCCCCTGGGTATAAATGGGTTAATGGGTTATTGCAGCTATCTACACAGTTGTGTTTGCAGATTCTTACTGAATGATACCCACCCTTCTCAAATCTGTTGCCAGAAAGCCTCTGAAGGACATACTTTTTGCATAATAGAAAGCCAAAAATGGCATTTTGGCCAAAATCGCTTAAAATTCATTAAAACTCTAAGGGGCCTAGTAGAAATATGAAACTAGTTAGATTTTTGTCCTCATTACCCAGTAATTGTAGGGTTGCGATATGTTCACAGAAACATTTTTGCGATGAAAATTATATTCCTGAATCACTCACTCACCTGTGGGGACCCTTAGGTGAGTTGGCGCGGAATGACCCGGTGAGTGACATTGAACCATGTCTATAACACTTTATCAGGAGAGGCACCAGCATGCCTCTCCAACCACTGCAACCACATTAGGTCTATTACACAGCACCTGTCCTTGATTTCGCTTTTAAATGGATGTGTTTTTTTGTACAGACTGAAGGACTTTAGTGCTATCTCCTCTCACGTTGACCTTAACAGGTGGTGAATGAGGTCAACGCTTTCTTTTATGTTACAGCTCATAATTGTCTACCAGTCACTGCTGCAGTTGGCTCCATATCCAAGCCGCAATGAAGATTGCTGCCAGCCATTTTAATTAAGCACAATGGCGGTGTGCAGAGCGAATCAGATCGTCTGTACGTGCGCGGAGCGTTATCTGTGAGAGGCAATGATGCTCACCATGCTGCCTGATCACTATCACTGTGCTATATGGCAGCTAAACGTAGAAACTCCTCCAGCATCTGTTGGCAGATTCAACCTGAGAGAAACAAGATAGAGAGAGGCAGATGGAGAGGGGGGCAAAAAGCGTAACAAACAGATTATTTAGAAATGTTTGGTTAAGACTGCACCGGTTTTCAACCAGTGGTCCGGGGACCACTGGTGCGGCGACCACTACATTCTCGAGTTGTGTAAGTCTACACAACTAGAAGATTAATGGTCATTTTGATCTGTATGTTTGACTGTTTTGTTTCCCAAATCTAGCCTGGAATTGTGGACAAAAGCAAAAGAAATATTTAGCTTTTTTTATGTAGGGATAAAAATGTGGAAAAAAAATGATGAATAAATAGCGGGCCCTGGCATAAAAAAAAGTTGAAAACCAATGTCTTAGTAGAGAGATGTGCCTGCTTTATACTGAGTTGACAATGCATGGGATTGAAGCCATGAACTTTAGGTTCATAAAGGCGAGAGATCTTTGCAGACAAAACTCAATCCGGCTCGAAGGACCAGCTTTGTAATCACAAATCTGTTGTGGTCATGGGGTGATCTCTAACTATATTTACTTACAGTATTTATTCATTTATTTATATAAATACTATTAGAACTGTCCCTTTGGTATGTTTCACACACCATGAATGAACGAATTGTTTTAATTGCTCAACTCAATTGATTTATTTTCTCAATTTACTATGAAAGCAGTGCTTGGTGAGGATCATAGAACAGGAAACTAAGCTTTAATAATGCAATCAGTTTTGAATGCATGCAGTTTCATCTTTGCGTTTATCTTGCTAATTAAGGGACATTGATGATTTTTCAAGGAAAATGAATTATTTTTGCTGTTTTCCTGGAGCGTCCTTGTAAACCCGCGCCCTGTGTTTTGAAACAGTCCAGTGGGTCGGCCCTTGAGTTGTACCAAGTGTTCTATTTTGGTATGGTATGGTTCATTCTTTAATCCCTGAGGGGAAACCTGTTTTGCCACCAGAGTTAGTACAGATCACACAAACAAAAACAACATAGTACAGAAAAAAAGAAAACACCAAGTCACACATCAATGACATGTAAACAAATAACAACAGTGTACTGTACAGTACAAAAGTTACACAAGTAACAACATTGCACAATACAAAGTCACACACACAATAACATAAGGCTGTCAAAAAGTTCTTCAACCTTTTTGACACCAGGGCCATTTTAGGACATTTTAGCCCCACAGACCCCAACTAACTAAAGATTTCTTTCATCTTCTAGTTGTGTTGACTTGGGCTAATTCAGATGATGAATATTTTAACTCTTGAGAGCGTAAAAATGAAACCAAATGGACCCGCAAGGGTCCAGTTGGTTTCATTTTTACGCTCTCAAGAGTTACATCTGGTTAACCAAATTAGCTGGGGACCACCTGGAACCCTCTCAAGGACCACTGGTGGTCCCCGGAGCACCTGTTGAAAACCCCTGTCATAAGGGAATCCTCATGTATAACACTAGTAGTGTTTGTTACGATTTAGGCGTTTCAATTGAAACATAGCTATATAAGGCCTCCTGTGGTTCCATCCCTAACTGCTCTCACTGCCGCAACTTTAGACCAAGTCAGTATTTATGAGCTGATCTCCACACACCCTCACCTCTGCTACCATGCCTGGCTGGTGATCAGGACTCCACCGCCAGTAAATCACCAAACACTGTCCTGGTTCACATCCTGTTTTCCAGGGGCAGATCTAGGCATGGGTATGGGTGGGCAAAGCCCCTCTAAATGCCCAGTCTGCCCCACCAAACACGATGACATGCAAAACAACCCAAGATACTACTGCTACTAACTAACTACAGCTGTGTCACCACTAAACCAACAGCATTTCATCATTGAAAACAGAAAACTCTCTGAGTCAGACCTTTAGCTTTATGCATGCTGCGTGTCTGTTGCAACTTCAACAACAACTGACGTTGTTATTGATGCTTTACTTGACTAATAAAAGTCCTGGAACTGAAAATGGTATGGGTGCGGCTTCATCGCGATGGGCGGCGATGAAGCCGCCCCCATACCATTTTCTCCTGCCCCCCAATTGGGGAAATGGTACATCCGCCCCTGCCGTTTTCTATCGCTGATCTGAACAGAGTATACAGTAGCTGTCCCCCCACCCCCCCCCCCCCCCCCACCCCCCCCCCCCCCCCCCCCCCCCCCCCGATCCCTCCTCCCACGCTACATAATATAGTGGGAGACTTCACACCCTATGAAATATGCTTCTATAGTTCTGAAATATAGCGGGCACATAGGTATAAGTCTCTAACGTTTTTTGTGAACGCAGGACAAGTTTGGGAGCTCGTGTTAACCTATTTTTGGTGGGAACGTGTTTTGGTGTGCTAAGCATTACTAGCGTTATTAGCATTATTTAGCATTATTAGCATTAGTAGCATTAGTAGCATTTTCACAATACTTAGCATGCTCATCACTTAGCAGTATTATTAATTTGCATTATTACCCTTACTTAGCATTATTAGCATTTTTATAATACTTAGCTTATTAACAACACTTAGCTTATTAACAATATTTAGCATACTAGCATTACTTAGCATTATTGCCATTGCTTTAGATATTGAAAAAAAAAAATCAGACCTTTGAGCTTGTAGATCTGATATTTTTGTTAAAGGGGAATTCCACCCATTTTCAACATTCTAATATGTCATTAGTATACGATAGAGCTGTTGGATGGACATGATGAAAAATGTTTCTGTTTTTCCGAGAAATGGAGGTCTGAAGAAAACCAACATGGTGAAACATTTGATGACATCATCAATATGTATTTTCACCTGTTATTGGATTTCTTTAGACACTTCTTTTTTTCTGAGAGCGTACAAATGGAACCAAATGAACCTGTTAGGGTTCACTTTTTCTGAGTGAACCCTAACAGGTTCACTTCACATTGGGACCAAATGAAACCGTTAGGGTTCATTTGGTCCCATTTGTACGCTCTCAGAAAAAAATGTTGAAAATGGGTGGAATTCCCCTTAAATGGTTGAAATGTGGCGCAAAATCTATGAATCATTTTTCCAGGTCAAAAAGGTTTAAATCTTGTCTGTTATCAATCAGTTGATTGAGCGGGTGTTACTCTACGTTTGTCAAAATGGCAGACGTCCAATTTTGGAACGTATATCTTCATCTCCGGGGGAGGCGGAGCTGTAAGCCAGCGCCCGACCGCTGGACTGGATGGATCCACACATCAGGGACCTGCAGAGAGGGGCAGAGGGGAAGGGCTGAAAAATGCACAGAAACAAGGTTTAAAGAATCCTGGTCCCCTAGTAAGACAAATATTCCTTAAAACACTATACTTGCCTTCTATAACTAAAACATGCAGATGAAAACACTTTCAATACTTTATTTCTTTCATAAATAGAGAATCTTTCACTCAATAGGAGGTGCTCCGGTCGCAGGATGATGATGTCACATGAGCATGTTCATCCATATATTCCATAGAGCTAGATCACAGGTGACATCACCATCCTGCGCCAGGAGCAGTTCCTGTTGAGTGAAATATTCTGTATTCATGAAAAAAAAAAAATATGTGTTTTAATTTATGTTTATCTTATTAGTCAGGGATCCTTTTAAGCCTTTTTTAATTCGGCTAAATCAACATTTTGAGTTGAGTGACAGTTGGGTGAAAATGAGTAAATGCAAACTAAAGCTCCTTTTTCTGAGAGTGTACAGATGGAACCAAATGGACTTCGATAAGGTTTCGCCACGGGCGATGAAGCCGCACCCATGCCATGTTCAGTTACAGGACTTTTATTAGTCAAGTAAAGCATGAATAATAACATCAGTTGTTGAAGTTGCAACAGACACGCAGCATGCATAAAGCTAAAGGTCTGACTCAGTCGTGAGGTTGTGACTGTTTTGCATAACAGCCGTTTTGCATCATCTTTAAAGAAGTGTTGGGTTTTTATAAACATCAACATATAAACAACTTATAAACAACAACATTATCGAACATATGGTACTTCTTTTGTTCACATGCTCGTAGCGCTCGTTGGCTGTGTTTTGTTTGGTTAGCTGGCAGGCTAGCCCATTAGCAACATGATTGACGACAACCTCTGTTTTTTTTTGTATGAACCAAGCCCCTCCCCCTTGAAATCTCCCAGACAGCGGACAATTTCAGGCTCAAACAGCAGGAAGATGAACTCCAGTCTGATCAAGCTAGTTCTGTCGTGCAATGGATCTACAAGATCAAAACGCTACGCTCTCTGGGAAACACAGAATGGGAGAACGTTTTTATCATGTCCACCCAGCACCTCTAGGGTATGCTATACTAGACATATTAGAATATATTAGGTATACTATACTAGACATATTAGAATGTTGAAAATGGGTGGAATTCCCCTTTAAATCATGCTTCTGGGTCCAAGTCTTCACATTCAGACATTTTTTGGAGGAAATCTGATTTGACACATGATTTTTTTTCTCTTCTGAAATGTCTGAGAGAGAGAGAGATAGCGAGAGAGAGAGAGAGATAGAGAGAGAGAGAGAGATAGAGAGAGACAGAGAGAGAGAGACAGAGAGAGAGAGACAGAGAGAGAGACAGAGAGAGAGAGAGAGAGAGAGACAGAGAGACAGAGAGAGAGACAGAGAGAGAGAGACAGAGAGAGAGAGAGAGAGAGAGAGAGAGAGAGAGAGAGAGAGAGAGAGAGAGAGAGAGAGACAGAGAGAGAGACAGAGAGAGAGAGAGAGAGAGAGAGAGAGAGAGAGACAGAGAGGCAGAGAGGAGACAGAGAGAGAGACAGAGAGAGAGAGAGAGAGAGAGAGACAGAAGAGAGAGAGAGAGAGAGAGAGAGAGAGACAGAGAGAGAGAGACAGAGAGAGAGAGACAGAGAGAGAGAGAGACAGAGAGAGAGAGACAGAGAGAGAGAGACAGAGAGAGAGAGAGAGAGGAGAGAGAGAGAGAGAGAGAGACAGACGAGAGAGAGAAGAGAGAGAGAGAGACAGACGAGAGAGAGAGAGAGAGAGAGAGAGAGAGAGACGAGAGAGAGAGAGAGAGAGAGAGACAGACGAGAGAGACAAGAGAGAGAGAGAGAGACAGAGACAGACAGAGAGACAGAGAGAGACAGAGAGAGAGAGAGAGACAGAGACAGACAGAGAGACAGAGAGAGACAGAGAGAGAGAGACAGACGAGAGAGAGAGACAGACGAGAGAGAGACAGAGAGAGAGACAGAGAGAGAGAGAGAGACAGAGAGAGAGACAGACAGAGAGAGAGAGACAAGAGAGAGAGAGAGAGACAGAGAGTCTCAGAATAATCCCGTGTTCAGGAGGACAGAGACAGGACGGTTCAGGACGGTCGTCCTTTAGTGGACATATCATTTCAATATGTTGTCATGTATTATGAATGGCTCTGTCTTGGTCCCTGAGTCACCAAAGCTTTTTAGAGCTGCTGCTGCTGATGTGGGTAATAATAATGGAACTGTTACAGTGTTTCACACTCTCTAACCCATCCTCATCCTCTGACACTCCTGGAAAGAGTGTGTGTGTGTGTGTGTGGGGGGGGGGGGGGGGGGGGGGGTGTTGCAGGGGTGTTTTTACCATTAGGCAGACTAGGCAGTTGCCTAGGGCAGGGGTTTTCAACCTTTTTGACTCCAGGGAGTTTTTGACTCCAGGGAGTTTCATATTTATACCACCATTTATTCAGTGTTTGAGCCACGGACCACCGTTGATTTACATTTTCACACCAAAGACCTAATATTAAAGAATTCTTTTGATTTTGTCCACAATTCAAGGCTGTATTTTGCCAACAAAACAGTGTAGACTTTTTATTAAGTGGTGCTAATTCAGTTGATGAATATTTTAACTCTTGAAAGTGTAAAAATGAAACCAAATGGACCCGCAAGGCTCCATTTGGTTTCATTTTTACATTCTCAAGAGTTACATCTGGTTACCACTTTCCATCATTTAGCCTGGGGACCACATTTAGCCCTGGACCACCTGTTGAAAGCCCCTGGCCTAGGGCACCATGAGCAGGGTGGGATTGACCATAGGGTGTACAGGGAGGTCTCCCGGTGGGCC